>VZRJ01003272.1:70988-136101 GCA_013397565.1 Ptilonorhynchus violaceus
CTTGGCATGGCATGGCACTGCTGGCACAGCTTGGCATGGCATGGCATGGCATGGCACTGCTGGCACAGCTTGGCATGGTATGATGCTGCTGGCACGGCGTGGCATGGCACTGCTGGCACAACCTGGCATGGCACGGCTTGGATGGCATGGCACTGCTGGCACACTTTAGCTTGGCACTGCTGATACACCTTGGCATGGCATGGCTTGGATGACATGGCATGGCATGATGCTGCTGGCACAGCTTGGCATGACATATCTTGGCTGGCATGGGATAGTTCAGCTGGTACACCTTAGCATGGCATAGCATGGCACTGCTAGCACACTCAGCATGGCACGGCTTGGCATGGCATGGCTTGGCGTGGCATGGCTCAGCTGACATGGCACTGCTGGCACAGCCTGGAATGGCTCAGCATGGCTCGGCTGGCATGGCATGCCCGGCATGGCCAATTTTGACACACCACGCCTTGGCACTGCTGCCATGGCATGGCTTAGATCAGGTCAGCCTGGTACAGCTTGGCACGGCACAGCTCAGCACCCCTGCAAGGGCAATGGCTCCTGCACCTGGCGCCTGTTCCCTGCCACTGCCCTGACCCTGCACCCACTGCCTGTGCCCGTCCCAGTGCCACCCAAGATGAGAGGACTGACCTTGACTCGGGGTTCTCACAAGGTGTCCATTCCCTTATGATCCTACAACACTCCTTTTTCCCAGGCATTTTCTCCTTTCTTTAGCTTCCTGAGTCTTAAGAACGTTCAGGTGCCAGTGCAGGCTGCTGTATAACTAATTAACTTCCAACAATTAACTTCCTATTTCTAGTTACCTTTTCCAGACATCCTTGAATTAATTTCACAAAGCCCTGGGGCTTCAGTNCCAGCCAAGCTTAACCAGGCTCCGTCCATGAGGAGCCAAGGTAAAAGGATAAATCCTGGAGCTTTATCCAAGCAATGTCCTGCATGTGAGGCTGTAGAGTCCTGGTGGGGGGAGAGCTGCTCCCCTGGGTCCCCTGGGCTTCAGGTGGGAGCTGGTGGGAGAATGGGGGCTTGGGGAGAGATGTGCAATGGAATGGGAATGTGGAATCACAGGAGAAAATCCTGGAGGCCAGGATGGGATGAGAACTGAGAACCTCTGGCCTGGAAAAAGGCGATGTGGGGCCGACTGCCTGTTCTGGCCCCACCTCTACCCTCCCTGGGTTTGTGTTTCAGGTCCCTCCTGCCTACCCGGTGAGGGAGAGGGGAAAGGGAGGGAGAGACAGACACCTCTAATTAATCATATTAACTCCTGACAGATGCTTTATGCTCCAACAATGTTGCTATTATTAAGTTCATGTGCCCACCCCTCTCCAAGCCCACTGCTCTGGCTTCTGGGAAAAAAGGCTTTCCTGGATTTCCCTGGTGAGCGCTGCCATCGCCCGGCGCAGCCCGACATCGAGTCCCACTTGTCCAACCACTATCAATCATGCCCAGGGTCGGACCCGTCAATTTTCCCTCTTTGTGAGGCTTTTCTCTTCTCTTTTTTTCCCTCTCCCAAAGCTGACCGCAGGATTGATTCAGTCCGGACAGCGGGATGTAAGCGGAGAGGCGCTGCCGTTCAAAGGAGCCATTCAAGGAGGGAGGAAACAGAAAAAAAGCCTTTCCTCAAAGTCACTGGAGTTGTTCGCCAACAACAACACGGCCTCAACAGAGGAACCTAAAATCAGGTGGGACAAGTGCGTAAGAGCAGCGGCGAGGCCGGAGAGGAGCGAGGACACAGAGCAGCGATGCCCTCGGGGCTGTTTGTCCTTTCCCAACCTCGGGTCATCCCCAAGGCCTGATCCTGCCCCGGTGCTGGCACACAGAGACCACTTCTGGATCAGCTTGTGTTTGCTGGATTAAAGCTTCATCAAAGGGATGTCGTGGATAAGGATGAATCTCGCTCCATGCCGGTGCCTCTCCTGGCGCCAGTTGATCCTTCACTCTAAAATCCGTGCGGGTCCTGTTTTTATTAAGGCCAACAGTAACCAGAGGGGTGAAAGTTAGACTTCCCTAATCTGTGTCCCGTTCTGCTCTGTGACAAGCCCTTCTCTGCTCAGAGACTGCACAAGTTCAAATAAAATCAGCGAGACCCTTGCCCAACAAAAATAACACCAGCACCAAAGGAAAAGCAAAATATTTGGAATAGAAGCAAAGCCAGAGGAGACCAGAAGCCTTGGGGAGTGCTTTCAGCAATGACTGATGATGTTTTCGTCCCTAAGCAGGCCTTGCCCCACCTGGGCTGCCGTTAAAGAGGTTTGGTTTTGCCAAGGACGAGTTCCCAGCGCAGAGCTCTAATGCTGCCCGCAGACTCTGACGTCTCTGCAACCTGCGAAGCGAGGCTGGGGAAGAGGGAATTGAGTTTTTCTTTAAATTCAAGATCTTCCAGTAACTTGGGATGAGTCTGAGCAGGGAGTGTTCTGTCCCATGTCACTGGCATCCCGAGTGCCAGGGGACAGAGGAGCAGGGATGAGAGAGGCATCCAGGTGCTGCAACCTGCACGGGAAATTGTGGTGGGATAAGATAAGACATGAATTTAAACCACTGTAACTCTGCTGTGCTTTGGCTCTGGAATAAATCTCTCCTGTTTCATCGCTGCTGGACACAGTTTAAGGGAAAATGGGACAAGTGGAGCTGGGGGGAGGTGTGGGATGTGTGTGGGGGTGGGCACCATCTCCCACCTCTGCAGGGCAGTGAGGGGACGTCTCTCCTGGGGGACAGAGCAGAGGGACAGCTCGTGCTGGGCGGGTCCCCGGACGGGTCCCCGGGAGGTCCCAGCGGGTGGGGGGGAGCCGGGGGATGGCTCTGGCCGCCGCTGCGGGGTGAGGATCCAAGGCACGTCCTAAATCCGAGCTTTTATCTGCACCTCGGTGCCGGTGGTACACCTGCTGTTTCACAGGTAAATCCTCCCCTGCGCACCCTGCAGCCCCTCCAGCTGCTCCGTGGAAGCAAAACCTTGGGAGTCAGCGTTTTCCCTGCCCCACTCCATCCCCAAGTCCCTCCACTCCCCGCGCAGCACCAGCCCAGGCCTTGCTTTTAGCTGCAGAACAAGTGCATAAAAATGATCTTATTTATTACAGGAGACATGTTTTAAAACAACTGACAAAACTGCAAGATGTAAAACGACAAGCAAGTGCTTTTTCTTTTTTAAGCCCGTATAGACTCCTGGCAATGATAAAAATAGTGTTTTCTTTTTTAAAGTTGGAATTAATCTTTCTTTCCAAAGCAATCATGTAGCAGGAAAAGCAGGAAGACACTTGGATATTAACTGATACTTGCTGGTGATGGTTAGTTATGGAATGGCCGGGACTCGCTTCCCTCCGCAGAGCCATTAACGTTGCGAACATTAAAGCAAAAAAAGGTGAAGGGTTTTTTTCCCCTCCACTGTTCCCTTGATGTGTGACTAACAGCTGCTTTTCTGTGTGACAAATCAGTGGGGTCTTCCTGTTGTTGATGTAATGAAGCTGTTTCCTGGTGGGAAATTCTACGGGATAAATTGCAGAAGGGGGAGGAGGACATCCCACACTTACCGAAGAGCTTTGGAGGGAGGGAGGGAGGGAGCTCCAGTGGTCGGGGCTGGCCCAGGGTCACAGTAACTTAACTGAGGCTTTTTGGGGGGTTTTGCCTGTTTATCTCCAAGTTTTTGGCCACTGCTGTCAGTGAGGGTCCTCACAGCCATGGGGTGTAGCCGGGATGGTTTGGGATATTCTCTCCATGACCCCCACCTCACTTAACCCTGTGCTAGCTCTGCACAGAGCTGTGCAAGCAGCCAAGCTCCTGTGCCTCAGTTTCCCCATCTCTAAAAGGGGGAGTGATGGTGACCCCCCATCTCCATCACTGTCAGCACTGACACCCCCCCAAATCACTGTGGGGACACCAGCGATTCCCTGTGCTGGCACTTTGGGGGATGAGCCTCTGTAGGTTCATTTAGTCCTCAGACACCCACAAAAAAAAATCACCTTCACCCCGGTTTCCTTTTTTTCTTTGCCAGTATTAGTTAATTAAACTATGCAAATTAAACCAACTTAATTTCTATAGTACCAGGTCCGGAGCCTCAAACCATTCGGTGCAGCTCATCTGGCACGTACGTCACAGAAAATGTTGGGAGCAACTCTAATAAAAATGAAAAAGGCTGTAAATCAAGTTTAATTTATTCATTTTCTGTATGGTATGAAAGCATGCCAAAATCAGATTATTTATGAGCCCTTCACAACAATAGGCATTTTTATTGGTTGCAAATGACAAAAGGGGTTCTCAGAGGGATTTTTTTCTTCTTTTAAATTTTTTGAATGCCTTTTCAGAAACATTTATTTTTTTGGACTCTATGATCTCAAAGAAAAATATTTAATCATTGATACAGTAAAAATAATTTATATTTTGATACTGAAAAACACATCAGTCTTTAAAACATAAATAGACAGAGCTAATCCAGCCCAAAGGCTCGGGTGAATGCTACCCCACAGGTTAGAGGAAAGAGCTGTGATTTATACCCACATCCTTAAATTTCCCATTAAGAGCATAATCCCCTATAAGTCTTTCACAAAATGTCTGAGCCACTTGAGTTTGCTTTTGCTTTTCCAGACCCTTTGGTGGGTGGGTGGGTGCACACGTGCTCTGTACACAGATCACACGCCTGTGCCCCTGCACTCACCTCAGGGACTTTCTTTGCCCATCCAGGGCTAATTCACAAAATCTCGGTGTGTAACCAAGTCCTTGTGAGGAAACCCAGCAGGTGAGGCAGGTAATGCACCCCAACATCGAAAATCACCCACAAATCAGCTGCGGGTTGGTTCTGCCTCTACTTTCCAGCTCATTTCAACCATCTCCTCTCCATTTTGTGGCACAGCTGGACCCAGAGGTGGGTTTGGAGATGGGCATGGGCTGCACACCCAGGGCAGGTACTCACTGACCAGCTGGACTGGCCTGGGATGCTCCTGATGGTGTCACGGTGGTCCCGTCCGAAGCTGCCACCCCTGGCTCTGGGGACAGGGATAAGGTGCCAAGGGCACACCCAACCCCTCAGACCTGTGTGGCACCACATTGGCCTGTGACAACCAGAAGGTCCCTCCTCTTCTTTAGGAGAGGAATTACCAGAGCAACCCCAAAGCCCCAGGACCCAAGGAAGAGGTGGAGCAAGGGCCCCCCAGGGACGAGGTGGGTGCAAAGGGCAGCATCCCCATTCTGGGGACAGTGCTGGGGACAGCAGGAGGGGAAGCTCTGCCCCTCGGTGCCCTGCTGCCTGCAACATCCTGGGCACCGTGGCCACAGCCCCCTGGCAGCAGGAGAAGGCAGGGACACCCCAAAACTCCTTGTGGAGGGGAACAAAAGCCTGGCTGGGTTGTGCAGGGGGGCTCGGCTTTGCCAGAGGGCTCTGGGTAAGGAGGCACCTTCTCCTGCAGGAAGGGGAGCTTTCTCTGTGCTCGGCCTGGCCCAGCCTGAGAATGAAAAAAACACCAAGGAGAGAAAAGAGGGAACCCCCTCCCCGGGAGAATTAGCATCCAGGATCTGTCAGTCACTGGGAGCTTTTGGTAAAAGGGGCCCCTTGTCAACCTCTGCCTTTGATGTGACTGGGACGGAGGTGCTCAATTAAAAGCCTATCAGTCTGTAAGTAAATCAACGCCTATCAGGCTTGTCACATCAAACAAACGATTATTGCACGAACCCGCCCACCCCATTAATCTGGCTGTTCCTTCTTGACAGCTCAGGGTCAGGGCACTGTAAATCCTGCACTGGATCGCAGCCACCTGGAGCAGGATTAAAGCAGCCCCGCAGTTTGTGCTGCTGCACCCAATTACTCCCCGGCAGTGGGAGGCTGTGCTCGGGGGCACCCGTGGCCGTGGGGTGCCCGCGTGGGGCTGGGGTCCCCACCAGAGCTCGGCTTCGCAAGGTCACAGCCTCTGGCACGGCCGGTTTGGTGGCGCCGTGTGGGTGTCATGGCAGGTGCTGGATTGTGTTGGGTCAGGCATGCTCAGCTGTGGGGAAGGGAGAGCTCAGCACCCGGCTTAGGGGTGCTCGGAACCTGGAGCTGCCAGCACCTGTCCGGCTGCCGAGGTAACATGGGAGCAGCTCCAGAGGCTCTTGGCTGTTCTGGGAAGTTGTTGTCCACAGGGATGGTCACACACAGCCCCACAATCACAGGCTGAGGGTGGACAGTGACACCGGGCTCATCCAAACCCCCATGTGCTCTGGGCAGGTCACATTTACCTATGACCAGAGCAGGGATTGACCTTGGGCAGCCTCTGGGTAACTCTCAAAGTGAAAGGAACCAACAGGTTGAGCTTCCAGATGCTCCTCGGGTCTGGATTAGCAGCAGGGCCTTCCCATCAGGTCGCTCAAGGTGGAGACACCGGGGCACTCGTGCCCTCATCCACCCGGATGCTCCCTGTGTTGGCACCGGGGCTTCGGAGCGCAGGGCTGGGCCGGAGGGAGGAGGGCGCTGGAGCCGGCAGTGGGTGGGAGGCAGCTGGGGCCTTCCTCCGAGAACAAGCGGCTCTATTCAAGGGGAGGCAGAAGCCAAACTTCCCTGAAAAGCCTCAGTGCTGCGGTGGGAGCAGCCTCGGGGCAGCCAGAGCTTGTGATTCCTGCGCACAGGCGGAGGATTTTCACAAAGGAAAAGGCGAGTCTTGGATCACATGAGGGCTGTGCCATGGAGTGTGGGAGTGGGGCGAGCCCTGGGGAGGCTGCAGGCTGGGCTTGGGAAGGGGCTCAGTGCCCCAGTCCCACCGAGGGCTCTGCTGTCCCCACGTGCTGGCCTTGCCCCAATGGGGATGGGATCTGTCCATCCCTGGGTCTGTGGGGGTGCAGGGGCACCACTGCCCAGGTGGTCCCAGATCAGGGGCATCCCCTGGGCAACTGGTGACCAGAGGCTGCACCATGCAGCAGGAGACTGTGCAGGAGGGAGGGGCCGTGCTCCCCTTCTGCCCAGGACTATTATTAGCATTTTCCCTCTCCTGCCGAGCCTGGCGCCTGTAATGCAGCTCTGGCTCGCTGTCACGGCGGGAGCTGTGAGCTGGGGCTGCCCTCCTGTGCCAAGGACAGACACCGGCCCTGAGGGCTCCGGGAGCTCACCCCAGGGGTGCCCCCGGGGCAGCATCCCCAGGGCTGCCGTCCCTGCCTCAGTTTCCCCATTTGCAGGGTCGGGGGCGTCTCTGAGCGGGTGCAGCCTCAGTACTCCTAAAAGTAGCACACTCAGCACGGGAGGAGCAGTGGGGCTTCACAGGTCCCAGCAAAGAAAGCGAGGCTGCTGCATCCATGGTCCATCGTCCATCGCTGCCTCCACCCGCGCAGGAAGGGGCAGCTGGGACCGCGGGGCCGGTGCCAGCAGAGGTGACACCACACAGGAGACAGACTCTCACCGCGCCACGTTTGATACGGTGACACCAAACCTTTGCTGATAAGCGGCGTCACCTCGGCAGGGAGAGCCATCACCCCTCACCCTGCTCCACGCACCCGCTCGGCGCCCTCGGCTCTCCCACCACGTCAAGCAACACCTGCTGTCCCTGGGAGATAAACCCCACGCGTCCCCTGCGTCCCCACCATGCCCAGCTGGCTCTGCCTGGCCCCAGCCCTGCGGTGGGAGATGCTGGAGCTGATGGGGAGGGAGGGAAGGAAGGAAGGAAATTCTCCCCACTGTCACCCACTGTCCCATCCCAGTGTGGGGAGAAGTGTCAGGGGTGCACAACCAGGGGGGATTGGGCCCTGCGGAGTTTATCTCCCACACATGATCAATGCTGAGTTTAAGTAAGGTTTATTGGTATCTGTAATTTAACATGACATATTTCTAACACGAATTACTCTGAGATCATCGTGTGCATAAAATATGACAGGAATCTTTTAAGTGCAAGCATAGTTCTCAGTTAATTTAATAACTGAGATGGAAAATGGAATAGCATTAAATTTAATATTTTACATAATGCTCCTACACTTCCTTCACTTGCTGCTGGCATCATTTGTTTTCCCTTCTTCCTCATTTACAGCCCACTCAGCCTGAATTGTCCTGGAGCCCAGCCAGGGAGGGATGTGCTGACCTCTTGAAGGGCCACAATGAGCCCCCGGAGCAGCCAGAGCTGCTCCCCCCTCTCCCCCATTCCGTGGAGAGATGATGAGATGCTCCGTGTGCTCCCTCACCTTGGCTCCCCACAGACGGGGTCCCTGTGGGTGCTCACCGGGTCTCTGTGTCGTGGCACCTCCTGCCAACCCCAGACCTGAAGCACCCACGGTCAGAGCAGCCCCGGAGCAGGACGGGGGCAGGGGGGGAGAATCCCCTGGGACACCCTTCCCGGGGCAGCGGCCGGTGCTCCAGGCCGGGTTTTGTGCTGGCCGTGGGATTTGGGAGCCCGTGCGCTGCAGAAGGGATCGATACAGCTCTTAGCCTTGTCCCTTCCTATTGAGCCTCGGCGGTGATTTAAGGGGCTCGGGTGACGCGGCGCTGCTGCCACGGACAAGGTGTTAACACCGATCCGAGGGGCTGGGGCTGCGAGGGGCCGGCAGGATCCGTCCCTCAAGCCTTGTCTGCGCTGGTTCAGAGGGTCCCCGAGGCCGTGATGAAAGCAGGGATGCTGGAGGGATTAGTGGGGAGGGGAGGCTGGAGCTGCCGGGAGCAACCAGCTCTTTATCGGAGAGTAGCAGAGCCTGACAGCGCTGTAACTCTCTCCTCCTAAGGAGATGAGCTTGCAATAAACCAAGGAGCACATTAGAGGTAACGAGACAAAATGGCAGGGTTTGGAAAGCCCGGCAAAGCAATAATCCAGGCTGGAACAGAGAGAGCACTCAGCTCACCTCTGCTCCGGGAAACGCTGCCAGAACAGTTCTTTACTGTGACTTGGAAAGTCTCGGCCGCGGGTTTCAACACCTCGCGCTCACACCACATCATGCAAAAGTTAATTCTACTTTCAGGCTGATGTCAACATTCCCCTTTATTGCCACGGCGAAATGTGAAGACTACATTAATTTGCATTTGCTGTGTGCAAGTAACGTGTTCCAGATAATCACAGTAACTCCTCTAAGGTATAGACGAGAATTTCCTGGATAATGTGCTGGATGGAAAAAGCTGATGGGGTCCAGGAGAAGGAAACGCCATTGTGGGTTTTCATAACTCCACCTGGAAGCAGCACAGCCCAGAAACGCAGGCTGCAGCCCTTGGCTGGGCCAGCTCACCTTGCTGTGGAGGGGGTGATTCGGGGGGCTGGGCTGGGCACTGGCACCCACTGGCAGCGGGAGATCTCCCAGGGCTCCGTAGGGTGTAAGAAGTGACCTGACCACGGAATGCCATGGAAAGGGAGATTCTCAATTTCTAACACCAGGCAGCCACTTCTCCATATAACAAACAACCCATTGCCAGCTGGAGGCCAAATAATTACTGCTTTAAGCAACGTGCTGGAAACATGGATGCTCCTGTCTGGGATGGTAACGACCCTTTGTCCATGGAGCTGGGAAATAAATGGAGCCCCGGCTGCCCTCGCAGGAACTGCCTCGTGCCCCACAGTAAATAACTGGCCTGAGCTCAGAGGATCCTCCTGCACATGGTCACTCCAGCTGGGATACAGCAGCCCAGGGAATGGATTTTCCATCTTCCCTGAGGTATGGCTTGCCCCAGACAATGGCAATGATCACCCATCACAGCCAAGGGCTTCCGAGGGCTCTGCGAACCGGCAGCCGGGCTCCAGGAAGCTCATCCCAAAGGTGATGCGAGGGGAGCCACAGACAGCCACGGGCTGGCCAGGGCTCAGGGCTCATTGCTGGGGCTGTGGAAGGGGACCAGGGACCCTCCCGGGTGGGATCCATCCCGTATCCCATCCCCATGGCTGCGCTGGCCACCTGCCTGGCACTAAACTGAGTGCCGGGCTGCGGCGATGGCATGTGGGAGCGATGAATTCATTTCCATTTATGATCTGTTATGATGATACCCCTGAAGGATAAAAGTCTATACATAATAATCTCCCTCTTCAGCTTTGTTAACAACTTCAATTAACAGGGAGCTGTGTAATGCTTCATCAGCCGCTCGGATTACAGATGAAATTAAGCCATCATATTTATGAACTACGCAGTGAGTTCGAGGAGGACTCCACATATTTTACATTTAATAACTTGCCCTCTCATTTTATTTATAATGTTAATAATGATTTGGTGGCTGCTTTGGGGGAAAAACAGCAATGAAGGAGCGAGGCGGCCGGGCGGGAGGGAAGCGGCGCGGGGCTCTGTGGCCATGCCCCTCCTGCCTCTGCTCCCTCTCCTTTGATTTTCCATTAAATCCCCCTGTGAACACGGAGTCTTCTCCGTGGAATTGCTTTCCACTCAGCACTTTTAGAGCTGGGATGAGGATTAATGATTGTATCCTGCACCCACCTGCCGCAGCACCGGTAGCAGGCACGTGCTAGAGGGCCCTGGGCCCGGGGTGCCACCAGTTTGGGGCATTCCGTAGGTTCTGAGGCCCAAAGGAGGATGGATGCCCCATGCTTCAGATGAAGGGACAGTGCTTTGCCATGGGAAAAAATAGAAATATCATTCCATAAAATGGGGAGGGGCAGTGGGAACCTATGGGAGGGCTTCTCCTGCACACCCCACTTCTTCTCATCCTTCCCATCGTGTCAGGCTGGACCAGGGCCTGCAGGTTTGGTTTTGGGGTGCTGCTCCCTGCCAGGGATGCCCATGATCACCACCCCCTCTGAGGGACCTGCAGGCTGGGAACACACCACGTCCTCCCCAGCCCTGTCTGGAGCCCTGGCACAGCCAGGCTGAGCAAGGTTAATTAATTTGAGCAAAGACTGAAGCCCCAAAGATGGGGAGCAGCACGTTGAAAGATGATGGCTGGCAAAAATCATTAGAAGCATCTTTCAACAATCTATACACCGTTATCGATCCTGTTATAGATCATGTTCCTTTCCCCTTTTTTGCAGGATCTTCTGGATCGATACAGCAAGTGCATTGAGACTGTAGCAACACATTTAAAACCTTATAAAAGGTTATTTAGTTGCTAACAGTGCAGCAGTTTCTGCAAAGCCTGCCAAAAGGTTACAGCTTTTTGGGCATCATAAATTACAGACGACAGGGAAAAAAAGTAAGTGCGGTTTTCTTTATTGTCTGGGTGATGGATGGGCTCCTGAACAAGACACAAAATACATCATATCACCTTTAATGGGACCACATTTCTGTAGCCATAACTCACAATTTTAAAATAGAAAATGGTGAAATATGGCGTTGTATATTCCACTCCTGACATATTTATGAGTCCTTCCCTTCTTATAAATACAGTGATTGCTATTTCAAAGCAGCACGTCAGGTATGAGCAGAGCACAAACAGCTGGAGCGAGTGAAAAATTATGGCCAGAGTTGGACATTTTCAAAAACTCTCTCTAGCAGCAGTAAATTTACAATGTTTGCACTAACTGTTATTAAAACCAAATCCATATCTTGGCAACAGGGCTCCAGCTGGAGTGACGGTGCCGCTGACAGCCGCGGCGAGCCCGGGGGCTGCTCCTGGGGAAGCATTAAAGGCGCTTGGAGGGCCGGGGGTCCCGCAGGGGCAGCGCCGGGGCCGGTGCGGTGCCCCCGGTACGGGGGCCAAACCCGTGACGGGTGCGGGGCGCTGGAGCTGAGCCCGACCCCGGCACCGACGGCACCGAGACGGGGGGAAGCGAGCATGGGGGTGAGGATGGAGCTGAGGATGGAGCACCGTGACTCCCGTGTCCGCTGCACCCCGAGAGCATCACGCTCCAGCTCCGGCCTCTCTCGCTTTATCCTTCAGCTGGATGCGGCTCCAACCCACGCCTCCGCTCCGCCGCCGCTCCCGGATCATTATTTCCATTCACTCGGCGAGAGGCTTTCACCAGCAAATACCTCGCGAAGAACTAATCCTGCCAAGAGCCCTCCTGAGCACCCCTCACCCCTGGGAGCAGAGGGAACTCCCCGGCCTCATTTAGGCACACAAAAGGCCTCTAATTAGCTTTTTGTTTAGTCCGATTATGACTGTGAGTTTTGACCTTTCAAAGTGATTAGCTTTTGAAGTGAACTCATTTGCATAACATCGGTTTCCAAACTACATCTACAATCTGGGATCAGACTTTGTGTTGTTGCTGTTCACTCCTTTTTCCTTTTTTCTTCTTTTTTTTTTTTTTTTAACAGCAGCCAGGCTCTGTTTTTGGTCCCTGGAGGAGGCTTTGCTTCTGCCCTTTGGCATCTCCAGCGCTCCAGGGCTCTGGTGCACCCAGTTTTGGGGCATATGGGCTTTTCCCAACCTTTTCCCAAAGCTTTGGCTCTGCCATTGCTGGAAAATCGCATCGCCCTGGAAGATGCCCACCTGCATCCCGCTGTCACCACCAACGCATGGCCCGCCCCAGCTCCTTGGGACCCCCAGGGAAATCCTGGAGTCCTTCCAATCGGAAAGCCAAGCCCTCGCTCGAGCCATCCTGGCCCAGCTGCTGCCACAGTCACGGCCAAGGTCACCGCAGAGCCCGGGGGAACAAAGGGCTTTAACGCGTTCTTTGTGGCAGCTAAATTCAAAACTCTTTATCATCATAAACATTCCTTTATCTGGGCAAAGCTCTCCAGAGGTGCATTTTATTACCCTGGGTTATTAAACAAAAACTTTCCGATAATGAGGCGAGTTGATCTCCGCGGTTGCCTTCGGGGGCGGGGGAGTCCCAGCCCGCCCCGGTTATCAACCCCGCGCTGCTTTCGGGATGGGGCTGCCTCTGTCTGTGCCGGTGATTATCCTGCCCCGCCGCGAGGGTTTGCACCTCTCCGGCCCGCGAATATCAGAAGATAAAATGTTGCTTTGGGTGAGTCTCCTTGGCGAGCATCTCCTGGCACGATAGCTCAGGGCTTGGGGGGCTTCAGGGGGTCCAAAGGTTTTGGAGATAACAGCCCCATTCGCCTTTCTTCCCCTCGGAGGGAAGGGGCCAAGGGCTCAATGCAGCACTAAGACCAAGGAAACCCTGACCTTATTCGGGAAGAAACCCTTGTGTGGTCAGAGGCCAAGCTGTGCCCACTCTGCCCCGGCCAGACCTGGGTCCTGCACCTCCAAAACCCACCCACAACCTCCTGCCCAGCCAGCAGCTTCAGGGCTGAACACCCCTTATCCTCCCTCCCCATCCCTGTGGGACACAGACACTGGCCCCATCCCCGGCACACGAGCCCCCTTCCCCCTCCTTTCCCCCTCCTCAAACCAGGTCTGTAATATTTTGTTCCCTGCACGCACAGACGAGGAGCTCTGCGCTGGCTGCTCAGCTTTATAACATCCCCGTTTCCTGGCCTGGCTTTATTACATCTGTTCTTTGGGGTATGGGGTTATAAATTGGGCATGTGATGACGTGTAATCACCAACTGCAAAGCCAATACATTCTCGCTGCAACAGCAGCAAGACAAATAAAGGCGAGCGGCAGAGGCTGGCGAGGCTCTGACAAAGGGAGACACGCAGCCCCGAGATCTTACAAACCTGACTGGGGACCCAGTGTCATCCTAACCGAGCTGGTTTGCTCTCTGGGACAATGTCCTTAGTTTTTGGGAAGGGTTTTGGCTTTTGCTATGAAGCCCAGCTGCATCTCCAGCTCTTTTTTGGGATGCGTGGGGCCTGGCATGGGATGTGCTCCCCATCCATCTTGCCCCAGCATCACATTCCTGGGGGTTTCCTGGGCAAGAGCCAAAGCCAAACCAAGGCAGTTTCATGTTGGTATCAGCCCAGCTGATGTGGGTTGGATATTAGGAAAAATTCCTTCGCAGAAAGGGTGGTTAGGCACTGGAACAGGCTGCCCAAGGCAGTGGTGGAGTCACCATCCCTGGGAGTGTTCAGAAAATGTGTGGATGTGGCACCTGGGGACGTGGTTTAGTGGTGAAGGTGGCAGTGTTAAGTTAGTGGTTGGATAATCTTAGAGAGCTTTTCCAGTGTAAATGATTCCATGATTCTATGATCTCCGGAGGGCAGAGCTGCTGCCTACTGCAATAGGAGCAGTCTGGCATCCTCACTCACCAGCTCTGCTACGAAGGACCTGGCACATCCCTGCTCCTGGTCCCGGCACAGCAGGACCCTCCAGCCCCTCGTGCCATGTCCGGATCAGCTGCTCCGGGCGCTTCATCCGGGGAGGTTTCTGCAGCGCCCAGGGCTGGAGGGCAGACTAAACCAAGCCAGACCCAACCCATTTTCTGATCTGCAGTTCCAAGGTGCTTTGTGTCCACCCAGGCGCAGTTTCCATGGCTCAGGAGCCTGACAGGGCCTCTTTGCCCTTTTCCCGCTGCGGCCGGCGCTTGAGTCCACGAGAGGCAAACCCAGCCCTGGCCTCGCACAGGCTGAGCTGAGCCTGGCCCAGGACTGTTGTCCTGAGCAGCAGTGAGCACTTGTGCAACTGTGCAAATGTGGCCAGCGAAGATGGGACGGGTGATAAATGGGAGGGAGTCAACCAGCTGCAGCTTAAGATGTGCCTGTATGCGGCCGTACCGGTTTATCATGATAAATGTCATCGGAAAATCAATTCTCTGTGTACTTTTGGGAATTACAACTATCATTTTGGGGTGATTTATTTGCTGTATAACACGGACAAGGGCTCTTTGTTCATCATTTTGAAAGTTCATTTAAAATTGCTTGGAGTTCTTGGTTTTCCGCTGTGACATGGCCGATAGGTATCTGCTCTCCTGTGAAATATGGGCCAAGGCAGAGGGAGGCTGGGCCGGGAGCTCTGCCCCTCCCTGTTCTGTTCCTGTGGCTGTGGGAGTCATGGACAGCCTTGGTAGACAGAAATGTCACTGGGGACATCTGTGGGGACAGAGCAGAGGACGGCTGGTGATCGCCCCAGCGCTGTGCTGGGACTCTCTTATCCCAGCATGGTGTGCTGGCCCAACCTTCCCTTTTTCTTTCCAGGCCACCCACCAAACCTGTTTGTCCTGCTGTGCTGCTGCCTGCTGGGGAGGCCGAGACACTTCCCGTGCTCTGCATGGGGCGTCCCATCTCCCTCTGCTGCCGGTCTCCGTGCCAGTGTTCGTGCTGGTGCCGGTAGGACCTGGCACACTGCCCTGCCGGGTGTCCTCCCCACCCTAAACCTCTCCCCTCTTGCTGCTGTAGCTGCAGGGAGGAGGTTGGAGGTCCCAGAGGGTGCAGGGATGGGGTCTTGTCCCATGCCAGGCTGGATGGGGGGCCTTGGGCAATGGGGCTAGGGGCAGCAGGACAGTGGCTGCTGGTGCCAGGGAAAGAGCAACTGCAAACCATCCAAGCTCAGGTTGTTTATCCGTGAGTGCAGAGGCCGAGCAGGGAAATGATGGCTCCTATAAACACACGGGGGTAAACAACAGCCATGGGATGAGCTGCTTAAGTTAAAGGACAATGTTGGCACAAGGACAAAGGGGATAAATTAGCCATGAAAAAGATTTAGGCTGGAAATGACAAGAAAGCTGAAGATCATCAGGGAAGAGAGGTTCTGGAAGGACATCCTGAGCAGGGGGATGGAGGGATGGAGCTGCCAGTGCTTCCAGGATGGAGCCCAGTCCCTTTCTGGAGGGGTGACCAGCACACCCGGAGCTGCCACTCTCCTTCTCCCTGACCACCTGGCCGAGGGGCTGCCTCCAAGGACACGTGTTTAGTATTCCCACTGCCTTCAGCCCATGGTATTTCAGTAAAGTTCAGGAAAACCATCACTGGGGGCAGTTCAAACCTCCTGGGCATTAATCATTTGTCTTTAAAGCCCAGAACTCAATCCTGGGATTATCACCTTTTGAGGAAAACAGCTCCCTGGGATGTCCAGAAGGGATGGATGAGGAAGGGATCCCTACTTGTGCCCCAAAATACATCCCAAAACCCCTAGGGAAACTGGAATTCAGCTTTGGAGGCTGCACCAGGCCTGATCCAGCCACGTCCCGCAGTCACCCTGGGGTAGCCGGTGCCGGGTGTGCTGCTGGCCCCAGCCCCAGCGCTGCAGATGTGTTTTTATGGTTGTTTGTACCAGGTGTGCGCTTCTGCGGGCGGGGGTGGAACTGCGAGGGGGAGGAAATGTGCTCCGTGGTTTTGCCTTACAGATTGGAGCCGAAACCTCCCATAAATCACGCGGGAGCAGCTGACAGGGAGCAGAGGTTGCGGCGGGGGGAACGCCGGGGCAGCCGGGACCCCCTCGGAGGGGGCGATGTGGGGACCCCACATCCGTCCTGTAGCGAGTGCCCGAGGGGGAGGTTTCTGCTGCCATCAGGAGCCCCCAGTGCAGCGCTGAGGGAAGGAGAGGGGCTGAGCCGCCGCGTCCCTCTCGCCTGCCAGACCCCACCGGCAGCAGGGCCCGAGGGGTGTCCGGCTGCCCTGCGCACGCCTGGGCTCCTCCAGCGCCTGTCCCCGTCCCCCAGCCAGGCTCTCCCCAGCTCCCTTCTGGTTTTCATTACCCTCCTCCACGCCCAACACCAACAGCCTAATTTGGAATAACAGGCGAGTGAGTGCAAAGGGGAAAAACCCTGCACTCGCTCTGCTCCTCAGCTAATCCCCTGACAAATTCTGCAGCCCTGGCTGTGGTCTGGTTCCAGAGATGCCCCCGATTGAAATGGAAATACTCCCCGCTCCTCTCCCTTAAAGGAGAAGCTTCCCTCTGTTTATAAACCCTTCCAGAGGGGGTTTTACGATTCTCTTTTACTGGCTGGCCTGCCCGAGGAATGTGGCAGCCTCAATAGTTGCAGGAAACATCGCTGCCCATAAACCCCCCCAGTCAGAGCCACGGGCTGACATTGTCATGAAACGAAAATATTCCTGATGCTTATCAGGGGCCCACATCAAAGGAGCCCCGGCCATAAATCTCCCGGGGACTGTGCCATGGAACCCAAATAAAAGCAGCTCCCTGGGCAGCTGAGGGTCCCCGTGGGCAGGGCAGGGCAGGGCAGGGCAGGGGGGCTCAGGCTGGGGTCACCCCCCAGCGCAGACCAGCACGGGGCGATCAGGGAAGGCCTTTGGGTGTGGGGAGAGCCCCGAGCTCGTTTCTTGGCGCAGGTTTGCAGTAAACCTGGGAAATGTTTTCGGGGTGCTTTGCCTTCTCCTGCCCCTCTGCCTCCCCTCTCCCACCAAGACACAAATAGACCTGGGTATTTCATCCTGGGGCAAAACTTCACTGGTTCTTTGCTTGGCGTATATGGAGAGATAGATCCCACCTATCCAGGGATATCCCTGCCTCCAAGCTCCCAGAATTCAGAGGTGACAGGAGACATCCCAGCTCTTCGCAGCACACTCTGCCCCCAAAATGCTCATTATTTCAACATGAACCATGGTAAAAATCAAACATAAAAAAGAAATAAAATATCAGGCATGCCATGTGTGTGGGTGGAGAGAGCCCTGTGGGGAGCTGGAATGGTGGGAGTGCTGAAATGCCACTTCCCAGGCAGCCGACGCTGGAGCAGCACCCGGGATGGGGAGCAGAGTGTGCCCAATTGCTGGCTCGGGGTGACCCTGCTGTCCCCAGGCCCGGGCAGGCTGACAGCACATTATGCAGCTCGCCTATCTTTTGTTGCCAGCTGGAGCCAGGAGTATTCCTGCAGATCATTTAGATTCAGGTAAATCAGCATTTTCCAATCCCAGGAGGATATTTCCCACCGGTTGGGCTGCGGGGTCACCTCCAGGAACTTCCAGTAGGGTATCGGTTGCTCCGTAAAGACCTTGAGTGATGGATACTTTGTCTCACAGGTAAGTTGTTCCAATAGTTAATTATCTCCCTGGTTGCTCACTTGGGAATTTAATCACGCTCTGCTGAGCTGCCGCCCTCACCAACAATTACAGAAGTGCCCAAAGGGGAAGTTTCTATCTCGCCCTCTCAGCCTCGCCATGCCCTGATGGCAGCAGATTTACGGCCTCGGAGGCGCCCCAGAGCCCCGGCCCGGGCTCTGCTGCCCTCACTGCAGCTCCCCCCGGGCAGGACCATCCCGGGGCTGCCCCGGAGCCTCTCCCCTGCAGGAGGAGAGTTCTGTGCATGTGGCTTCTCTTCCCTCCCCACGGAGCAGGGCCGCGGAGTCAAAGCCTTGACGAACAAAGTTTAAAATGCAGAAGCTCTGGGAGAGCCAGACACTAATGTGACATCTCTCTCCAGCACTTGCCATTCCCTCCCTTCCACGGCTTTGATGTTAACTTCTTACAAGCTCGGAGACGGCGGGAGGATTGGCTCGGGAAATCATGCATGTTAATAGGGAGAAGCGACAGGGAGGCAAGAGCCTCCTCTCTCCCCACAAACAAGGGTAAGGGCAGCCTGTGTCCCCTGGGCCACCCTCTTCTCCCCTGCGTGCCTTGCCCAGGTCTTTTGGCACGATGTGAACCTTTGGCCTGGTGCATCACACTGCACTGACACAAGTGGGTTATTCCCGGGTCAGGAGTCCTGGACGGGGGCTGAAACCAGTTTGGCCACAATTTTAGCATTTGGCTCCTGCCTCTCTTTTCCTCCTCCTTCCAAACTAGGTTAGCTTCCCCTTGGCTATCAAGGGAGTGTTGGAGATGCTCAGGCAGGTTTGATATTTAGTGCTGCACCTGTGTTGGATGGGTCTTAATTATTTATAGCTTTCCTATCCTGTTTTCTCAAGTCAGTTGGGAAGAGGTGACAGGTGAAGACTTCTTGTAGCAGATGCTTATGAGGCGGGTGAGGTGCCTGCCGCTCAGATGAGAAGAAAAGAAAGTGTCTTCAGCAGGAGAGAAATGACAAAGCTACATAGGAGCTGCCTCATTTAGTAGTCAAGGAGGAGGAAAAAACCCCTCCTTAGGTCTCCAGAAAAGAAACACATTCCTGCTCAAGAGATGGATGTTCTGGGGAGCAGATGCCTCCCCTCTTTGTTCAGGAGAGGTGCTGCAGGGACTGAGGGCAGGGCAGAGCCAGCACTGCTGTGCTGTGACCCCATTCCCCCGAGGGCTTGCCCCACTTCTCTTGGCTGGCCCTGGCAACGCCAGAAAACCCTGAGGCATCCAAACCCACGGATGTATCTCACCCTCCGTCGGGTGGACTTGGCTGGAGGCTGCCGCATGCGATGCTGGGGCGAGCTCAGCCTTGGGCTTCCACCAGCTCAGCTTTGGTCGGTGAGGTCCCACCCATGAAACCCATTTCCCCATCTGAGAGGGCATCGGGACGGGAGGGAGCAGGGCTGCCCTGCTCTGCACCACCTCTCTGCACTCTTGGACCGAGCCCTGCTGGGCCCGGTGTCCCCAAGGCCCTGCGGTGCTCCCGAGTGTCCCCACAGCCCCGCTGTGCTCCCGAGTGTCCCCACAGCCCTGCTGTGCTCCTGAGTGTCCCCACAGCCCCGCTGTGCTCCCGAGTGTCCCCACGGCCCCGCTGTGCTCCTGAGTGTCCCCACAGCCCCGCTGTGCTCCTGAGTGTCCCCACGGCCCCACTGTGCTCCTGAGTGTCCCCACAGCCCCGCTGTGCTCCTGAGTGTCCCCACGGCCCCGCTGTGCTCCCGAGTGTCCCCACGGCCCCGCTGTGCTCCCGAGTGTCCCCACAGCCCCGCTGTGCTCCTGAGTGTCCCCACAGCCCTGCTGTGCTCCTGAGTGTCCCCGTGGCCCCGCTGTGCTCCCAGCACACACACAGGATTGTCACCTGTGGTTATGCCTCCCATTACCTGCTGCTTCCTCACACCTGAGGGAGATGTTCCTTTAGCTCAAGCTCCTGGTACCTCCTGCTCTCTGGTGACAGAGGACTTAATCCGGACTGACAGCCAGACTGCTCCTCCTCAGGGCCGCATTTGTCACCGTCACCCTGGCTCGTCCCCAGGCTCAGCGGTTGTGCAGGGAAGGGTGGAGGCAGAGCAGTGCTGGAGCCTGGCAGATGCTGCTGTTGTGTCCAGGACAGGGTGGCTGATGAAGATTCTCACAATAATGTGATAATTGTGTCACTTTTAAGGAAGTTTGTGCTTCCCCACAGGACGGGAGAGCAGGAGAGCCGGGCTGCCCGAGGCTCAGCAGGGGCTGGGGCAGCGAGGGGGCTTCGCTCCCGGCCCGTCCCACCACTGCAGATGTCAAGTTGATTATTTTAACCACATTAGATCCGTGTTAATTAATATGAATTAACCACCTAAATATTCGCGGGTAAACAAGCTATTAAGTTCAGGGAGGAGAGGAAAACCACCTTTAAACCATCACTAATCGATCCCGGTCGGATCCGGGGCTTCGTGAGGGGCTGTGCAGCCCCGCCCGAGCCCGGGGCACCCCCTCCTCACTGCCGGGCTCCTGAGATGGGCTGTGGGGCGGGGCTGAACTCCTGGCACCTCCTGGCTGCCGCCGGTTCCAGGTATGACACACACACAAAGGTACCTTTTTATAGTTAGGAAATTATAGGTGCCATGACTTCAAAGGCTTTTGCAACAAGAGCTTTCCCTTTGATAAGTGACAGCATCATTAATGGTGATTTATTACCCGGGCTATTTCACAAACAGAAATAACCAGTTTCTTTTCATTTGGCTTGGTGGGTTTTTTTGCTCTGGGCTACCCAGACATACAAGGTGGCTGGTAACAGCTGTTTTACTGCTGGTAAGACATCTCATTTATTAACTTGTCATCATGTGTCATAAAGTTTAGCAAAATGCGAGATGATTGTGTACTTAAGCTGGGTAATTACCCCATTATTAAAGCTGCCTTCTTTATTTATTTGCTCTTCTGGTGGTTTGTTCCTACCTTTGCTCTACATCTGGCCTTAGTCACAGGGCACAGAGATGCGCTGCCTTGTAATTATCCATGTGCTGACTTCCACTCCTGGAGACATGAAAGGTGTCTCTGCCAGGTGCCACTGGCTCCCCGGTGATGGGGACCGGGCTCCTGCACCGCTGGCTGGCGTCTGGAGAGCTGGGACGGTGCAGAGAGAGGTGTCCCGGGGTGCATCCAGCCTGGTTCCGACACCAGCAAGACCTCTCTGCGACAGCAGCTGGAGCAGGGAATATTGCACGTGCTGGAGGTATCCCAACGTCTTTTCTCCAGGGGAGGAAGCACCGGGACAGCGCAGGGCTCCCGACATCGCTGGTGGGATGGCTGCACAAGCATTGCTGCCGCAGCCACGCTCGTCGTGCCAAGTCGCTAATTAAACTCCCCGAGCGTCACTGCCAGCGCCCAGACACAGCAGATCCGCACCTTGATGAAGGAGCTGCCTAGACAGAGGAGAAACCCACTGTTAGCACACGGATGCTAATTGCCTTGGGAGCTCCCAGCGCTCAGGTGCACGTCTCCCAGGAATGTCTGGGACCCTGCCCGGACGTGCCCGTGCCCTCCCTGGCGAGGGTGGGGCTCTGCGGGCACCAGCCCGGACAGCGGCACCGCGTTCCCAGACAAAGGGAGACGCTCCGACCTCGCTCCCTGCCCTGCTCCAGCAGTCTGCCCGTGCTCTGCTAGCGCCGAGCCACCGGATAAATCCGGTTAACAAACATTTTGCAAGAAGTTAAACGCCTGAAACCGCCCAATACCCGACCATTATCCGGGCGAAACAGGAGCGGCACCGCAGGAGCTGCGGCGGCGGCTCAGCCCCGGCGGCCGCTGTGCCCCGGCCCTGCGGCAGAACGCCGGCAGGTCTGCGAGGGAGGATGCCAAACCCATGCAGGGGAATGCCACAGGGCTGGCTGCCCTGCTGGAATTCCTCCTTCCCAAGCTCCTCTCCTAAATCCGGCCCCTACGATGCAGCACAGCCCTTGCCGTCCTTCCTGGACGGGGAACGAGGCAACGCCACAGGCTGCTGCCGGACCTTGGAGCTGCTGCCGGACCCTGGAGCTGCCCTGCACTGGCCACTCTCCCACAGCCCCATCTGCCTGGGAAATAAGAGAGTATTTTCGGTGTCTCATTCCTTCATGGGCAACCGGCACCTCCCTCAGCAGGTCCCCACGGGACAGGCTCCATGTTCAGCCTTTCTGTTTTCCTTTTACATTCTCCAAGGTCAGCCAATATTAAACCAGAGAGAAATAATTACCAAAAAGAATTAAAAAATATTCCCTGCTATCCCACACGTTTCTTCCTGGCGCTGCTGTGAATGTTGATCAGGGAATTTCATCCATAAATCCATCTCTCACATGGTAAGAGGTTTTATGTTGTAATTAACAAGTGGGTATTGCACAGTAATTACAAAGAGGTGAAGATTCCATTTCCAGCACTGTCCAGGATGCAGCAAGGGGCTTTTTTCCATCCTTTGGAAGCAAAAATTTTGTTTACTCCTATCCCTCCTTGGTGCACCTCATGCTTGGGATCAGGACCCACATGGAAAGGAAGGGAAAAGCTGGTGGGATCAGAGAGAATAAACCCCACCCTGTGCCACGGGCTGACACCTACACATCTGTGCTACAAGCCCCTGCTCCAAGGGATTGGGAGGCAGTTTGGAAACACAGAGGCTTTGCACAGGGGAACTGCCCCAGAGCAGCAGTGGGAGCCAAGGCTGCTCCAGCTGGACTGGGATGGGGTGATGGGTGGCTCTGGCTCCGTGTAGAGGCACAGAGGATGAAATGGAACAGTTCAGCCTCATCCAGGGGTTTTGCACTGGCAGAGCTCAGGGAATGGAGGCGGGAATGACAAAAACCCAGCGCTGCCGAAACCCGCCGCGGCCCAGCAGTGAATCTCCCCATTTCCATTTATTAAAATAGCATTTTTATTACAAAGAGATGTTAAAAGTGAAAATGGACGAAATACATTTTACAGCCCCCATTGATTTCCCAGGATATTTACAACCGCAGAGATATCGATCTCCCCGAAGTGCCGGATGCGCTCGCTCCTCACCCACGACACTTGCAGTGATCAAGTATTTTTGGCAAACAAACCACCAAAACCTGCCATGTAAATTGATCCAGAAAGGCTGGGGGGAAGTGCCAGTGCCATCCCCACCACCCACCCTGGCTGCCTTCTGGGCTTTCCGCCCTTTGCTCCCACTGTGCCAAGTGAAGGGAGGCAGGCAGGCACTACCCTCCTCCAGGACACCCCACATCCCCCCAGCACCAGCCTTCCCCCTCGGCCGGGGTGGGGATGGGGAAGGAGACCATAAATTCTCCACCCAGGGGGGAATTTCCCTGGGAGCACCGACACAATGTAGTTTTAGTGAATTGAATGTGTCGGGGTTTGTTGCATCTGGAGGGAATCGCAGTTGTCAGCCCTGGGTGGGTAGGAGGGAGTGGAGACACCTCAATGCTGCCATTCCCCACCCCACAGAAACTCTCAGGGGACCCAACCCTCCTTTTTCTTCTTCTTCTCCCGCCCCCCAGATTCATCCCCATAGCCCGTGCTGGCCCTAGCCGATCTCTCTGCATGGCTGTGACTGGAGGCCCTGGCCATGGTGCCCGGCACAGCTGGAGGGGGTTTTCTCCCACCTTTGCCATGCACTTGGGACTCAGCCCGAGCCCCAGCGCCTTTATTCCTCATTCCAGNTTGCAGGAGGGGTGTGAGGGATGGACGGCAGCGCTCCCCACCTGCTCGGCCCCCCTCCCAGCCAGACTCCCACCAGAAGCACCCCACATCCCCCCGTCCCCGGCGGTGCCCTCGCCAGCCGCGCCGGCAGCCCCAGGCCAGCGGCGGGGCCGGGATGGTGCAGACGGTGCGTCAGGAGCTCCCGGGGCCAAAGCGGGCGAGGTGCGAGCTCCGGCTCCGGCTTCAAAGGGCGCCCAGAGCTCCGCCGGCACCGCCCGCTGGCAGCGGGGCCGGCAGTGCCAGGGCTCTGCCCGCACCTTTCCTCTGAGTCAGCAGCGATTCGGCCGAGTCCAGCCCAGCCCGGCCCCGCCGAAGGGCCCTGGGCCGGCCTGAGGTCCCGTTTTGGGGAGGGTGGCCGGGCTCACCGAGCAGCACGCGGCATCCCTGCGCCGTGAGCCCCTTTCCCCGAGTGCCGGGCGGAGCGTCGCCTCCAAACGCGGCTTCCAGGAACGAGCCGGGCGAGCGCAGGCTGGGAAACCGCGTGGTGTAAAGTTTCCAGAGCCCCTCTCTGCCGGTGTGTCGGCCCCGATTACATCAGTCAGGTCGTGTTACCCGCCTGACGGGCACTAACGAGAAGTGACAGACGTGACAGGGAGCGGGCAGGCTCCAGGAGCGACACCGCAGTCCCCAAGGACACGTCCCCCCCGTTCCCGGGGCGGCTCGGCGCCAGCTCCATCCTCTGGCTGGCCGAAGGCAGGAGGCTTTGCTGGGGCCACTGCTCAGCCTCTGCTCCGTGCCGGGGTGGTGGGACCAGCCTGGGGACTCGGGGTCTACAGCCGTGGCCGGTCAGCCACGGTGGCCCCGAGCCCACGGGGAGCCACCTGCTTTTCTCGTCAGAGCTTGGAACCAGAGTCAAAGCCAGGAAATCCACCCGTGGCTGAGCCTTCCCGTGGTGGTGAAGGGCTGGGGGGTCCTGCCTGAGAAACCTCACAGGGGCATGGAATGGGTGGGGGCTGCCCAGCATCTGTCTTCAAAACCCAGCCTCAGCCTCCCTGACCCTGCTGAGCACCAGGAAACTGCCAAGCCCCAAGAAAGGCTCTGCAGAGCTGAACTAAAGGCGCAGTGGGGGGACAGCAGACAGAAGCCAAATTTGGCTCAGATGGTTCCCTGCAGACTGTAAAACCGGGGGGTTGTTCTTCCTGAGATTCCTTTGCCCCCCACCATTGCGGGGTGTGAGGGCAGCACAGCGATTTCCCCTGCTGCAGGCTCCTGTCCGGAGCTGTGCCTGACGGGATGAACGGGAAGGAGGCTGGGATGTGTTTGAAGTCCCATCGCTTTGTCGTGATCCTGTCGCTGCGAGAGCCGGCGGAAATCTGGGAAATCTGGCAGGGGGATGCCTGGGGCTGGGGGGGCACGGACAGCAGGGAGACACGAAGGAGCGAGCAGGGAAGGAGCAGAACGATGGGCTGGAGGGAAGGAGCGAAGTTTTCACCCTGAACCCCACCAGCTTGGTGGCCCGCTGCATGCTGAGTCTCCATGGGAGGGCTGGAGCCTTGGGGACACGCCCCAGGGCAGGTGATGTCCTTGTCCCACACAATTCTGGGAGAGGAGGGGCAGGAACGGCTGGTGCTGGTGCATTCACCTGGGGAAGGTTTTCTGCTTCCCTGAAACTTGTAAAGAGGGCCAAGGGGAGGATTCCTGGGCTCTGGCATGACAAGCTCCTCCCTGCCTGAGCCTCTCCCACTGGGAGCTGCCTCTGTCCCACCATGGCTCGTCCCTGCCCCAGCCCACACCAGTGGCTGGGGGTTTAATTGGCATCAATCTTCCCGACCTTCAAGGGCTGCAGTTATTGACATTTTGTTCTGACCGGGTCAATACCAACTTCTCGGGCCAAGAGACAATAAACAGAAAATAATAAGCAATGCAGAGTTAATATTGATTTATGATTATTTGGGTCTTTTGCATGAGTTTCTCCCAGGCACAGCAGCTCTGTGCCCACAAGGCTCCTGTGTTTGTTAGGGCCGAGAGATGCAAACTGGAGGGAGAGAGGTTGGCTGCAGGGTCCAAAATGCTGTGGTACCTGGCAGGGCCCTCTGACCGCTTGGAGAGCCTTGGGACCACCTTCCAGCTCTTCAAACAGGCTAAAAATGTTGAATCAAATGAAACCCTCCACTTCCCCACCAGTGGTGACTAGGAATAGCTTGGAAGATGGCATTGAATCGAGTTATCAGCGGGAATTTTTAAATACAGTGGGATTTTGAACCAACTTTTTAAAGAGGAGGCCTTAAAAAGAATTGCAAAGAAAATTGGGAAACTAGGAGAGAGACATTGTCTTTGCTGAAAGAAACCCCAGAGAGTAGGAACAGGGTGACATTTTGAGGCTGGGTTGGTGGGGAGCACCACCTTCATTTCCGGGGGTGGCTTTGAGGGGACACGGAGGGGCTGGAGGAGTCCATCCCATCCCATCCCATCCCATCCCATCCCATCCCATCCCATCCCATCCCATCCCATCCCATCCCATCCCATCGCTGCTCTGTGGGGAGGGGTTTTTTCCCCCTTTCTCCCTTCCCTGCCCCGACGTCAGGATGTTTACAGAACTCGGAATCAATCCGAGGCCGGGAGACGCTGCGCCGGGGAAGCGCAGTGCTGAGAGGGTCAGGGGCCGTCGCCAGCGCGGATCACACACCCTGACGTATTAATTCGAGCTGTCAGGACCAATCTGCGCACAAGCGNCTGAGGAGCTGCAGGAAGTACATTTGTTACTGGGAACGCTTTGATATTTCTCATGTGAAACGTCTGCGTGCCGGAGGAGCTCAGGCATCTGGCAGGAAATTACCATGAATCCTGTTTCTCTGAGCAGTCACACACACGCCTCCTCGCTCCTTTCCTTCCCCCTTCTCCCTGCTCACCCCCTCTGGCTGCCTTCCCTTCTCCCCACGCCAGGTCCCAGACGCTGGAGAGGGTCCCAGTGCCCCCACAAACCCCTCTGTCCCTCTCCCTGCTCTCTCTGCTCTGCAGCATCCTGGGGCTGTGCGGCAGCTGCCCTCTCAGACTTGCAACAACAAATCCTTCCCTCTGCACGGTGGGGCTCCGCAGGATCAGAGTGTCCAGAGCACCCACTGTCCTCTGCTCTACCAGATGCACAACCTGGGGGTGCAGGATCCGGGGACATTTTGGGTGCCAGCCTTGGGCAGGTCACCCTCTTCATCCACGGCCTCATCACTTGTGGGTATGACCTTTGGTGTGGCTGGTGGAAGTGTGGAACAAGCCACATGCTGGGTACGATGCTGATTTTGGGGCACAGGTACACCAGCGGTCCCGGGCAGCATCAGGAGCCGGTCTGGGAGAGCCGATCCCACATCCCTGATCCCGGCTCTCGATAGCAGAGCCACAGGCTCTCCTGGCACAATCCATCACCCGGTGAGCACCCCAGCAGCAGGAGGGAGCCTGCGCCCTCCCACCCAGGGAGCTTGGCCATGGATCAGAGGAGCTGCCTGCCTTCTCACAACACCGGAGCGGGAGCTCCAGACTGGATTTTCATGTTGCCTCCTGCCTGGAGCGGCCCTGTCGGGAGTTATCGGGTCCATCGGGCTGCTGTCAGATGGCTCCGCTCCCCAGGGCTCCCCTCGCCAAAAGCGCTCCGACTCCATTAAATGATTTTGTTCCAGCAAACGGCAGCTCCCCACTGTAAACACAGGTGGTGCAGGGCACCTCAGTGCAGCCAGCCCGGGGGGGGAGCGGGATGTGACCCCTGCCTCCCTCCTCCCCACGTGCCAGGGGGCTGTGCAGACCCTGGGCACGGGAATCCAGCTGGGACATCCCGGAGGCTGAGCCCCCCCAAGGTGAGGGGGCACCAAGAGGGGCAGAGTGCCCGAGAACCCTTGGAGGATCTGGGGAGGATTGGGGGGCCCCCAGGGTGGGGAGCACCGGCCGATGCAGCAGCAGAGCAGCCAGAACAGAGCCCTTTGGCAATAAATCCTGACTTTTATCTGCAGTGATACAAATCCATGGAGCATGGGCTCCCTTCTCCCCCTCCTGCTCTCGCAGGTTTCGGTTTGGCCTCGATTCCAGCGAGTTTACTGACAGATTACTTCATTTTAACTCGATGGCTTTCCCGTCTTGGGGGAGGCATATTTCTAAGTATCATATTTATCAAAAGGCCTGTGCAAAAACAAGGGCCAGAATTACTCTTTTGATGGTTCCCCCAATAACTACAACCACAATAAATTTTTCAGGCGAGAAAACTCAACCGGGGACCTTTTGCGCCAGGGTTTGGGAGCGGGGTCCAGCTCTGGGCTCTGCAGCCCCCCCGGCCTGGCCGGCTCCCCCCGCCCAGCGCCGGCACATCTGGTCTCGCTTGCAGGGCTGGGCTTCCAGTTCCCAGGGGTGACATATTTCCCCCGCCTATAACTCTAAATCAGAGCAGCATTTCAATAAATCACAGCGAACACTTATTTATTGGACATAGTTTTGGGGCTCTTAAAGCACGGAAAATAAATTTAATGGAGCGTTTGGAGCATTTCTCCAATCTTTTGAGGGATTACTTGGGGAATTTGTCAACGGAGCCAAGCACAGCAGCTTGATCCAGAGAGATGGGAAAGAAATTATGGGAGATACTCTACAAAGGCCCAGGTGTACCCTAAATCACATCAAAAAAGATTAACGTCAGAGGATTGCTTGCCAGCAGAGTTGATTGGCAGCGCTGCAGTTTATTTAATAAACTATCAGTTTAGCCAGAGGGTGACTTTAATCTGAATTACATTTTCTTGTTTTGGCCTACGCCATGCCAAGCGATTTATTGAATCCTGTAGCATTCTTTTTAACCTCAAACACCGGGAGAAAAAAAGAAGGAAAGCCTTGAGAGCCCCTGGAAAACCTTGAGACAGCAAAAGCTGCTCAGCTCAGAGGGCAGGAGCTCACTCCAGCAGCAGGAACTTGCTTTGGGCTTGCTGGGAAGAGGTGGGAGCAGGAGTGGGCTGTTGGATTTCACAGCCCCAAAGCCCAGGGACAGAGCTGGTGCCCCTTTGTTACCTCACATCCAGTTCCAAAGCTGTCCTGACTTCCAAGACCCCCCCAGCCCAGCATGGACAGGGAACTAGGACAGGCAGGGCACGGGGATGGAGGCAGAGGAGCATCCAGGCACCAGAGACATGTGCAGAACTAGAGAGATGTGGGAAGAAATGAGCTCGTCCCTGCGAATCCCCTGTGCTTTATCCAGTCTGAATCCATCCCTCGGGAATGCCAGCATGGGCCAGCACAGACCCCCTGCTCCCAGACTCCCACCCTGCCTCCACCCACTGGGACCTGCCCGGAGTTTGCCCCAGAGAGAAGCCCCCCAGCCACCTGGCTGCCCCCCAGCCAAACCCTGCTTTTCAAAGAACTGAATGATTGGGCAAAGATTTAAGCAGCCTTGGAAAGGTTTTAGGAATGCCCTGGTTGAGGGGGGAACAACCCCCAAGCCTTCCCTTGCTGTGCCCTGCACACACTGGCACTGCCTCCCTCCCAGCTGGACAGAGAGCCAGCAGAGACCAGCACCATGGCCTGGATCCCAAGGGCTGGGGGCTTGCTGACCTGCTGGGCTCTTAAATAATGTGTTTGTGCAAACAGACAAAGAAATCCCAACTAATAATAATCCTCGTTCCAAGATTATGATTGAGTTTTTCCCCTGTTCTGCTTGATATTTCTGCCAAAGAAAGAAAAATCCTTGCTGAAGTCTAGCAGGAAATCCAATAAAATTTCTTCAAAAGATGGGTCTGACATTGAAAAATAGCAAAATTATAAAAGTAGGCCTCAGAAAAGAAAAGGGGAGAGTTATTATATCTGGCACCTACCGAGGGCCCAGAGCTCCCTCTCCAAATGAGCCATCACAGATTGAAAGTGTTTAGCTTCCCGTTGATTAAACACGGTGAAGGACCCGCAGCGTGCCAAGCCTCGGGGATCGAAAGTTTGTTTTCAGTCAGAATGTGTTTTCAGTCAATGGAAAAAATGGTCGGGCTGTGCCGGGTATGTAACTGAGAAGCCTCAGGTTTGGAGTGAGTAATGACTGCGATGCCGAAATGCGGGAGGGTTGTTAATCATCCGACCCCAGCCCCCGTAATTCAACTCAGCAACTCCTTGGAAGCCTGTTCCTTTTTTTTTTCCCCCTTGCTCTTTTTAACATATAAAAACCCAAATGTTTTTTCTCCTGTTTCCCCCCCGAAGGAACAGCACTGGCTGTATCCCTGTTGCTTCCCTTTCCTTTCTCCAGGGTAACGGGGGACGGCACAGCCGGGCTGGCAGCACGACCAGGCTGTGCTCAGAGCGGGGTTGGGGCAAAACGGGACGGATGAGAGCCAGGGCTGGGGACACCAGGCGGGACACCGGGGCTGTGTGACAGCGGCGCGGGAGGCACCGAGCGGCTCCGGGCACAGCGGGAACTCCGGCAAAGGAAAGGTGGGAAGGGCTCTCCTGGAGAGCTGCGGGAAGCCGCACATCCCGGCGGGACAGAGGAGCCCGTGGAACATGTGCTGCCGTGGAGCTTGGCAGGGGCAGAGCCGCTCCCTGGCCGGGCCCCGTGCCCGGCTCCGAGCGGAGGCTGCGCCGCGCAACCGGCCCGGGGACGCGCCCGGAGCGCGGCGATGTCCGGCCACCGTCACGCGCGGTCACACACCCGCCACGGGGCTGGCGGGGCGACCTCAGGCACAGCTACTCCTCCACCATCGCCAGCACAGCCCGGCGTGGCTGTGGGGCTGCCCTGAAGAGCAAACAGCGCCTTTCATAGGGAAAACTCGGGCAGATGGCGAGGATCAAACACACCTCTGGAGCCGGGGGGGCGGGGGGGACGAGCTCCGGGCTCAGCCCGAGTTCAGCGCTGGGTCAAGAGGTTGCTGGAGGGACCATGGGGGCGCAGGGATACAGCTCACACGGCACCTGATGCCCGAGGAGCCCCCGTCAGCAGCTCCACGAACCCCTCCACCGGTCCCCGCCGGCCCCTCCACCCATCCCTCGCACCCCTCGCGAGACGCCTGACTGGTTCATTAGCTGGTTTGCCGGGCTGCTTCTCATTAGATAGCCAACAAATTCCAGGAAGACAGGACACCCACTGGGCCTAAATGAAATTAGAGAACAGAGCGCTGCTACAAGTGGTTTAATTCAAATTACAGCAAGATATTATCGCCAACTGCAAGTGCTCAGAGCCATGAGTCAGACCCCCACAAGGAACGAGACGGGTTTAAAAAAATCATGACTTGTTAAGTATATAATTAACTTTTGGGGTTATTTTTATTTACCTTCCAGTTTTTAGCCTTCAGGAGTCAAATTTTTGAGCTTGTTGGGAACAGCTTAAAATTAAAGAGGGGAGGAGGAAGAAAAGAAGAGGAATGTGCCCACATTCCTCTTGCCAGGAGCTGGGGATTTACAGTGACACCATATGAGAACCAACCCAGAGCTAAGGGGTACAGAAGCATCCCCGTGTCTCACTCTGGTTCCAGCCAGGAAGCTCAAAGTGAAGCACAAAAAACTGGAAGGAGATTTTACCCAAACCTGCAAATGCATCAGCTGCACATCCTGGGCAGACACCAAATGCTCTCCTGTACCTGCTCCTCACAGACCTCTGCAGCTCCATCTTCCTCCTCGGTTCCCAACCAACCCCACTCCATGGGCTGTCAGGGACTCTGGGTCTACAGGGAGTGGGTGAAATATTCCCCCAAACACTGTAAATCAGAAGGGCTGAGGCCGAGTCAGCGTGAGTTCACCAAATTCTGTCTGCTTGAGCTCCACCTTGTGCAAGCACCACACTCACCATAAGATTTGCTCCCAACCCATCTCCTTCTTGGACAAGAGGGTTTTTTTCTGGAAGACAAATCTGCACAGGACACAGCTGTAATAGCTGGAGCTGGTGCAGCATCACGGGACCCTCAGAAGGGTGCACAACTGGAGCCCAGTTAGGGTCACCACATCATTTCATCTCCACCAAGATGAGCTTTTGGAAGCAAGGGGGAGGACACAGCTGAGCGGTTTGCTGGGTGAGGGATGAGTTCCTGTGTCCCCAGGCTGCTCACGCAGCCTTGGAGCTGTTGTCCTCAGCTGATTCTCGTGGAGCCTCCTCTGCTCCCGCCTCAGGTCGTGTCTTCCCCTGTTTCCGCTGAGCAGAGAGTACCCTGCTATCTTTCATTGAAACATCATGTCCAATTTATCCCTTGATTAAACCCATATTTTGCTTGGCTATAAGTCAAATATAAGAGGGCCGCACTCAAGTGAACTAATCTTGGTTTACTTGCCAGTAAGTAATTTGATAGACAATTTGGCAGACATCCACCCTAGAATTAAGCAAACCTGAGCAATAAAGATGTAGGAAAACAATCCTGAAAAGCCATAATGAGACGTCAAGTTCCATTCAACAGCAACTCATTGCACTTGCGTTTGTGCTGACACTCAGGACTGTGGTGCTGCCAGTGCCCGGCCAGGAGGGCACGTCTGGTGGCCAGGCAGGTGCCAGCAAAGCCGAGAGCAGCAATCCAAGCTCTCCTGGCGTGGTCCTCAATGGAGAACGAGTCCAGGTTTGGAAGCCTCAGCGCCGGGGCCAGGTGAGCTCGTGAGGGGACAGCAGAGGGTTGCCGAATCACAGACTCCCAGAATCATTTAGGTTGGAAAAGGCCTCCAAGATCATCGAGTCTAAACCTCAAATGCTCAGCTGGGAGTGCCCTGGAGGAAAGAACAGCTGAAGCACCCAGAGCACAGGACCTTCTCTTGCCATCTGTGAGCATCTCCCTTACCATGTCCTGCTGTTCCAACCCTGACCCTCAGAGCCCTTCAGAGCCCCCCCAGTCCCGTCCCAGGGCAGCACCAACACCGGGACTGGTACTGCCATGTTCCTATTTATGACCTCCCCATCACTGTCTGAGTGCCAACACCCACAGCAGCACCTTACTGGGACGGGACCCTTACTGGGACAGGGGAGGGCAGAGGTGTGTGGGCCACACCTGGGGGTCCCTCCTTGGGGCAGGCCCTGCCAGGGGCTGTGATGTGCGTGGTGAGGGGGAGCCGCCCTCGGGGCGATGGCCGGAGCAGAGGGGCTGTCAGCCCGCTGCTGCTCCATCCCTCATAATGCCATTATATATTGCTGGCATTAATCACCCCGCTAGGTAAGCATTATGGCACTTTTATGGTAGCTTTGAAGCTAATCTGTCACTAATGCCTGCTGGATTATCATGATTTCTTACAGTTGTGATTCATTAACTCAGATGCCTAATAGAATTAGTATTAAACATCTTCCATAGATTTCTGCCTCAACATGTTGAGTTTTGAAAGCCTTTTCAATATTTCATTGTGTTGTATTAAATGGCATGTCAGGCACATTGTGTGGTCTCCCGGAGAACCTGGCGCAGCCGGAGCTGTGGTGGGGGCTGGAGCAGGGGAGGGGGCCGAGCTGGGAGGTGGCCAGGGTGGCTGGAGGGGCAGCACAATCCTGCTGGCTCCTGGGGACCCTCACAGCTGTCCTGGGGCCGTGCATGCTGTGCTGTCAGGTGTTTCAAGACTGGAGAGTTCTCCAGGTAAAGGTATTCCCGTGGCACAGCCGCTGCCTCCAACCCGGCTCTGGGTAATTAAGGTGGTGCAGAAGAGGTTAATCAGGTTTGAGGACACAAAGTACAGTCCAGACACTAAATATGATTGTGATTATTACCTGGCCCTGGAGGAATCCTTTCCCTAGAGACTGCAATGCCATTTCTAGTAGGAATATTATTCCTAATAATCAATATTAATTCTCAATGCATTTGCCAGGGCTTAGAATGACTTTCTAGTTTAGGATAAGATCTAGATCTTGAAGCAGGCTAAAAAGAGGAATTATTACTGCTATTATTATTAGCATTATCATTATTATCTTGGTTTTTTTTTTTTTTTAAATCTTATTTAGATAAGAATCTCCCCCAGCAGCAGATTGTGGAGCTCACAGGCCTTTATCTGGCTGCTTAAATCCGCGTTGTGGGTAACAGAATTTTACAGTTATTATTATTAATAATGTAAGGCCAAGAGCAGAACAACATTGCATTAGGCTGCGTGTGTGTGAGGCCGACGGACCCGTCCCACAACCCCGCCTTGGTTTTCCCAGCCTTTTTTAACAGGGGAGCCCCCGTGCCCAGATTCCCAAGTGCCTTTGCTGGTGGCTCCGTGGCAGGATCCCGGACCCCGACAGGAGCCTGGTGCGGAGGATGCTCGTGCCGGGGACTGGGAAGAGCCTGAACTTTGGGATGCTGCCCTGAACCCGCCGGCGAACCCTTCCTGCCGCCCTGACCCCGGGACCCCCGCGTGGAGGCCGGCAGCCAGGAGAACAGAGAGGGGGCACTTCAAAGCGGGGATTAGAAGCAGCTGTGCAAATGGACAAACCCGTGCGAGGAGCCGCCCGGGCTGGGGACCCGCGGCCGCCGGGGCCGGGCGGGGCTGGCCGGAGCCCCGCGGAGCGCGGCCGGCACCGGGGCCGCGTCCCCGCCAGCGCCGCGGAGTTCCTGCGGCGGGAAACGCCGCTCGTAGAAATGCTCCTGTGGAAAAGAAAGGTCATGTTTGGGGCAGGCGTTGGAGCGATCACGGAGAGGGAGAGCGGGCACAGGGAGGCTGGGAAAGGTGGTTTGTCCCGGTGCCAGAGTCAACCTGTGCCGGCGGCCGCGGCATCGCCATCCGCCAGCGCGGCCCCGACAGCCCGGCCCGGCCGCGCTGCCCCGGCAGCGACAAACACCAAGTTCAAAAGTGAGGAGCTGCTTCCCCGGGGCCGTGATTCCACCCCCAGCACCAGCGAGGGCCCCCGGGTGCACCGGCCAAGGGACACCCGCGGCCCTCCGGCCCCGGCACGGGAGGTGCTAGCGAGGGTCCCCCCTCCTTCTGTGGGGACACAGCCCGGGGGCAGGCAGGGATGAGCCTTGGCCATGTCGGAGCTGTTTGGAGCATTTTTTGCCATGGAAATGGTTGACTTCCCAACTGTGAGTGGTCTCTCCATGGAACCCTGTGATTTTCCCCTTTCTTCTTCCCCCTGCGTGAGCAAACGAATGCGCACGTTTGAGGGAGAAAAAAAGCCCCTGAAAACTTCATTATGTGACATGTCTTAAATGTGCATTTAACCCCCCTCCCCAAGTTTTTGGCTATAGAAACAGTGTGGTTCTCCTCTGGATTGCTTTTATGCAACCCTGCAGCATTTCAAAGCAAAGCCTTGCTGGAGAGGGGCAATTCCTTTGCTTCTCATCAAAATGCTGCTTTTGATGTCACGGCAAGAGGAGAATCTCAGGAAGGGGGATGGAGAGCATGAGGTCCCACCGCTGTTTTATGGGTTCTGAAAATATTTTGAATGATGCTCTTCAGCCGATCCTCCCAGTTTATGAAGAGGAAAAGTGGGGAGTTGCAGACCTGGAATAAATACTCGGAATTTCAGGGAATGTGAAGGTGGGGGAGGCCGCCCTGGCTGTGCTGGGTGGGCGCAGGGCTCGGTGCTCTGGGGAAGGGTCCCCTGCCAGGCTCCGGCTTTGCCGCGGCTCCAGAAGAAAGGGCCGGCGAAGCATGGCCGGGGCCGGACGCTCCGGCTGCCCGGAGCTCCTCAGTGCAGCCTTTGTTTTAGGGAGTGAAAGGGGCGGTCATGGGACAGCAGTCAGCCGGGCGAGCACGGGGGAGGCCAGGGGAAAACTTTAATTAGGGTAACTTGAAGGCAGGCTTTAACCAGCAGCCGCAGGAGGGCCGGTTTGATCTCCTTGTGGGATAGACCCTGTGATTAATCGCGGCCCTGTCGAGGGGACGGACACCTGCCTGTCACATGCTTTGATTCCCGGCACAGGCTTTGATCTCACCCGGCTGCGTGGGAGGGTGTTGGAGCAATCCCTGGGCCCAGGTCGCTTTTATGCTGCCTGCAGGGGGTCTGTGGGGTGGGGAGGGGGGGCTCGGCCGCCAGCCCGGGGTCAGCCCGGGAGGTGCTGGGGCCAACCTGAGTTCGTCAGAAGGGGAAAGTTCATTCCCAATCCGAGGGGCATGAGGGGCTTGCTGCTGTCCTGGGGACTCACTGTTGTCCTGGGGGGAAGTGTCCAGGAGAGCAGTGGGGATGCTTGGCCCTGTCACCGCTGCGGAGTGGAGCTGGCTCTGAGGTCGCCTTGTCCCCCTTGACCTGCTCCAGTCCCAAGGGTTTTTGGTGAGGGCTGAGGTTGGGGCAGACAAGGGGGTGCCCTGGCTGGTGTCCCCACCTTTCCCTGCTCTCACTGTCCTGCTGAGAGCCTGCACCAGTGGCCCCATGACCACGTGTCACCAGCCTGGCACAACTGGAGGCACAGAATCATCAAGGTTGGAAGAGACCTCCAAGATCATCAAGTCCAACCATCAACCCAGCACCACCACAATCACCCCTAAACCATGTCCCAAAGTGCCACATCCTAACCCCAAGTGCCATGTCTGTGGCACCAGGAGGACAGCAGGCAGCCACACAGGCTGCCTGCCCAGGCAGCAGCACTATGAGGTGTCCTCTGTGGGATTAAGGATCACCCAGTCCCTTCCCAGCAGGATTCCAGACCAAACCCACCAGGAAACTTGCAGGGGATCACGTCCAGATTGGCCTCTCGCAGCACCCCCAGGGCTGTGCCGGCTGCTCCCCGGGGTTGTGGTGATTCCCTGTCGGCATCACTGCCTGCCTCTGCCTGTGATTGGCATGGGCACCTTTGCCCTGGGCCCGGCCCGGGTTATTCTGAGCCCTGACATTTGTGCCAAGCAGGCAGAGCACGTCCCGCTGGCTGGAGCGGGAAGGGTTCCTGTGCCGTGTGAAAGAGGATCCCAACGTCTCCACTTTCAGCCTGACCTTGAAACCCGAGCAGGGAGCTGAGCCCCTCTGGATCACACTGCTGGTGTGGGGGGAAACACAGCGGGAGAGCCTGGCACATCCCAGGCACAGACAAGCAGCGCTGGCACCGGCACCGGGTGACCGCAGGGATGGCCGGAGCGATGCTTGGACCAGCCCAGGAACCTGCTCTGCAGGGGCTTCTCTGGACAAGGGGTAACAGGGGCAAGGATGCCCAAATGGTGGTGGGCAAAGGGGTTCTCGTTGCTGCTGGCTCCCAGGGTCTTCTGGAGCCTCCCCGGATCCGGTGGTATTTCCATTACTTTTTCTCCCAGCTTTGCACAGAGAGGGTTTTCATGATGTCTCGGTAGATGGTTTGAGTCATACAAGCAGTAAATATCCTGATTTTGGGGAGAGAAAAGGTCTAAAGAAGCTAGAGACAAGCATGGGAAAGCCCTTCTCCATGCTGCATGGATATAACAAAAACAAATTTCCAAAAGCCCTGGACAAGCGCGGTAAGGCTGTAATGTGGTGTCCTGTTTCCTAATCTCTCCAGTAAGGAAGCAGTGTGTTGAATTTAAAATATCCCTCTGGTAAATGCTAACTATTTAAAGAGTGCTAGGGTCTTAGAAATGCAAAACAAAGATTTGTTGATTAAAAACACATGGTTTGTTCTGGAGGCACGAGTAGCCAGAAAAATCAGTTCTGACAGTATTTTGGCTTTTTCAATCCCACAAGACATGATGGTGATTTATTATAGTGATGTCAGCTGTGGTTGAAAAAAGTTCTCTGTGTTGTCTTAATAAAAGAGCTTTACCTTGAAATCATTAAACTCTCAGCCTGTTTATTTGAAGCGATGACTGTGAATGTGAATGGTCCCCTCTAAATCACCCGGCCCCGCGCGGGAACATCTGCACACGCGGGGCGGTGACAGCCCGGAGCTGGCCTGGCTAATGCGAGAGTGTGATGGATCTGATTAGTGGGGCTTTGAAACCTGGAGGGGAGATAAGAGCACCAGGAGAGGAGGGGAGCCCCCATATCACAAAGGGAAGGGGAATTACAAAGACAACGGGGTCTATCTGTCTTCTCCTGCCATCCCTGCAGATGTGCAGAGCTGCTGCCTGCGAGGGTCTGCTCACCCCCGGCCGCCTCTGCAGCGCCCTGAACCCGCTGCACTCCCTGCTGGGACAAAGCCCAACGGAAATTCTGCTGGAAGTACCTGGGAGGCTGCAAATGTTCTTCACTAAAGCTCCACTTTGGTGTGTCCCAGTCATTGCAGCTGAGGAGATCTGGTGGCTTCAAAGCAGCACCAGGAGGGCGTTGGTAGTGCTGGATCTGGTAACTTGACCTGATTTTCAGCTGTGCAGAGCTTCACTCAGAAACCTCTGAGGGAATCCCGGAATGGTTTGGGTTGGAAGGGGTCTTAAAGTCCACCTCATTTCAACTCCCTGCCCAGTTTGCTCCAAGCCCCATCCTTGGCCTTAGACCCTTCCAGGGATGGGGCAGTGCAGAACTTTACAAGTTTACAATATTTTTCTCCCAAACAGATGTGCAAAGTGGTGTGAATGTGCCAGGCTCTGTCCTGTGGAGAAGGGTGCAGCAGCCAGGCAAAGACACAGTGCTGGGGACAGGCAGCAGGGATGAGCAGGGATTAACAGGGATGAGAGGGGTCCCACACTGTTCCCGGGGTGCAGAGGGGACAGGATCCCCGCAGCCCGGCCCTGCCACAAGCCCTTTCCCTGGTATCTGGCAGCAGTTAAGCACTGAGCAATATTTACTTCTTGGGTAAACAGTCGTAATCTCCCTAACCAGAGTTTATCGCAGAGGAGCGAGTTAAATTCCTCTTGGATAATCCCTGCATGTTGTGGTTTTCTGAGCAAGAGATTTTGGGATGACTTTCAGTGTAAATGGGCGGCTCTGGGCCGGAGAGTGATGAAGGCTGGGTCTGGGCTGAGGAAGAGGGGTGCGGGTCCCCCCACTCCAGAGGCTGCTCAAACTGGGAGGTGGCCAAGGGCTCCAGCACAGCCACCTCTGGGAGCTGGGATGGAGTGGGATGGACAGTGGCACTTGGGTTCATGGTTCAATTCCTCACCCAGCCCCTCATCCTGGGGCCTCCTCTCCTGGGGGAAGAGCTGCAGCAAAGGCAGCAGCCAATGCCTGTCCACAGAGTACCCTGGGTGCTGGTGCTGGAGGCCCTCTCTGTCCCATCTTCACCACAACAGAGCCACAAAGCAGGAACTGCATTGGAAATACTACAGATGTGGAAAAAACCCCGGCGGGTTGTTTACACTGAAATCCCCAGTATCTGGTGGCTGGGATGGAACAGCACAAGCTGAACTCTGACCCTGGGAATGTTACCAGAGACGAGACACTTGGCAGGTACTCACATCTCATATATTATCTGCTGCAGCTACAAGAAATATATTTTCCCATCAGTGTGATTATTTTTATTTGACTTTTAAGTCGAGCAGGAAGCCGGGGCAGCTCACATCCATCAGCACTGCGGCCATTAGAAAATTAACCAAGCTTAATAAACTTCCTGCACGGCTCACTTCTGCAGCTGCACATGTACAGGAAAACAAATGTATTGACTGGCTCTCCATGGAAGCACATCGCTAAATAAGACTTGTTGGAAGTGAGGAATGGCCCGGGATGATCCCAGCGTGGCTGTTCCTGTGCTGGAAAACACTTGTGCAGAGCTGAGGTTTCAGCAACCTCCATGAGGTTTGTGGTGCCGTGAAATGCTCCGGTGGTCAGGGGGATGAGGAGTGGGATTTGCTGATTGGGTGGTAATTTCTTCATCCTGTGGAAATGCCAGTCTGAAAAATGGGAGAGCTCCTGCTGACTTCTCCAGGAGCAGGACCAAACCAGGGGTCTCATGGCGGTGACTTTTCCAAGTGCCCAGCGCTGGGGGGCCTGTGAGCCATGGCCTGGCCTGGGTTTGCCATTGGGGTCATCACTTGAAGTGGGATTTCATGGAGCTTTGGCAGGGTGTGGACCCTCACCCGGCCTGGCGGGCACAGTGCTGTGCCCAAGGGCAGCGTTCCTGAGGGTGACTCCAGTGCAGGGTGAGGGCAGCACGAGTGAGCCCACACCAGGCAATGGAGAGCGCTGGCAGCACTTCCTGCCCTTTTCCCTTTCCCTTTCCCTTTCCCTTTCCCTTTCCCTTTCCCTTCCCCTTCCCCTTCCACTTCCCCTTCCTCTCCCGTCCCTGCAGAGCCAGCACATCCTCGCGGGGGGAGGCAGCAGCCCTCCAGGCTGGGGAGAAGCCCCGGAGTCTCTCCACAGTTGGGAATCGAGTGGAGAGAGCTCCCAGTGCAGCCTCCTCTGCGATGGAGGAGAGGGGCCGATGACACCAAACCAGCGTCACAAACCATCAGCTCCGAGGTTTCACTCAGCCATTCCATCCACCTGAGGACACCCCCAGTGCTGCAGACGTGGCTCCAGGAATTTCATGACAATGAGTGACTTCCAAATCCATCTCTTTCCAGCAGGCAGAACGAACTGGCTGCTCACATCTGCGTGTCTCAGAGAGGAGATGCAGTGAAATGTGGAACTCAGCCGGGTACAAGACCGTGTCTCCTTCTCTTGGAGGGCCTGGATGCCGTTCCAATCTCCTCTTCAAACACTCATCAAAAAATTCCAGCCAGGGGGTCCGAGTCCCTGTATCCAAGGTAGGGAATGGGAAGGGTTTGTGTCTCCTCTGCAATTCCGCTGCTGCCTCCACACGGACCCTGCAGGGAAGGAGCCCCAGAGGGAATCCTGTGGCCTGCTTGGCCATGGATGTTCACAGCCTCTGGGGAAACCCACCACAAACAGGGAAGAAAGTTGAGCAGAGCCCTTGGAAGGTTTCAGGGCTGTAGATGGGGGTAGGGCTGGCGGAGGCAGTGCATTCCCTCTGTGTCCCAGGCTCCCAGCACGGGTGGGCAACCATGGCAGAGAGAACAGGAGGAAATACCTGCAAAGAAAGGAAAATACCACCAAAGTGCCAGCAAAAAAAGAAGGGCTGGAGGTGACACATCCCACCGGGCTCAGGGTGAGGAGAGGGTTTCACCGAGAGGGTTTCATGGCTGGATCCAGCGGCGCAGCACCGAGTCCCACGGCCCCAGTGGGTGCTGCAGCCTCACGAGCACCTGCACCAGCACGTCCCACGTTGTCATAACTACAGAGAGGAGCCGGCGAGTGCGTGGGGCCCAAAGGCCCCAGACCTCGTGCCGGGGCTGACCGGGGTTGGGGGGGCTGGGGGTGCCGGAGCAGGGAGGGTCCCTCCCTTCCTCGCGTGTCTACAAGCAAATTAAAAATTAAATAAATAAATTTGCTAGTTTACAAATAGAACTGTTACTTGTTACTCACAGTATTAACAGTCTCCTTTTATTTTTTTCCCCCTTTTTTTTTCAAGGCTGTGAAAGACGTTTGTTTCAGTTGCCAACATCTCTACAGAACTAATGTGGGTGGATTGTGACAGATATAATTTCTCCATCCTACAGTTTCATCAACTTGAGTTCTGTTAAACTATACCCGCTGGGCTTAGCTCCTTTTAAAGTTTCCGCTTTGACAGGTAGATTTATTAGTCTTGAAATTTGTACAAATCAGATGTCACTCGTGGCAACTTGTCAAAATGTCAGTCTGGTGAGGGAGGCATGAAAGGATTTTCTGGAGAGAGACGGGAGGCAGGCTTGAAAGAGCTCGAGCAAGGCAGAAGAAAGGAGCTGGGAGGGATTGCAGCCTGCTTGATCCTGGGGGTTTTACTTTATTAAATATCTAGCGCCATACAGTGGGAGATGCTGCTGGATCCTGCCCGCCAAGGCATCAAGGCTGTCAACATCCGCTGACGGCTCCGCGCGCTCCCGGCCGCCTTCCGCGGCTTGTTATGGATATTTAGGGCAGGGGTGAGGCACGGGGAGGGGAAGGTTCAGCTTGTTTTTAATGCTGGTGCGTTTGAAATGCTCCATTATCGCCCTAACGAGGCGAGGTCCTCGCACGGGCTCCGGCTGGGTGGGCGGCAGCTCCGTGTGCCTGTGCCGGGGCAGTGGGGAGCTGCCACCAGCACCTCCTGCCCCCTCCCCAGCCCTGACAGCCCTCGGAGAGCCCCCGGTGCCTTCTGTGGCTGGAGGAAACAGCCCCGGGCTGCCTCGCACCAGGCAGTGTCGTTTATCCGTGGATTTTTCCTCGTGGCATTGGCAGCTTGCTTGTGTGAACCGCTGCTCCGGCCTGTGCCTTGCCCGGGTATCCTCACAATTTTTCCTTGGATGTGGATGTGAGTCAGCTGCTGCCCGAGCCCTGAGGCTGCCCAGAGCACGGAGCTCCTCGGACCTGGGTGTGCCAAGCCCTGGTGGGATCCAGCCTGGGAAGGCCAGGACCGCTCGGCCAGCACAGCCCCCCCCTCCCAGCGCTGTGTGCGGGGTGGGAGCAGCAGGGATGGCCCCTCGTGCCCAGGCACACGGACACGCTCGGCCTAACCAGCCCTGGAGAGCTGCAGTTCACAGAAATGACCTTCCAGCCCTCGGGCTCTGAGGATGATGTGGGAGCGAAGCACAGCAGCTCCCGAAAGGCCACGTGCTGGAAGTGGTTAAGGAAGAGCAGCCATCTCCTCTGCCACACCGACCCAATAATTTTGACTGAAGTTTTTTTCGTGGAATAAATTTAGAGTTGTTGAAATGAGAACTTAAAAGAAGTTCTTTAAAAAAAACGCAATTTAAAAAACATTATTTTGATTACCAGTTCCAAGAAGATCAGGAAAATCTCCACCGAAACCAACATTTTTTCATGAATATTTACACTTTGTTTGAAAAATCTGTTTTGGCTGAAAAGACGTTTGTTGATGTTTGCTTGGCAGGCGACGTCGCTCCCCAGTGACGTGGGGACCTGGTATGGGGACCTGGCAGGGGCCCTGGCGTGGGGCAGGACCGTGGTGCTGCAGCCCCAGCGGGACCACGGGAACAGAGCTGGGCACAGCCCTGCTGTGGTTTCCTGATGTGCCTCTCCAAAGACACCAGAGCCACAGAAAGGGGCAGAAAAGGTCCTGTCCTGCCACCCTTCCTCCTCTGGAGATGCTGGGGTTGATCTCAATCCAGAAGGTTCCCAGCAGAGACAACCCTTCCTGCAGGCTCCCAGTGCCTGGGCAAAGCTGCTCAGACATTCCTGCCCATCCCAGGGTTTTCCTCTCTGTTGTCTCCCGTGGATCCCACACTAATTGCTCTGGTTGAAGGGCCCATTGGCACTGCAGAGGTGCTGCCCCAGCCCAGGGCTCAGGCAGGATAGGCTTTTCTCATCCCTGTGATCCAGGAAAACTCATTTCCCTTCCTGAGCTGGGCAGAGCTTGGGCAGCACGAGCAGCTGGGCCATCCCCTCCCTGATCCAGAGCTCATCCCGGTGCTCATTTCCATTCCACCCTTTGCACCTTGCCCTTGTTCTGCTTATTCCACGTGCCTGATTGAGGTGTGAAAGGGAAACTGAGTTAAAGCTGGTGTTTGTCCATGGTGCCGGGGGGGGACAGGTCCCCAGCGCGGGGTGGGATCCAGGCCAGGCCTCGCTGCCATCGCTTCCGCACGTCCTGTGATTGATGAGTGTTTTGTCAGGCAGAGGGGAGGAGAGAGGCCGGGACATTGTTTCCTGTCCCCACTATCTGCTGTCTCCTTGGAGAACAGGCTGGTGCCACCGAGTCCTTGTCCCCTTATCCATCCTCTCCTGGGGGATCACGGGCTGCTCCAACACCGTGGGCTCTGGCTGTGGGTTCGGGGTTCTTCTCAGGAGGATTCCTGCAACAGGGATGAGAACGCACGTTATGAAGAGGAAAATTAAGCTGGGAGGCTTTGCTTAATTAATTGGTACATAAATGTTTCCCTCTTCCAGGGGCTCCGAGTGATCGCTGCGTGAAAAGAGGAGAAGGGGAAAACCCACTTCACACGGGAGGATTTTCTTTCAAAGAAATCACTTTGTGTCACATCCAGCCTTGATTTCCTTTCATGTGGCAAATGAGTAGTGGCAGCTTGATTCCCACATCCCGTGCCATCCCGGCGGGTACGCGGGGACCCGGCGGCTGGGCCCCGCTCCCGGCCAGGCAGGACATCCCGGGCAGCCAAACATCACCTGGGCTGGGGCAGGAGAGGGAGGAGGGTCTGTCCATCCATCTAACTGGGTTTTTCCATGTGCTGTGAGTGTCTGCAAAGCAATTTCGGTGCAGGGAAAGGGAGAGGAGAGGGAAAGAGAAGAGGGAAAAAAAAATGCCTGGCATGAGTTCAGAAAGCTCTCCAGCTCACACATCTGGTTCTTATATTTCAAAGTTAATTAGTCATATTGAGGCTGTCTGAAGATAAATTTATCATCCAGAAAAAACACAAACAGTTTGAAAAATGAAAGGAAGTGAGGTGACATGGCTTGACGTTTAAATAAATCATTTTAACATGATTAAAAAACTTGTCCTCCCTGACACCCGGCGCCGGATACTTTGTAAAGACTTTTTGACAAAGACAAGCCCCTGTTTGGTACACAAAGCCTCTGCCGTTCAATTACACACACTAATCTTTGGCCAATTACTTCTCCCAGTGACTACTGGGGCTGTGGTGAGGAGCGAGGGGCTGGAGCAGCCGGAGAGCGGGGTCATGGATGGCCGGAGGGGCTGGAGGGGTCCAGCTCAACAGGGATGGGGATGGAAATACAAAATGGACGTGTGCTGGCAGAACCAGGGACAGCAGAAGCACAGAGCACCGCAGTGAGCCCCCCCAGCCTGGGGTGCACCCAGAGGTGGGGCTTGGCCCCTGGGAAGAGGCAGGGATACCCCAGGGCATCACCTCCTCATGTCCATCCCCCTCAGGGGGCAGACAGGGCTGATCTAACACCACCCGAAAGTTCTGTCCCAGCAGCAATTTTGCCTTCCAAGCTTTGCTAATGGGATAACGAGGTGCTGGTTCTGCTGCTGGAGCCTCATCATCCCTGTAATTCTCACCCGGGCACGTTGGTGCCACTGCGCGTCCCTGCTAATTCCACCCAGAAGTCTTATTAAATCAGAGGCTTTAGTTTTACATCCATGTTATCAAATTTCCTTCTTGCTGGCTTGACTGATGGAAGGTTTGTGATTAAATGAAATGCTCTCCCCGCACATCAGCTGGAGAACAGCCCTGTGTGGCTGCTTGACAATGTGTCTATAGGCTGAACATCAATCAATATTAGGGGAAATCAGCATCTCGGATGACCCAGAGGAACAGCTCTGCTGGTCTTCCTTCCTATTCACCTGCTCTGTTGGATGCTTTCAAGGGATATTTAAGTTTTACTGACCCTGGCTGAATTTCTGATATTTTTTCATTCCCAAGTCCAGCCCCATACCTTGGAATTCACTCAGAATTTTTTCTGCTGACCTGACTCAGCCCATGGCCTTGCTGCCATGGCTCTGGGAGGGCTTGCAGAGGTCTTGGAGCTCCTTGGTCTCTTAAAAATCTGCAAAACGGGGACCTTAGCGTGTCTCCCCCACTTCCCACCGGAGCAGCAGCATCCAGACAGGGAGACAGCGCAGCTCCGAAAGCCTTCGCCTGCTGGGAGACGAGGAAGTTCAAGAAGGTGGGAAGATTCACATCTTGTAACAAGAAAAGAGCTCTCCCGGGCATGAAGGAAGCAAAGTGACATAAAAAGCATGGAATGAAAATAAATAAATAAAAAGTGACGCCTAATGGATAAAATGAATATTCAAGTTGCTTCCAGGGAAGAATCTCTGACTTTGGTGCTGGTTACAGTTACAAGGTTTGTGCGTTTTCTTGCTGTCAAAGCCTTCACCGTAATTGTCCAAAAGTTCCTTGATTATTTCTAACAAAACTGTCAGCTGCCTTTGAAGTATCAGAACAGTCTCATCACATCTTATTAAATAGTAAACATCATTTGCAAGCGCGCAGGAGATTTCGACGCCGCGTCAGGCGCCTCGGCGAAGTGGGTCGGGGAGGTTTGCAGGCTGACACCGCTCCCTGCGCCTGCTGGGGCCCCGCCACAGCCCCATCCCGAGCCTGGGGCCGAGCCTGGGGCACGGGGACACCCCCCAGAGCAGAGGGACGGGTCCTGGCAGCTCGGCTGGTCCCTCACCCGGAGCGGGGAGCACAAGGAGAGCTCCTGCTGCCCGTCCGGTGGAGCCGGGGATGTGCCACGCTGGGGACAGCGGCTCCTGGGGACGCGGCTCGCCCCTTCCCGGGGGAGGCTGCAGAGGGAACCGTCCCTGCCAGCATTTTGAACTCTGTTGGGAAGGAATGACTCAATCTGAAAAGGATGTTTAGGATCCAGCCTAACGCGTTCCAGCCTGAGCTTTCATGTGATTCTTCGAGCCACATTCAGAGGAACTCATTTCATGTGCTGAAGTGTCTTTGGAGAGCCGAGGCTTTCATAGGAGAGTAATTGTGCAATTAGCTCTGAATGAGTAAAAATTCATTCTAATCACTGCCAGGTGTGACACGTTTCACGCTCCAAGGCAGGGAGGGGACGTGCGGTGCCCCTCGGTGTCTGCCCTGGAGGGTGGGAACAGCTCAGCTCTCAGCCTTGTGCCCTGGAGGCTGGAACTGCAGGGAACAGACCCTGAGGGAATGCTTGGATGGGGAGCCGGGAGCGGGGGTCCCTCTCCAAGCCTGCCTTGAGCTGACTGAGCCGGGCTGTGAGCTGGTGCAAGCTGGCGAGGCCCCAGGAACACCCAGTGCCTCCCACCAGCAGCAAAGGCCGTGGTTCGGACTGATCCAGCACAGGGAAGTCCCTCTGTGCCACTGGTGTGACTGGGAGCAAACCTTGTACAGGAGCCACGAGGGTCAGAGCCCTGCTCGGTGCCACTCGCCCCGAAGCAGGGGCGGTTCAGTGGATTTTCTGCCCCTCTGACTCCGAAGTGGCCTTCACCAGGGCATGTCCTGCTCTGGGCACCCCAGAAAGCCACAGCTAAAACAGTTGCCTGCTGGAGAGGTGGATCCTATTGTGCCTGGTACATCATTAAAACCACTGGAAATCGCACAATAAAGCCTGCAAGATTTCTAGCTTTAATTCCAGATCAAAGAAGCTTTGGGAAGGAGCATCCCAGGTTTGAATGCTTATCTCAGCCAGACCCTGTGAGCTTTTGAAGTTGCCCCATCAGTCACTAATCAAAGATCTCCTTTTAGATGGGGAAATCAAATCCCTTTCAGCAGGACCCGTGGTTATCAGTTTCTAAACATCACTTGTCTTTCGAATGACCTTCTTTTTGTGAGCTGACCCTGTGAGGGAAACCCTGCAAGAGCCGGCCCTGGAGTTTGCAGAGCATTGGCACACACATAGCTGGGCTTTCAGGATGTTCAAATCAGCAAAGAATGTGTGTGTGGAAGCAATAAAACCCTTTAGAGGTAAATAAATACTCGCTGTAGTCCCTGGTTAACACATCCCAATTGCCTCCAACTGCAAGTACCAACAAAGACCCAGCATTCCCAATGCAAAGAGGAATGCACAGAACTATTCTAGTCTCTGCTTTTTCTCATCATATACAAACAAACTGAGAAGACAATACAGCTTCAGAGGATTAAGTTCTTAAACACGAAGCGTTTCGGCTAAAGAACCCCTCTGGTAGCGTGGATAAAAGGTCCTGTCTCAACACTGTTGTAAGTGCAGTGTCTGCAGCATCCTGGAGTTAAATTTAGGACTAAGATTCCATAAATTGGGCTGATGAGGAAACTGTGTGTGCACAAAGAGCCCTCCTGTGCCACTCATGGCTCCAGGAAAGGCTGCAGGACTCAGCGGTGCAGGAGCAGGGCAATCCCAGGAGCTGCCCCTCCCTGCAGCCAGCCTGGACCCTGTCCCGTGGGTAAAACCGAGTGACAAAGGCCAGACTGCACTTAGAAACTCCCCAAAGCTTCCCCGTTACCCTTTTGCCATCAAAACTTCCAGGGAAGTTGCCTTCTGCTGTTCAAATCCCTCTAGGATTAGGCAGCACGAGCGTGCAGCAGAGCTGCTCTCTCCTGTGCCTGCTCCCAGGAATATTCCCTGGATTTAGTGATGGTGATCCCACCGTGCCTGTGTGATCCCTCCTTGTGACTGTGCCGGGCAGGGATCAGGTGACGTGCTTCTCCTTTCATCCATTCCCTGAGGGGAATTTCCACCCCGAGCCCGGCTGGGCCCGTGAGTGGAGCCCAGCCCGTCCGCGTGGTTCCGAGCCCGGCGCGTTCCGGCCCCGCGTCCCCGGCGCGGCAGAACCGCGTCCCCTGCTGCGAGGCCGGGCCTGCTCCCTGCCTCGGGGATTCGTCACCCGCTATTTCAGTCCGGCTCGCTATTTTTGGAAGTTGTCTCGTGGTTCCATGTCATTCCCTGTAACCGGATTCTCCACGTCCCCTGGCTCGATGGCTCCAGCGCACATTTGACCCTCCAGGCTCGCACCAGGGGGTGCCTGGGCCAAGGACCCTGCAAGGAGCGGCTGGAGGCAACACAGAGGGGCTGGAAATGAGGCAGAAGGAGCCTCTGGTTGCCAGTGAGTGTCTGAGCAGGGACATGTGGGATGGGAAGGAGACAGGAGCATCTGGGCATCTGCAGCAGCTCTGGGGCTCGACACCCCTGAGAGACCCCTGCTTCTTCCCAAAGCCACGTGGGTCCCTGTGGAACTCCTGTGCCCCCCACCGGTACCTTCCATGACACCCCACACACTTGGAGAGGCAAGGGAGGAATAAAACCCCCAAACCCTGCTGTGTTTGAGCTCTGCTGGCGTTCAAGGGACCCTTTGCAGGAGCTGCTGAGGGCACAGGATAATCCCTTCCCAAGAGTGAGTGTCCTCATGACCCCCTCCCACTGCTGGGGGACGCTGGTGCCCCACCCCTCTGTCACCCCCACGTGCCATTTCCCTGCAGGATGGCGAGCTCCCAGCTCCTTTCAGAAACACAAATGGAGCTGGAGGCAAAACAAAGCCTCAGTGGATGGCGAGGGCTGGGGATCACCAGCACCTCACCGGCGCGGCTTTTATTGGGTTATACCTGATTTCTTGCACATTTGCTCGGGCGACTTTGAATAATTAAAAATAAACTCCCTTATAAAACCCAAACAAACGGTGTCACTGTCCCAGGCAGCCCCAGCCCCAGGGCAAGGCTTCCTGGCTGGGGTGAAGCACTCGGGCGCTGCGGAACCCAACTCCCAAGGCTCCTTTGAAAGCTCCGAGTCTGAGCGCCGGAGACGGGAAGGTGCTGAACACCAAACCACTGCTGCCAAAAACTGGAGTATTTTTTTAATAAGGGCTCAAACAAACCAATAAAAAACCCCCGTCAGCAGGGCAAATTTCATTCCAGCTGGGAGCTGGATTCCTGTTAAAAGAAAGTGCCAGCAGGCCCTTTAGCTCCAATGGCACTACCAGACACAGCTATAATTACGAGCCCTCGATTGCTGTGCGAGAGCTGTTATGAATTTCGGTGGGCAGAGGGGCACAGAGGAACAGTAAATCACCCAAACAAAAGGGACGGGCAGCGGGGAGCAGGCTCCGGCCTTAACCAAGCACCGCTGTAAAGAGCTTAAATTATGAACATGTGCCACAGTTAAAGCAGGATCTGCAAACGGGGAGCTAATTGTCCCCCAGGAGCCCAAGCATCTCTGCGAGCGCGGGAGAAGCCAGGCCGTGCTCACTGGTCCTTTGTCCCAGGGAATCCCAGTGCCCCAGTTCATTTGTGGGAGTGGAAAGATCATGGCTGTGGCTGGAGAAAGCAGTGCCCCAGCTCCACATACCCCAGAATGCTGCTTGGCCAGGCACAGGGAGTGGGAGCAGGGATCTCCATCCCAGGGACCAACAAAAGACCTGGGGGAGAGCAAGAGGTGCATGAAAGGGCAGATGTTTGTGAGAGCAAAGAACCCAGCAACCCAAAAAGGATCTTCTTGTCTCAAATTTCCGTGTAGAAAACTCCTCCCTAAGCCAGGTTCGTTCCTGGGGCACCCTGAGCTGATCTCCACAACTGGCTCCTGACTTCAGCTCTGCAGCTGGGGCAGGGAGAGCTGGAGCTCTGGGCACGGACAGGGGCACTGGCACAGGGCTGTGCCCCAGCTGGAGCCAGCACAGGCTCGGGGACTGCCGAGGGCACCAGGAGCCCCCTCCCCGGGCTGTGGGATGGAGATCCAGACCTTTGCCCCGCTCCACGTGGCCTCTCCTCCCTTCCGCAGGCAAACTCCGAGCAGAACTCCCCACTAGCCATTATTTCAGTCACTACTGTCACCACCCCTCCAAGCACAAACTCGGAGTAATCTGTTGCTGATTTGTACGTGGATTTGTACCGGAAAGGATTTTCCCAGAACCCCTGGCTTTACACAGGTTCCTTTATTAGTCCTGGATGGAGCTCTGGTGGGAGAGTGAGTGCCAGGGCCATCGCTCAACCCCACAGCCTCACCGGAGGAACCTAAATCCACTCTCGGCTGGAATTTCTACGGGAAATGTGGGCCCCCAGTGTGAATTATTGCCAGGAGAGGCAGCTCTCCCCGGGCAAAACAGTGTTTGCTGGTCAGCTGGACACTGAATCCCAGCTTTGAGCTGGAAACTTTTGGTCAAACTTAGCAAAGAATGAGTTTGTTTAATGACTCCATCCTCTGCCACGTGCTGCTGCAGGTGCCCTTTTCTCCTCGGAAGGCCCTTATCCCTCTCCTCTCCACTGAATTCCAGGGCAGCCACTGCTTCCCACCTTGCTCACGGGGTGTTTTTGCTTCCCTCTGACACATTCCTTTCTTCCCCTGGCACTCCAGAGCACCTTTGGGCAACACCCACCTTCCCAGGCAGGATTTTGAGCCGTTTCACCCCATTCCAGCCCATGCATGGAAGGGAAGGTGCAGGGAGCGGCACAGGGCACACAGCCTTGGGCTCACACAGGGAAGGAGCCTCTTGCCTCCCTGCTTCCCCCTTCCCGTTCCCTCCAGCCCATTCCCCAGGGACTGTTCCTATGTAGCCAGCCTTTTCCTCACCCATTGTCCCCAGGTGTCCCCAGCCAGGACCATCCTGCTGGGAGATGGAGCTTGAGCAAACACCGGCCTTGCCCAACGGCACCGGGAGGATTCCAGCGTTTGCCGAGGTGGTGCTTTCCCCCTCCCCTTGATGGATTTTCCTACTTGGAGAGATTTGTCTGCAGAGCACAACTTGTGTGCACCTTGAGAAAGTCAGCGCTGTGCCCGAGACAGCTGCAGGATTAATGTCCCGGGCTGGGGAGCGAGGAGGGAGAGCGTGTGAGTGAGGAAGAAAGTCTGCTCCAAACCACATCAGTAAAATGAGAAAGCCAAAGATTGCGCCATAAATAAGGACCAGTTGACACTTCTTAAATTCATAGCTTTAGCACACAGCAAAGTGTCTCCTTTTTATCAGGAATTTGTTGACAAGGGTTGCAAAAAGATCTACAAATAATACTGAGTGGGGCTATGAAAATGTATTTGTGGAACATTTCAGTATCAGGGATCACCATTATATCGGAAGAATTCATCTTCCTGGAACATTTTATTAGTATCTAGATTTTATAGCTGCTCCCTTTTAATTTTTTTAGAATTTATTATTTTTTTCATTCCTCCAGCAAATATAGCATTGGCTGAGAAGAGGGGGGACCAGCATCCCACACCTCTCCATGCTGCCTCCATGATTTATTCCCTGCATTTCCAGTGCAGCAACGGCCATTAGGGGTCCAGCTTTCCAGGCTCCCTTTTGGGTCTGCTTTTCCCCATGGATTTCCTGGGTGACCTTGGGCCCTTTCAGTCCTGCTTATAGGAGCCAGGCTGGGGACCAGAGATCCCATACACTCCCCAAACCCCCTTCAAGGGGACAGTCACAGCCAGCCAAAGGCTGCACTCTTCCAGGTGGGAATGCCACAATTCCAGAGCCTGGGAAGGCACCTGCACCCCAAGCCCTGGCTGCACCCCTTCTACCTTGTCCCACGGAAAACTCGGCTCCCTCGGTCGCTCTGCCCAGTTCCCCCTGTGCCCCCGGGTGCCCATCCCCTCTCCCCCCTCGTTCCCGCTGCTCCCGGCCGTGCCGCAGCTCCCGCCTGCCCGGCACAGGGATAATAAATCCCCGGCAGTGGCATTACAGACAGTCATAAATAAGGGCTCGCTCGGCGGTGCCGGCACTTTCCATTAGGGCTGTCTGGATCGGGCTGTTGATACCCCCAGTCTGCGCGGGCCCGGCTGTAAAATTTATCAGTGCGCTTTCCTCACCCCATAAATCATCCCGACTGGGAGCCATATGGCAGATAAGGCCTTACAGACACTCGAGGGCGAGCAGGCAGCTCCTCTGGAGTGGGGCAAGGGGAGAAGGGCACCTTTGCTGTTCGGTGACACCTTCGGGGTGCAGATCCCGCATCTGCTCACGCCGAGCAGCCCCCTCCCCTCAGCGGGGTCTGAGCTGCCTCAGCGGTCCTGCTGCCGGGCAGCATGGAAAAGACCTATTCTGTGGTTTTCCAGACCTACGCCAGCAGCTCAGGAGCAGGAATTATCCCCCTAGGGAATAAAAGCCAGACTGCACCTCCCCAGGGATTTCACTCCTGAATCAACCCCCTGACAGAAACAGCCACGGTGATGGGGAAACTGAGGCAGGACCACACGGGGCACCTGGGGCCCAGACACGGCTCGGAAGTACCAGCTTTGCTCACGAGGGACCAGTTTGGACCAGTTTGCCGCCCAGACAGAGGCAGGTGCGCTGGGCACCACTCATCTCCAGCTCCTGCTCTGCTTTCCAGTGTCTCTTTACCTCATTTCCATTGCGACCCATGAAAAATGTCATCCTTCCACCCCTGCTGGGGGCTGTGATTGGCAGCCAAGAGCGCCAAGAACGGGTTAACCACGAGCCAATGAAGCCATGTGGCTGTGGAGCAAAGAGCAATTCCAGGAATTCTGTACTACCCAGATACAGGCCTGTCTGGGAGAATCTGCCACAGTGAACTCTTGGGAACACATTAAATTAAGTGTCCTAAATTCGCCTAACTATGCATTTAATTTGGCAGTAATAGGACACTCTCTGTGTAATAGCAGAGTTGCTGTGCAATGGAAGAGGAGCTGCATATTAATATTTTGATTATTAAGGACATGTGTATTGGAGGCTTGATAACTATGTAATATATTATTGCTTAATTGCTCAGACTCTTAAGTATGTTTTCATAATTAGCTGCTATTTAGTTAACGTAAATATTCAGCTTATTAAATATAGAAATGCATTTCTGCTGGAGCAGTTATTTGCATGAGGAGAAACCACAGGAGCTGGTGCCTGCCCTGGGAAGGCAGGGACCCTCCATGGGGGACACTCTGGTAGCCCTGAGGCCACTGAAACTGTCAGCACAAAAAGGCTGTTTTGGCACAGGGCTCATCCCAGGCACTCCAAACTTCCCACCCCCCGAGTCCGAGCCACGGCTTTGTCTGGTTCCTCTCAAGCAGAGCTAATCCCCTCACCTGGGCCGGGCAGCTGATGTGCTTCCTCCTTCCTTAATTTGGTCGTAAATCTGCCGAGCCAGGAGGCTCCTGAATGAGGCTTTTGCTCTTCTTTCTGCTTGGAGCACCCATAAAAACCATATGGAAATGGGAGGCAGAAATGCACATTTCACACCGTGCCTGTGCAGGGCCCGCGGCTCGGGAGCGTCGGGATTCATCCGTGAGAGGCACCTGATCCCCCCCGGCATCTCCTGATCCCCCCCAGCATCTCCTGATCCGCCCCAAAGTCTCCTGATCCTCCCNGATCCCCCCCAGCACCTCCTGATCCCCCCCAGCACCTCCTGATCCCCCCCAGCATCTCCTGAGCCCCCTCAGCATCTCCTGACCCCCCTCAACATCTCCTGAACCTGCCCAGCATCTCCCACCTGCTGGTCCAGGAGCATTTTGGGCACCTTGGGGCACCCACCTCCTGGGTGAGCTGGCAGTGGGTGCCCTGGGCTGGGACCCCTGTCCCTGAGCATCACCTTGGCCCGTGCCCCATGTTTGGGCAGCGAGCAAGTGCTCAAAATCCCATCCCTGCTGCTCCAAGCTGGAGTAAAAAAAGCTGATGCCTGAGGAAACCTTCAGTCAAGGCTGGCTCTGGAAACGCCTCGTGCACAGCTGAGCCCTGGGTGTGCTCTGGGGGCTCAGGAGCTATTCCAGGGTGTTCCTGTTTGCTGTGATGCGGAGGAGAAGCAGCTCTGGACCATGACCCTGTGAAGGTCTCACTCTGGTCCCCTTAGCCTGGCTCCCAGTAGCAAAGCTCTGCAGAAATGGCCAAATTATCCCAACTGTTTGTGCTGTCCTGCTGGAGAGCATCACTTCCACCTGAAGGCTGGGACTGCAGGTGTGTGTGCAGCCACCATGGGCACCTGAGCCCCCTCCTGCTGCCAGGCTCGCTGCTCAGGGGGCTTTGCCTCAAATTCTGGGATCACAGAATCATTCAGGTTGGAAAAGACCTCCCAGACCACTGAGTCCGACCTGTGCCCAATCCCCACCTTGTCCCCAGCCCAGAGCACCGAGTGCCACATCCAGGCCTTCCTTGGACACCTCCAGGAATGGGGACTCCAAACCTCCCCGGGCAGCCCCTTCCAGTGCCTGACCACCCTTTCTAGGAAGAAATTCTTCCCGATGAAGGGACATGAAACAGTCTAAAGGGCTTTGAGCTTGTTTTTCAAGCTCACAGGTTTTGTGCAGGTTTCTTGTTTTGGCTCCTAAATGCAACACTTGGTTCTGTTTATTGTCCCACTGCCCAACAGGGAGGAAGGTGAACGAGCGAATAACTTCACCGCCGCCAACAGGTTTATTTGAATTTTTTTTTTTTTTTTTAAGAGCTTTAGCAAATACAGTATGTACAGGGAAAGAAAAAACCCCTGGTGCCAGCATGTATAACTCCTCCAGGAGCAAGCCTCGCAGGAACACAAAAGCATGCAGACTTGCAAAGCGGAACCAATATTTGCACATCGCGGTGAGCGATTCTCTGCAGAACAATGGGCAGAGCAGCGGAGTGCATTAATGCTGAGCGGGCCTGGCTGCTGCCGGGGCTCTGTGACACATAAACAAGGAGGGGAGGAGGGTTTTATCTACCTGGATAACTGCTCCACGAACAGCGGGTTACAAATGCGCTCAGAAAATGCTGACCCAGGGCTGCTCCTGCACCTCCTGCGCCGGATTGGCACATGATTTGCAGCACTGCGGGAGTTCTATAGCTGACCTCATTAGCAGTGCATTTCCTGGCTTGTTAGCATCATATTTGTATAATTTACGGCACCTTCGTTTTTATGGAATGTGTTCCTTGTAGAGTGTAATGGCAGCAATATATTTAACCTCTCCTATTTAGGAATGCTGTTGCTGAAGGCAGCCTGGAGATATAAAAGGGATTTTTTTTTCATCCCTTCTTTCTCTCCTGCATGCGTATTTTTTTTTTCCAGCCGGTTGCTACATACCCAAATATCCATGTGACTGCAAAGTGTTCATAAAAGGCAACGTGAAGCCGTGCTCAGGAAACCGCAGCTTTTCAGGAGCATTCCCAAGGTCAAGCCCCTAAATCAGTGCAGTGTCATCCTTCCAAAGCCATTACTCAGCTGCTGGAAGAGGAATGGGAATTGCAGCAGCAGAAACAGAGGACAGCTCTGAGGAGAAGGCGGCACGTGCAGGTGGGACAGGGCCAGGCTCAGCTCCTGGCTCGGCCACGGCTCCTTGGCCAACCTTGGCCGAGGCTCTGGGGGACAAATGTCCTGGTTTCGTGCTGGGGATGCTCCTTTCCTGCCCTGGGAGTCTGGTGTGATGGGAACCTCTGATGTGTGCCGGTGGCAGAATCTCAGAGCGGTGCCTGTGCTGGGTGGGGCCGCTCTGCTCTGAGGTTTGGGAGCTGGGCTGGGACCACCGGCCCCCTCCTCCAGCCTGGCCGGGCTGCTCCTGACAGGAGCAGTTGTCCCTGGGACAGGCATGTCCCAGGCTTGGCATAGAGGATCAGCTGTCACCAGCCTGTGCCTCCCAAACCCCCCCGGGCAGAGCAGGAGCATCCTGGCTGGCCAGAGGGAAGCTCTGTGCCACAGTTGGAACAGTTTTTAGCAGAGCCTTTAGCAAAAGACTCCTATTTCTGCTCCAGCTATCACAGTTGTTTTGTTGTGCTCTGGCAAATTAGAGCATTGATTTTCGTGAGTGCAAGGAGGAGATGAGAAGGTGACCTGCAGAGACCCCCCTGAGTGACAATGAGCTAAGCAGGACCTTGCCCAGCTCCGTTCTGGAGCAAACAGCCCTGGGAGCTGGGAACCAGCCGGACCTGTGATGGTGTCCAGCTGGAAGCGCAGGGGTTGTTGCCGCTGGCTTCACGTCCTTCCTACGGACGTGGCACCTGGGCCTGGCCAGGCTCAGCTCGGGCAGGAGGATCCCTGCCTGCAGAGGTGGTCACTGAGGGTGTCCAACCAGCTGCAGCTTGAGCAGGGTTCTGGGCTGGGGGCGCTGCCGGGGGTGCCTGCGAGGCAGGTCCTGACAGAACCCACGGGTGTTCCCGGGAGAGCCGGAGGAACGCGGCGCCCAAACCGCTGGAACGCCCTTTGGGGCAGGACTTAATGCCAGGTTCTCTCGGGGCTCACCCATCTCACCACCACGCTGGCAGCACTTGAAAGAAAATGCCTCTGACTAACCCTGAGCTGGGCTGAACCCAGTTTAGAGCTCAGTGCTGGCTCTGCCTGCAGACCCCAGGGGGCTGAGACACGGTGTCAGCAAACATGGGAGAAAGTGGCTTTCCCCAGGGGTGCTCCAGGGTGGGGACTACGGGGGATGGAGGCTGGAATACATCCCCTGTTCCTCCCATGGGTGCTAATTTGTGCTCCTAAATCACTTGAGCTTTCAGGAGACACCAGACTAAGCCCATTCTTGCCGTTCTTCTGCTGGGCTTGGATCATTTCTGGAGACTCTGGGAAGAGGTTTAAGGAGCATATGGGCTCAACAGGCAGAACGTGCCATCACATATCCTGCTGTGTGTCCCACAGCCCTACAGCAAGCACCTCTTCATGTGTAAGTCGGCTGAGAACCCACAAACTCTTGTCATGCAGGTGACTGAGGAAACCAGGGGACTGTGGAGGGATTCAGAGCAGGTCCCCAAAGGGACTCCAAAGCCACTCTCTCCTCCCTGTTCCTTGTTTTTGATGAATTCCTCTGCACCCCTTGGGGCTGTATCTCCCAACAAGCATCATTCCAACATTATGGGATAATTGCTGACCAGATGGGCTCAGTGGCTGCTCCCCTGCTCTGCCCAAGCCTTGTCGCTGCAGTCCTCAACTCCACCTCCAAGTCCCCACTCTAAACTGCTGGTCTGAAGAGGATGAAGCGAGAATTAAGCAGCTTTTCCTTGGGAGACGGAGCCCTCCGAGCCTGGATGAGGCGTTCCTCTGGTGCAGGAGCCATTCGCAAGGTTAAGGAGGGCCTGCGGCTCTCGCCGCGGCCAAGCGCATCCTCCATCTGCTCCCGCAGAGCCTGGCAGGAGCTGTTCCTTGCCTTTTTCCTTCCCTAAAGCCACAGATTCGCTCCTGATGCAGCTATCTCTCTGTTATGGGATGAGACAACTGCTCTAGGTCAGCTCGGGCACGCCGTGGACCTGCTGCGGCACACGTGACCCGAGACCGAGGACGTCCTCGGACAGGACCGAGCGGCTGGGAAGGTGTGGGGGTCCCTCCACCTCAGCTTGCTGCTTTCTGGCTGCACTTCCACCTGCTTTCCTCCATCAGGATTTCAAAATCCAGGATCCCCCCTTGGGGGAGAGGGCAGCTCTGGGAGCAAGCCCTGGGGACCGAGTGCTGCAGCTGGCAGAGCCTCCTGTCTCCACTCGCCTGCAGTTTGCTCCTGCCTTAAACCAAGATTTGGATCCCTTACAGCTCGGCTTAAATCGAACCTGTCTCATTAAATGGCTGCGTACCCACTTCTTGTCTCAACATCCCATTTTCATGCTGCTCAGGGCGCCCGTGGTACCTCGCAGTGATGAATTCCATGGGTTAGCCAACAGCTGCATGAAAATACATCTTTTTGTGATGCTTTTCAGCCTGTTTGCACCTGACACGGCTCTTGTGCTGTGACAGCAGTTCCAGATTACTCGCCTTCTCCCTCCATTTGGATTTGCTCAGCTCGCTCTCCTCTCTCCCTTAAGCCCACCCTAATTCCATTCAGGATCAAGCTGAGGAGCCAGGAGGATCAAAACCGAGTTTCTGCTGACAGAGGGGAAATTCGGCTTCGGCTGCTCCAGTGGCTGCTCCCAGGCTCTCATGCGGGGAACCTGCAAGGGTTCTGTGCCCCACAAGGGGCACTTTGTGCTGGACTTGCAGGGGGAGAGCTCTGATCCAGCTTTCCAGCACTGCACCAGCCTGGGCAGGGATGTGCCCTCCACTCCCTGTGCCTGCAGCTGGATCTATCCCTCCGGCCAGGTGACCCTCTCCAGGGCTGATTCCAGTGAGGAGAGAGCAAGGTGGAGGTGGCATTTCCCATGGGAATCAAGAGCCAACCCCACCACTGCTGCCCGAGGGGCCCTGGCCCTGTGGGGGCTGTGGGTGGGTGAGGAGGAGTCACCGGTGCTGCCCACAGGGCTGGGCACCCCATCTCCATCCCATCAGCTCCTGCCCGGGGCTAACACACGTCTGCACCCGGCCCAGATCGCCGTGGAGAGCAAGTGGGAGAGTATTGATCCTGCTGCGTACGGCGGCGGCCACCGCCAGCACCCCCGTGCCGCTCCTGTGCCACCGCCCTGTGCCTCCTCCTCCCGGTACCGCTCCCCCCGGATCCCAGCACACGATCCCAGCCAGGCAGGGGGTCGGGATGGGCCCTGTGCCAGGGGCAGGGACCCAGGGAGCGCTCCCCTGCTCATCCCGGCTGGCAAACGGCTCGGCAGCAGCCCCGGGAGCGCGTGGCAGCCCCGGTAATGTCTCCATGGCTTCTTGTTAGCTGCACTCTAAGCAGGAAAGTGACTGGCCCTGACAATATAATTTACATTGCTGTATAAAACTATCTGTGGAAGCCAAGCTAATTTGTGCCAGATTAGGCTATTTGTCTCAGCCACTGTCTAACGGCACAATCTATCAGAGGGCTGTTTTCAAATATCGCTTTTCAAGCGTGCCCTTGAGAGGCGGGAATTGATTGGGATCTTAGAAAGCAAAATTACAGCAATAACTTAAAAGAAACAATAATTACTGAATCATACCAGTGTCAGCACTCTGCAAAACACGAAATAGCCATCAAACCCCAATCCAATATATTCTGAAGCAAATTTATTGAATGGAAAAAGCAGTTGAGTGAGGCTTTTTTTCTGCCGGCTCCCCTCGCCCCCTCTCTCTCTCCCTGTACATATGGTTATCTCCAAACCGCAAGTGAATGAGTCGATAATTCTTGTCATTGACTGCTCCATTTTCAGAGAGTCAAGAAAAGATCCATTAGCTACCTCCCGACTCGGTGTCTTTCCCCTTCCCCTCCAGTCATTTGCCAGTCTGTGCTCCTCAGGCAAACAAACATATATAACTAATCATCTGTTAAAACACCGAGGCCCCTAATAAATCTCTGCAGCTGAAATACTTTAATGGGTAATTAATTGATCCTGTTCCAGAGGAGTAATAAGATAATAAATTAGACAATATTTCACTCAGTTGTGTCAGTGTACTGCTAATGGTGCTGGAGGGCTAAGCCGAAGGATAATAAATTAGCCAGAAATTAACTGCTAAGAGCTTTCTGCAGAGAAATGGGCTGACAGCGAGGGGCTGTGATTCAGGGCCCTGCTGCCATCGCCAGCTCAGTTATTTATTTCGTGGTGCTTACAAACATTACCTCTGGCTGGAGCTGGCCGGGGGCGGTGGCAGAGGGGACAGTGAGGGGCACAGGACCCGCGGCTCCGGCGCGGCGTTCCCGGGACCCGAGAGCGAAGGATTTATGGCAACCTGGCTGCGCTGCATGTAGGTAAATTACTTTTGTGCTGACTATAAAGACTGTCTCGGAGGCAAGTTATTACCCATCCAGCAAACAAAAAGGAAATATTTCCTAGTGCATCTGTCATATTTCACGGGAAGGTTTGGCAGACACAGCGGGAGAGATGACACCAGGGGACAGATCCTGCCTGGTGCAGAGCAGCACAGCCCCCTGAGGGCTGGTCCTTCCTTCAGCTCTCCTGAGGAGAAGTTTCAGAGGTTTTTAAGCCTGGCACACGTTGTGTTTGCAGCCATGGTTTTGGTCATGCCAGACACAGCCAGGCTGGAGCAGGGCCAGAGCGCGGTGGGAGCCAAAGGTGGGCTGGGGGAGCCAAAGGTCTCCTCTCCTGCTTTGCATTAGACCCGGGACTGGCAGGTTGGGCCACCCCAGGAAGACCAAAGATGACCTAAAGGTGTCTTTAGAAAGCCAGAAACCTACTTGGCATCTCAAAACCCCTGGATTTATTTCCTAAGGACAGTTATGTGGAAGAGGAGAACAATGATCAGTCTGCGGCAGAGAAATTTGGGCTGATTTGATCGTGGGCTTGGACGTGCCCATCCATAAGGAGCCTCCCATTCCTCTCCTCCCCTCAAAGCACGGGGTCAGCCTCCCCTGGCTTTAAATGGGGCCTCCATGACCTCCCCAGCCCCAAAAAACCTGGGCTGGGGCTGCAGCAGAGCAAGCCCTGGGTCCAGGGAAGAGCAGGGGGATGGAGTCACATTCCAGAGGCGCCGGGGGAGATGTGGCTCAGGGAAGGGCCAGGCTGGAGAAATGCCACGGGGAGCTCCCCCGTGCAGGGGGTGCTGCAGGTGCTTCACAGTGTCCTGCATCCCGGTGCAGCAGCAGCATCCCTCATCCTGCCACATCCCACGGGAGTCGGGAAAACCGGGAGGCTCCGCAGAGCCACCACGGCCGAGCCCCTCTCCTTGGGTTTGCCCTCTCCCGCTGCCCCGTTCTCCTTCCCGCTGCCTTTCCTTCCTGAGAGGAGGTGAAGAGAGTGATAATCAGCCAGGGCACCAGGAGAGCTCATGGACGAGATTAAAAGCAAATCAAAGAAGAAAAATCGTGGCATGGTTTATGTCTTCCTAATTAAAACCCCGCCAGTCNCTTCCCTCCCCCCCCTTTCCCAGCTAATGTTACACTAACGAGCTGAGTTTAGTGGCATTTATGTAGATAAAAGTCCTGATGATTGATCTCAATGGCTTGTTAAAATTAGTTTCAGTCCACCATATTGATTTAATTCCATTGCTTGAAAGTGCTAATTAATAATGATAATAAAAGTGTCTGGGCTCATTATTATCAGGAGGCAGGTTGGGAAGGGGATGAGGGGCACAGCGCTGGTGCATCGCTCTCTCCCTCTGGAAACGGCCCTTGGAAAAGGAGTGTGGAGAGGAAACCAGGACAGAGAGGGGGCAGGGGAAGGGGGCAGGGGAAGGGACAGAGGGTTTGGGTTTGCCCTCTGCCGGGGCAGGAGAACTCTGCAGGGTTTTCTGCAGAATGACAGTGACTTTGTGACACTGCGGGAACCAAAGGCGTGAGGGGACATTTCCTGGGCCTCTCCCAGCACCTCCAGCTTGGGGACACAGGTGCTGGGGGGCTCAGGGGACCCCCAGGTGTTTGGCACATCGCTGAGGTTTGACCCTGGTGCCACCCCGTGCCCAGGTCCCCACAGGACCCCCAGCACCCAGCACGGTCTGGGCGGGCTCGGCACCGGCGGCTGCTGCCACTGTCCCATCCTGAGGCTCCTGTTTCACCTCTTCGTGTTTCCTAAAATGATTTGCACTGAGACTTTTCCCTCTAAAGCCGGGTCCCTGACCCAGGCACAGTGGCAGGGAACAGCCCTAATTAGGGAATTTGCTGCCTGCAAAGTGGTGCTTGTCCTTAGATACCTGCTGTCTCCAGCTACTGAAGCCTCTTTCCTGGGAAAATCAGTGTAATTAATGTATTTATGCAATCATTCATAGTGCTGATCACAAACAAGTGCAGAGGAAACTTTTAACAGTGGCAGCCACCTCTTCCCAGGGCTCAGTGCTGGGATTCCATTGTTTTATCTCTGCTCCTGGCCAGCTCCTTCGGTGCCATCAGCTGCGTGCTCCTTCATTCCCCCATTCCCTCCCGTCCCTTCCCAGCACCATTGCCGGGCTCCCTGGCAGGGACCACCCTCCTTCCAGCAGCACCCAAGGGTGGCTGAGCCCCCTGAGCCCGTGGGGAAGGTGCTGAGTGAGGTCAGGCAGGTGAGGAGGGGCACAGGGGGTCCCTGCTCTGGACACGCCTCATTCTCCACCCAACTCCCTGCACACGTTTAAAGCCCCAAATCCAGAGCTGCCAGCAGGACCAGCTGCCCCTCGGAGGAGCCTCTGCCTGCCCTTGGCAGAGGGACTGCTCCACAGGATTTTCCCAAGCCAGCTCCCCAATTCCCTCAGCCCCACACGCTCTGCTGCTGCTGCTGCTGCAGGGTCTGAGCCTCCAGAATGATCCAGAATCCGCTGGGCACCACGGCTCGGGAGAGAAGGAGAAAGCCAGGCTGGGGATGGGCCCTTCTCTCCCCCCTCTGTCCCTTCTTCTTCTCATTTCATTCCATTTTATTTTTAAAATTTCTCTCTGTCTTTCTCATCCATCATTTTCTCATTCCCTCTCTCCCATCCACAGCGAGCCAGCTAATGGAGTCTGCAGTAATTCAGTCCTCCTCGACAGGGGCTGTAATTTCAATAAATAATTACAGGACTTGATTTCATCTCCCTCTTCTCTGAAATGTGACTGCACAAACTCATCCCACGGGCCCAGGCCTTTAAATGGGCTCCAGGGTGGAGCTCCAGGGTGGCCCCCAGACCGCAGGGCACAGACCCCGCCCTTCCCTGGGGTCACTGACTCTGCTTTTGCAGTGCCCAGACCCTGTGCTGGGGGATTTTGGGGTGTGCTTCGGGATGCTTTGGCATCCTGGGCCGTGCTCCAAGCACCAGCCCTTGTGTCCTGGGGATGGGAATTCTATTCCCCGCCCGTGCAGGGTTCCCAGCTGTGTCGCTGCCCATCCTCCTGCCCTGACACGGCCTTGGGGGGTTCCAGTGTGGATCCCCCCTCCTGCCAGGGGGATGGCACAGCGGGAATGGAGTGAGTGACCCAGCACTGAGCGTGGCAAAGACAAACCAAGGCCAGACAAGGCCCATAATTCCCCGGACTCCGTGGCAGTGAGCCCGTCGATAGCCATTTCCAGTGCCTTTGGTCTTGGCTGAAAACAAAGTGAAGGTCCCTGAGTTCTCCTATAAATGGTAATGATAACACAATTATCATGCAAAACAAAAATTAAGTTTAATGGTGCAAAGCCAGGGTGTACTGTGGAGGTAATTCATATTAATTATGTTTGGATTAAAAGCTTATTTCTTTTGTTAGCATCTGCAAGTAGGAACTTAGCAGTAAAAAAAGCTGCATATAATTACTGCATCTTATGGAGGAGCAGTGTCGAACTTAATGGAGCATCCCCGCTCTCTCTGGGCCCCCGACGAGCCGCAATATTTCACTTTTTATGAAATTCAGAAGAAATAAATTACAGGTCTAATGATAAGCGTTATTTGGGCTCGTAATGCAGCGCGATTGGCTACCTAAAGCACCCAGGCCTGCAGGGTGGGCTGGGGGGCAGAGGGACCCTCCTCTGGTGGCCAAGGGGACACAGAGCACCCCAAAACTCGACTTCAGCCCCTGCCTGATGGACACAGTGCTGTGTCACCCACTGCTGTGACCCTGTGCCAGGCTGCAATGCCACCTCTGACAGTGATGTCCATGACACAGAGCAGTGCCACCCTGGCTGTGCCCCCTGTGACACAGAGCAGTGTCACCCTGGCTGTGCCCCCTGTGACACAGAGCAGTGCCACCCTGGCTGTGCCCCCTGTGACACAGAGCAGTGCCACCCTGGCTGTGCCCCCTGTGACACGGAGCAGTGCCACCCTGGCTGGGACCCCCCCATGCCTCAGAGAGATGCCAGCCCTGGCTGTGCCCCTGTCCCCTCGTCCCTCCCGGCAGAGCTGCGGGCTCAGCTGAGGGTTTGGGATCAGGGGCTCCTGTGTCCGTGCCAAGCACGCCCTGTGTGGGTGCCAGCGCTGTGGGAGCCGGGGCCCGCTGACCCCCTGCAGTGGGACGGGGGGACAAGGTTAATCCCGCTGTCATCACCGCCCTATCTGCCCTATGAACTCCCTGCTCCATATTCCTCAGGAGCCGTGGTCCAGCTGCTCTTTTCCTACTGCTGCTGGTGACAGCAGCCGAGTGATTGGTGTTGTCCTTCTAAGCACAAACCAGTCTGGGACTGGTCTGGAAGCGCTGGGGAGCTTCAGCTTTTGTTTATAAAACTGAAATGGCCATTTTTTAAAGCTTTACCTTTTTTTTTTTTTAAGCCAGAAAAGCCTTCATCTCTTCCCCCCAGTCCAGGCCGGCCCTGGGTCCTGGCAGAGCAGGGGGTGTTCAGAGGAAGAAGGGAGGTGGCTCAGGGTTTCACGTGTGCATCAACAGAAGGTTCTGTGCTTTCCCCATTTCCCAGTTATTCCAGGAGCTGTGAATCTCTGGCCCCACTGCACCCCGAGGGGTTTGAGTTGCATTGACACCATCATTAGTATTATCTGGTTATTGATCTGCAAATTAAAAACTCCATAGCTGGGCCTTAAGGTCTTGCTCTGACAGACCCTAAGGACCTGAAGCAGCCTGGACCTGACCCCAGCGGGGACTGATACCCACGGGTGCCCTGGGGTGACAGGAGGGGGACCCAGCTCTGCTCCCCCAACTCCTCCCCTGCTGTGGGACCCTCTGGCGGGAACAGGAGGGAACGGGAACAGGAACAGGAACAGGAGGGAACAGGAACAGGAAGCCGTGCTGCTGTGCCAGACCCGGCGCCAGGGCTGTGCCATCGCCTGTCGTGCCCCAGGGCCGTGGGAGGGTGCTTGGAGCACAGACAGTCCCACGTGAGGGATGTGCCCTGGTCTTTAGTTACAGTCCAGGTGACTGAGCACCTCAGTCCCCTCCTTCGAGTTGGAGCCTGGCAGAGGAGGAGAGAAAGATGTTCAGTAAATGGTCCCTGGGAGGGCAGGAATTGGCTGTTAAATGGAGGGAGTGAGGGATATGGCAGCACAGGGGAAAGTTGTCTGACCTGGCTTCCCAGCAAGTGTTTAACAAAGCACCTGGCATGAAATTGTCCCCCTGGGTGATCCCAGGCAGGACTGGGGAGCACACGGCCCTGGCCAAATCCAGCCTGGAACTCCGGTTTGTGGAGCTGGGGGGTGCAGGAGGCCGATGTTTGTGCTATTCTGGGGCACTGCTGGGGGGTCTGTTCAGGTCCAACGAGCCAAGTGTGTCCGAGAGGCAGCGAGAGAGGAGCTACCCACACGTAGCCAGTGCTCCTGAGCCTTCCTCTCTTAGGGCACCCTCGGCCTGGGAGAAAGCCGAGGTCTCCCACTCCCGAAATAGCGGCAGGACCTGGGCTGTGTCCTCTGAGTCAGCACTGGCAGGAAGGGGGACCTGGCTCCATGGGGCTCAGGGCTTTAAATTCAGGGATATTCCCATCTTCACATCTCCATATGTCAAATGTGGCCGTATCAGACACGATCAGTGCAACACCTCAGACGGACACACGGCATTCCCAGGGAAGGGCTTTCTCTCCTGACACCTCCCATTCCCTGTTCTGCCTTCCCTCATCGCCTCTGCCTGCCCACCAGATCGACTGAAAATCCTTGTGGCTCCTGCTCTGTCTCACCAGAAGGAAATTTGTGAGCTCACTTCACCTAATCGCTATCCCAGTGCTCTGAAAGCCTACGGAATCCTCCCGGGGTTCATCCCATAGAGATCCCTGGAGAGCAGGAGCCTGGTCCCGGCCGGGGCTCGGGGTGGGGGACAGGGAGGGACCGCCCCGAGCTGCTCTGGGGCTGCTGGAGCAGGAGCAGACCAGTAACCCCAGTTCACCGGAGGAGAGGAGCCCCTGCCCACGGCCCGGCTGGAGGAGGATGGGGCAGTGACGGGAGAGGGTGGATGGACCCCCAGGAACCAAAGCAGGGCCGGATCCCTGGGATCTGCTGCAGGGGGGAACTGAGAATGGGCAAATACATGTGTGTGTACACATACACATATATATATATATCTATATATATACACACACAGCAGATTCGATAAATCAGCACTATTCCTGGCTTTCTGTGTTGTTTTTTTTTTTGACACAATAAATCTTTTTCTTCTGGTTTTTTTTTTTT
>VZRJ01003272.1:137836-247366 GCA_013397565.1 Ptilonorhynchus violaceus
GGGGGGGGTGTAACTGAAGAGAACTGACAAATTAGGGGCATTTTTAGGTGCAATTTGAATTTCTTCTCCCCCTGCAAAAGGGGGGTTGAGGCAGGGGGAAGAGAACACAGGAGGATGTGTCCCTCTGGGAACTGTCCATCTTGTGCAGAACTGGGATTTTGCTTTGACTCTGGGCAAGACTCCCCTGGAGCTCCCCTGGAGCTTCACCTGAAACTTGCCTGAACTCAGAGCACTTTTTGTGCCATCGTTGAGTTTTCAACCCTGGAAATTTTAACTGATGCAAAGATGTTTCCCCCTCTGGAGCTCCTGCTCCAGCAAATCCACCCAACGCTGTTGTAGCACCTCAAGGGAGGGAAATGGGGGTTTAAAACCGGACAAGGGTAGCAGAAGACCCTGGTTTGGGGTGTGGAAAGGAGCTACTTGCACAGTGTTTTCTCAAAGACCACGTCAGAACAGGATCCAGGCCCTTTGGGGGGTCTGTAAAAGCCAAGGCACTGCAAATCCCATGAACTCCCTCCAGGCTGGCCCAGTGCATGCAAGGAGTGGGAAGGGCAGCAAACATGCAGCCAAAGGCGCTCTGCAATCTCCTCTCCCAATGTATTCCCCCTGCGGAAGAAGATTTGGTGTAATACACTTGGCATCATAAGGCTGCAGAAATCTGCACACCTTCAGATATATTGTCCAAGAGATTGGAATTTATTCCCCTCTATTTTCAATGTCCCTCTCCCCCCTTTCTCTTCCCTGTGTTGGAGATAATGAAAACCCTGGTATTTAAATTCAGTTGCAGCTCCTCGCCGCACAGATTGATTGCTCAGAAAAAAACATATATATATATCTCTAAAAAACCCCTCGGAGCATGTGTGCATAAACGAGATGGTAGATTAGGTGACTGGGAGAGGAAACGTCCCCCTGCTCCGGGAGAGCACCGTTTGCAGGAAGATTAACTGATGGGAGCAGCGAGTTGCTGATGAAGGCAGTTTGTGTAAGAGCAGCCCCTGGCTCGGGAGCCTCATCCGTCACCGCTGTCAGCGCCTGCTCCGGCCACGGGGACACCACGGGGCAGCTGGGGCTGGGGGGGCTGTCCTGCATCCTGGGATGAGCCTGCTCTGGAGCTGACACCCAGGAGTGACAGCACAGGAGGCTGCTGTGCTTTGAGCCTGGCAAATGAAGGGTTTTTGGATTAAAATAGGGCACAAATCTTGGTTTCTCGTCACGGTTTGCAGCAACCCGATCCCAAACCTGCCTGAGGTCAAGGAGTGTTTGGACAATGCTCTCAGCACAAGGTGGGATTGTTGGGATGTCTGTGCAGGGCCAGGAATTGGACTGGATGATCCATGATTCGTTCTGAGTTCTGATTCACCGTGAATTTCCCACCACCACTGGTAGGGAACATGGGAAGATTTACAAATGAAGCCCTTGAATGTGGCTTTGACAAAACCTCCTCCTTCTGCTGCCTTTTCCATGGTGGGAAGGGGATGCTGCCGTCCCACCTGCTGCTCTCAGCCACCAACCCGGGGCAAAGGAGCTGGTTTGGGTCAGGAGGTGCAGAAGGAGCTGGGGGGGACAGGACATCCCAGCTGTCCCCTCTGGTGCTGTGGCCAGAGGCTGCTTTGAAGTGTTCCTGTCCCCTGGTCGCTCCCTCATACCTTCCCTGCTGTTCCCTGAGACCTGCAGGACGGGCGTCTCCGGGAGCTGGGAATGCGCTGAAGCCAGAGGAACATTAATATATGGACTCACTAAGAGCAGGGCTGGAAATGCCTCTGAGCAGGGCTGGAAATGCCTCTGAGCTCATGCCTGAGCTGAGACCGGCTCCTTGCTGTTGTGACAGCACTGGCATCGTCAACTGAGCAGCCTTTGAACCCCCAGGAGTTGCCAGGAAAGAGGAAGAGAAGGAATTTCCACCGGGAGCTGCTGTAGCCAGCGTGGTGAGGCAGGGAGGGCCCGAGGCATCGGCCCAAGCAGAGCTGACACCCCTGGCAGGGACCAGGCAAGCACGGCCAAGGCGCTGCAAGAGGAGCAGGGCTCGAGGCACGTGCGGCTGGGACGGCAGGACCTCGCAGGCCGATGGGGCCGAGAGCTGCCGGGAAAGCCACCGGCAGCAGGAATTCGGGAGGTCCTTGGGGAAAACATCCCCCTCCAGCAGCTCCCCCAGCCCCAGGGGCCACCTTGGGGTGTCTGCACAGTGCTCGGGGACAGAGTTCTGCACGAGGTTCCCGTGTCCATGGTCTGTCACCGTGGCAGGGCCGTGTCCATGGTCTGTCACCGTGGCAGGGCCATGTCCGTGGTCTGTCACCATGGCAGGGCCGTGTCCATGGTCTGTCACCGTGGCAGGGCTGTGTCCATGGTCTGTCACCATGGCAGGGCTGTGTCCATGGTCTGTCACCGTGTCCCGCTGCCTCGGAGCCATTCCCGAGGCGCCGGTGCCGAGCCGGGAGCAGCCGCCTGCCAGAGCAGCTCCCGCACGTGGCCGTGTCCCGTGTCCCAGTGCAGGGACCCCGTCCAGCCCCGAGCTCTGCTCTGGGGTCAAACAGCAGCAATGACCCACCGTGATCCGGGCAATATTTCCAGTTTTCCTTGTGTTTCTCTACTCCACGCCCGAGCCTTTTCCTTAAACAGACGACGCATTTTGCTGCACACACACACACACACACACACACACAAGTTTTTACATGAGTTTCCTGAGTTCATGGATAAAGTCCAGAGCTGCCAAGCTCCCAGTGCTTTGCCATGTCACACTAATAGCTTCCAGATCCCATCACATATTAAATTCATGCGGTTTCAGCGGAGCCATCTATTTAATGCAATTCGCTAAATGCCTGCGTAGCTCCGCTGACAGTGACATATTAGGTTTGCAGTCTTTTGCAATCTGATATCTCTGAATTTGCCACTGTACTAAAGATTTGATTAATGTGGTTCCATTTCAGTGCAGTAATTGGCTGCGACTGTTGTAGAAAATAATCAGGCTTTCATTCCTTACAACTGCATGGACATGCTAATGAGAGAGTGGGTTAATTAAGCCCCAGGCAGAAAGCGACAGTTACTGATGACTGTTATGACAAACCACCGACTCGGCATTTGGGAGCAGGACAGCAAATTTGCACTTTATGAAATTACAGGAAAACTGGGACATAAGGAATAAATAGTTACATCTGTTTGGTGAAAGGAAAAGAGCGAGAGAAGAGAGCGAGCGAGAGATTGTGTCGCTTCCTCAAATCAGGGCACAGACACACAGGAGGAAAGTTGGGAGCCCAGAAGCGCGGGGAAGGGAATAAACTTTCCTTCTCTCTGCAAGCACTTCACAGCTTTCCAGCGGGTTTAATCCGCTGGCAGGGTGTGAAACATGGACACCCAGCGCCGGGATTTGCATCCCTGAGACGCAGCCGAGAGACGGCTCCTCTGGCAGGGGATGGATCCCGCGTCCCCAGGGAACAGCCGGCGCTCCTGTGGGCAGCGCTGCGGGGACACCCGGAGGGGTCTGAGCCCCCCTTCCCTCCATCCCCGGGGAGCGATTCCATGACAAGCCCGCGGGCTGGGGGGCAGCAGGGACAGCCGGAGGTGTTTGGCTTCCCGGAAAGGGCTGGGAGGAGGGGGAGGCTCCCGGGGAGCGGGGGGGATGCAGCCGGAGCTGTGCCATGACATCAGCGCTGATGTCACGCTTTGGAAGAACATCAATGCCTTCGGAGAGCCCCACAAATCAAAGCCAGCCCCAGCTGCTCCTCGCAGAGCCCAGCAAGGAGTGCCCAAACTGCCCGGCCTTCCTCGGAGGGCTCCTCCAGCTCCGGCTCTGCTACACTAATAAGTAATTTATAAGGATTAACGGGCAATTTTTTAAAGTTTCCCTTTCATGCCAGGGATATTTTGCAACATAAGCACTGCCACCATATAACCAATGATTTAACTGAGGGGTTTTATAGGCTGAAATGGCTTTAAAATTTGTTTGGAATTACCTTGAGTACATTTTAAACACTTAAATTGTCATCTTTGCATTTTGGGCTATTCATGTTGCACTATAGGAGATTTTTTTTCTTACTCCATTAGATTGCACAGTAACTCCTGCATTGTTTTATCAGGCCCTCCTGCAAACAAGCTGACAGCACATCCAAAACACTCTTTATGACATGAGACAGGTACCGGGGGGATGGAGGGGGCTGGGGCTGTCCCTGTCCATCGGCACAGGGCTGTCCTTGGGAGCTGCTCCTCCCCCGAGCCCGGCCCAGGAAGGGCTGTTTGGCACAGTGGGAACAACTACAGACCCTCCCCGGGTTTGGTGCCCGTGGCTGGGACACAGGACATGCAAATCCCTCCTGCAGAGCTGAACGTGGGGCCTGAGCCGTGTTCCCAACGGAGAAATGGGGGTGAGAGTCCCCGGCTGAGCAGTAGATGAGCATCCTCCACCCATTCCCATCCCAAGAGTGCCTTTGGGGCTTTGACAGACCCACCCCAGGTGGGATTTGGGCACACCCAAGGCAAACACAGTCAGGGGTTATGCATCTCACCAACGTTTGTGGGTTATTTTGTGTTCTCTGCTGCCTTCCAGGAGCCGCTGTTTTTTCCTGGGGGCTCTGGCTCCCACCTTCCCACAGCCACACCTCACCTCAGCCTTCCTCCCTCTGCCCCCCGTGCTCTGTCCTGCCAGGGGGCCCCGGGTCCCCGCCTGGCCCCGACAGCTCCGCCGGCTGCTGGGGGTCCCGCACGTCTTTATACCTGCCAGGACCTGGCCAAGGAGCCCCTGGAGAAGAAGCCATAAAGATGTTTTATGTAGGAATAGGTTGGTTTCTGCGCAATAAAACCCGGAGCCATTGCGAGGCAGCTCCTGTGTAATTACAGAGACAGAGGAGATCACTTCCATATGTCGGAGTGGGTGTGAGGGGCCCCGAGCCCGCATCTGCTCCCTTTGTTCTGCGGGGAGAACGGAGAGAAAGGAAGAGAAAACAGAGACAGAAAAGGGAACGTGGGGTCTGCTGCAGAGAATGACCCCTCGCTAAACCCTGCCCAGGGCCCGGCTCGGAGGATCAAGGCGCAGCAACATCTGGCCCGGCCGAAAGCTCTTGATCAATAAATTGTGCTACCAGGCACAAAATCAGAGAGATCTGAGGGCCATTCATTAACGAGCTCGTTAAGTGATTGATATGCTTAATTTTCCTGTCAAATGTGGACTTCCCTTGTAAACATGTCAATTGAGAAAAGTTCAAGCTGGTCACCGGGATTTACGGCTGGAATAACACGGAGGTGGAGAGGAGCGACGCGTCCCCTGTGGCCCCTGTTGTTTCCCACTGCACACGGGGCTGACCCGCCCAGGTGCTGCCACGTCCTTCTCCTGCCTCCTCCTCCTGCTCCTCCTGTGCCCCTGCCCACAGCTGAGATAACAAAACCGGAGCGTCCTGCTGGAAACGCACCAGAACTTGGCCCCGGCAACAATGACTGATGGATTTGGTCACCTTGATAAAGGGGAAGCCTTGAGCTTCAGGCAGCCTTTGATGGGCTGGGCTGGAGACCCAAATCCCACCGTTTTCCTTGCCTTCAATAGCTGCACGTTCAAGCTGGTGCAATAACTGCGACGGATGGTTCCAGCCAGGATAATTCATTTAACGCCAGACCCATGGTTGACATTTTTAGCCATTACAGCAAAGGCTGACCTTTTTTCCCGTGTTCTGCCCTTTTTTCCTGCTCCGATTAGGGCTGCATCCCTGGAACTGGGAGTTCCATCAACACAGCTGAGCCCAGTGTGGGGTCCCAGGTCTGTCTGGAGCCCAGCACAGGGTCCCAGCTCCTTCCAGAGCCCAGCACATGATCCCATCTCTGTCTGGAGCCCAGCACAGGGTCCCAGCTCCATCCAGATCCCACCCCCACAGCGATGTATAAACACAGGCAACACTGAAACATTTTGCTCAAAATATTTGGTTTTAGGCCAAACACGGGAAGTGTTTTGTTTTGGAAGCACGGTGCAGAAGGGTCTGGGGGGCATTTGCTGAGGCACAGAGCGGGAGGGACAGCGGGTGAAACCCAGGGGATGCTGCCCCATTTGTTTTGGCCTGAGGGCACTTTCGGGGTGCAGCCTGTTCCTCCCAGGAGTGTGAGCACCACTGCCCTGCCTTTCCCAGGGATCCCCCTCTGGGCCAGGCACCGCTATAAATAAGCTGTTTTGTGACTAATTCATTTTTATTTCTGTTAACTTTTATCACGAAATAGCAGTCATCGAATCGACACCTCGGCTCCCTTGAGCATATTCCCTCTGGTGTCATTTTTTGATAAATGCCAAGAACAGCCTAGCAGCAGGAGACCATTATCCTGTGACATGCTCCACTCTGCTCACATTATCTCTAAAATAACACGGATGCTCGCACAAATCCCCGCAGCAGTTGTGACAGGGACCAGAGACAGCCCCAGCCTGGCTGGACCGGGGCTGCCGCAGCAGCCGGCGCAGCTCGGCCGCCTCGTGCCCCCCAGCCAGGGTCTGTTCAGAGCTGCAGTCCTGCCTGATGGGGGACAGAGGAAATCCTAATTCCATCCTAGACAGGGGGGAAAAATTTTTAGGTTTTGCATTTTCCACTTTATAATTTCTTTTAGGGAGGTTCCTGCCTCCTGAGGGGCTGGAGGAGCCTGAGGCATCGTGGGAGAAGATCAGCATCTCACTGCCAAAACCACTTACAGTTCTCACAGATTTTGGAGCAGTCACTTCTTCCCTTTTCCTTATTTTCTCTCCCAGTGACACCTCAAAGACCCCACAAACGTGGGAACAAAGAGCAGAAGGAGGGAGGGGAACACCAAAACCAACCCTAACACCATTCAGGCTTCAACTAATTCCTCAAATCAAGATTTTCTTTGTGTTCCTTAACAAGAGAGAGGAAAGCTTGAAATTCAATTTGCTATGGAAATGTAATTTTTCTGGGGGAATTATGGGGGGATGCTCTTTTGCACAGCAAAATCCAAAAGCCTGTTCGAGGCAGCTGGAGCTGAGGGTGAGGAGCTGGCAGGGATGAGGGTGAGGAGCTGGCAGTGAGTGGATCGTGGTGATGAAACCTCCTCCCACCCCCACTGACGGCTCCCGGGAGCTGGGGGCTGTGCCGAGGGGAGGGGGCAGGGCCGGGGGCTTCCCTGCACATCTGGCAGCACAGAGAGAGTGCAGGAAACCCGGGCAGAGATCCCCCTCCTGCGCTGTCCCGATGAACGCCCGGCTGGCAGCGGGCTCTGGGCACGCCAGGAGACGCGAGTCCGCTCCTGTTCCCAGGGATTTGCCGTCGTTTCGTGTCAGCCCCGCGCTGGATCAGTATTTATTTTTGCTAATATGACACAATTAAAGGGTAATCGTATCTGTACCTCTCCTCCGGTGTCAGGCCCGGGAATGCTGTTAGAGGGATGGCACTAACGTGACACGATGGGACATCGTTAGCGCCGCGGAACGCTCCGATCAAATTAACGTGAGAGCAGCAGGGAGGGAGGGAGGGCTCTGGTGTCTCTCACCCTTCTTGGGTGGCTCGTGGCACTGCCCGGGAGCCCGGGCCTCATCCTTGGACATTTCCCTGCTTCCGACTGGAGCCGGTGCCTGTGGAACACGCCGGGGGTGACCGCGCCCAGGGTGGGACACTCTCGGGTGACAGGAGAGGGAGCGAACCTCACCAAGCACAGCTCCCACAGCGCTCGGTGACGGCTCCTGCGTCTCTGGCCGCTTCCCCTTGCTCCACCCAGCCTCAGCTCTCAGCATCTCTGGCACTCTGCGCCCTCAGCAACCCTTCCCACCTAAAACTTGGAGACACGGTGGCAAAACTTGGAGGAAATAATTAACAATTATTTCAGAGGAGAAGGTTCCAGCTGGAGCAGTATCTGGTGGGGGAACATATATCTAACAAAGGCTTGTTATTTAAGCAATAACCCTTGAGAAATTGGTCGTTACCAGCATTAAACGACTCAGCCCATTGCCAAGGATGGTTAACGCTCTAATAAACTGGTCATTAACTGCAGTAACAATGAATTTCGAGGGGATTATTGCTATTATAAACCTTAATCAATGGTTTATAACAGCAATAATGTGGTCCTTTCTTTTAATGGTAAGTAGTGCGGCATGAGCAGCCTGCTTGGGAATATTTTCAGTGTGGCTGATAAGACAAAAGCGGGCGTTAAAGTCCTCCAACCCCAAACACTCCTGGGGAGGACACCAGGGTCAGTGAGACCTGCAGAGAGGGGTGGGGGTGGCTGTGGCCTGTGCCACGGGTGACTGTGCCATGGTCCTGTGCAGCAGTGGGTGTCCGTGCTGCCCACCCCGCTGGCAAATACACTTTGCCCGGTTTGGGGGCACTGGGATGCACCCAGCCATGGATCCACCACGGTTTCCATGGATAAGGACTCCCTTGCACACAGAGACCCTCGTGTCTTGAAGAGTAAGATCCATCTCCACCTCTGCACAAAGAACCACAAACCTCGTTATGGGTCATAAATGACCTCATCTCCTGCATCCCAACCCCTGCACGGAGCTTGACCCGCAGCCTCCTGCAGCAGCCTCCTGCTGCATCCCCACGGCTGGAAATGTCACGGGGCCCCTTCCCCCTCCTTTCCCAGCTGCCTGTTTGGAGACTCCCATTGCCACCTTTTGTTTGCCCTGGGAGATGGAGATGCTGCTCATTTACAGTGTGGAGATCCAGGGAACAGGAGAGGTTCACATCCAACCCGAGGTGGGCAAAGAACAGGTTCTTCATTAAAGGTTAACTCAGGGGATGAGGAAGAAGCCGGTGCTGCTGGTGAGGGGGGCAGAGAGCCCCAGAGCTGGTGGCATTTCTGGAGGAGGTTGAGGGGGAGGGAAGAGCCTTTGCTCCTGCTCTGGGGGTGGGTGAGTGTGGGCACTGGGAGCAGGGGACACAGTGCTTTGGAACACCATCTGCAGAGGGGTGAGAACGAAGCTCTGGCACATTCCCATCTTGTTTCATGCCCTGTGTCCCTGAAAAAAATAATATATGGCCATATAATAAGGTAACAGCCCGATTTCAGTGTCTTGCAGAGGGTTTAGAAGCATCCCCTTGTCTCGTGTGAGCAGAGCGAGACCAATGGTCAGTGAGTGCCCGGCCTGTGCTCCCTCCCCAGGGAGGCTCCTGAGAAATCCCTCCCTGGGCTGGAACTCGGATGGTCGCTCCCATCCGGGGAATTATCTCTGCTGCCGTGTGGAGCCGGCGGGGCTCGGGCGCCTTCGCTGCCGCTCCAAAGCTCCGGCACATCCCGGAGCTCCCCGGGGAGAGCAGGGCCTCCTCCAGCAGCTCGGGCTGCAAAGCCCCCGGCCAATGAGCGAGCTCTAATTACACCCTGACTTCAGTGGAGATTTTCTCTCTCTGTGCCTGTGATTTTTACGGCTCTGTGGAGCTGGTTCTCAAGCCCTGCTCTTATCTCTGCGCTGCCTCGGCTAAGCTGGCTGTGGCTGCAGGAGCTCGGCCTCATCCCGCATTACCCAGGCACTTTGGGGGCTTTGCCTGGGTTTGGCCTCTCTCCTGACATCTTTTCCCACATGGTCCCGCTCATCCCTGCTTTGCTCTGCTTGTCCCCCAGAGTGGAGGGGTGGTTTGTGACTCTTCTCTCTGCACTTTTTTTTTTCAGAAGAAGACTGCAATGGAATAAATTGGAAAGTTTACTTCATGTAGCATGGAAATAAAAAAGCTCATTCAGAAAGTTAATGATTTATTTTATAGTTTCATTATCAGGGTCACATTACTCAATAGCATTTCAAACATGTCATTTGTACAAACTATGGTAATTAAAATTTATAACGTACTTCATCAGCGGCATATGAATCTTTTAGCCAGCACTCTGCTGTCATATAAACAGTGTAATTTCAGCTGCAATTCACCCTTTATTGGCTCTCATTTGTGATTTAACAGCCATCAATGACTGTGCTATAAAGAATAAATTAACCATCCGTAAACCTTATGATGACAGGGACAGTCAAACAGCCTCAAACTGCTCCACTGGGCCCTGCTTGGCCAACAGGGACCAGACCCAGAGGTGCCAGTGCAAAGGCACAACTGCTGCTGTCACCAGGAGGGTGCTGGGCACAGCTCACACGTCACTACGAGGTCACCAAGCGGCCCCAGAATGGAGGTTTTTGGCCACTGCCTGCAGGGCCCAGCCAGAGGATCCCTCCCCTCATGGAGGGAGGAGTTTCAGCCACCAACAGCCCTGAAATCCCCTTGTGTACCCCTCTCTAGCCCGAGATCCATCCACAAGGTCCCCCCAGCTGCATCTTCGCTGTGACCCCGCACTCCCCACACATTCCCTGGACAAGCAGCCGCTCCCAGGGTCACCAGATCCTTGTCCAGCACCTGGGGGGGCAAGGTGGAGACCTCTGTCCCCACCTCTGTCACTTCTGCCCCCACAACCAACCTCTGGCTGCTGTTCCTGCCAGCCCAGCACAGACAAGGGAGGGCAAGAGGCCGATGGCCAAACCCAACCCCAGCACTTCCAGCCTGGAAAGCTGCACAGATCTGAGAGCAGATTCCTTAATGGGGGCTCCTCGCAGCCAACAATTATCCAACAGCTTATTTGTGCCCATGGTTGGCAGAGGGAGCAATAGGATTTAATGGGATCCCTCCCATGCTCCGAGCTGACACTGTGCAAAGCTAATAAATGATATGGATTGGATTTGTTACTGAGACATCTCCAAGGAGCCTGGGTCATACAGGCCAATAAAATTGGCCTCATAAATTTACCCTGACACACAGGATTACTCCAGCATTGCTGAGGTCACCTTCTCACACTGATTTATTGCCAGCCCATGGGTTAATAATACTGTTTACGGGGTTGTTGTTTTCCCCTACACGTAGCAGATATTAATCAGCGCCTTCCTGCCTTCGCCGCGCTCCGGGGGCGGGCGCAGCGCGGGGCAGGACGGGCTGGGGAGGGCCTGCCTGATTGATTTCCGAGCCAGGACTTTTTGTGCTTAAAAAATCTTCCCAAAGGCCTCTGCAGGAGCAGGGAAATTCTTTCCTGTGAGGGTGGGGAGGCCCTGGCACAGGTTGTGCAGAGAAGCTCTGGCTGCCCCATCCCTGGAGGTGTCCGAGGCCAGGTTGGACGGGGCTTGGAGCACCCTGGGCTGGTGGAAGGTGGAAAACCTTTTAAGCTGGTGCTGAAAGCCCTGGGGCAAGAACTGCCCGTGGGAAGCAGCAGGAAGGTGGGGCAGGGCTGTGTGTCCGTGTGCCCATGTGTCTGTGTGTCCGTGTGTCTGTCTGTGTGTCCGTGTGTCCGTGTGTCCGTGTCTGTCCTGCCCCAGTGCCCCTGCCCGGGGGGTGTTTTTGGGAGCGCTCCATGGCGCTGAGCAGCACCGTGCGTCTCCCACCCCGCAGCCCAGCCCGGGGCCGCCGGCCTCGCTCCTGCTGCTCCGCGTTATTTTCATCCCGCCCTAATCGGAGGGGACAGGTGAGATGTGCTTCAAAACACTGTAATCATATTTTAAATGGAAATGAAATGTGTGAATTAAATGTAAATTACAGCAGAATGGAAGGACAATCACTATTAGTTAAGGTCTGACACCTATTTTTGCAGACCTTTCCTAAATGCCACAACTTGTTTCTCCTCACTTGTGACGAGGACTTGTAATTCCATGGCAGCTGCTCCCGCAGCCGGGCGGGCGCTGGGTGCCGAGGGGGGCCTGTGGGTTTTAAATAGCTCTGGGCTGCTTGGTGGCTCAGGGAAATTACAAAGCAGCACTGATATTTTTATTCGGGAGCCACGAAAATAAACCTTGGTGTTTTCCCCCTGAAAAGGTGAGGCGGTAATACAAAGGGACGTTTTTATAGAGTCAATTTATTTAAGGGTTCCCCCATTTGCCTTTATATTGGAAAAATATGTGTCCTGCCAATGAGCTGAAATTTCTTCTTTATCTTTAATCCCTACCTCACCTCCTCGAGCCACCGGCTATTCCCGCAGCCTCGCTGTGCCTCGAAACCTCCCAAGAAACCTCGCTCCATTTTTCACACTGGAAGCACCCACAGGCCCTCCCAGCCCTGGCACTGGCGTGTTAAACGTGGCACACGGCAGAGGCAGCCCCAGCCCCTGCCCTGTGGGTGCCCTGGCAGCCAGAGCAGCCTCGTTATCTGGGCAGGGAGATCAGAAGGGGCATTGGGCCTGTGGCACAGCCCAGGGACACCCTCCCAGCCCAGGAGGAGGTCACTACAACACTGAGACGCCTCACCTGTGGTGAGAAGGGTGAGTTGTGGGAAAAAGCAGCCCTGGGAGAAGTTGGTGCCCTCGCTGGGATTCTGAGATTTCCTCCCACACTCCGTGTTCTGCCCATTCCTGTGAAGATAAAACATTTGCTGTTCTCATTATCACTGGGAACTTTTCAGCTGGGAAAAAGGAGAATCCTTGTCCCGAGGAAGCCGAAAGCCAAGTGCCGATTTAACCTATCATTAATACCTGGGGCTACCTGGCAAATTTTTTCTTTCCAAAGTACTTGACAGTAAATAGTGAAGTGCAAACGGATAGTTCTGAGATCTGGCCACTTTGTCCTGCTGCTCTGATGTTCAGGGTTTCAAAGCAGAAGGGTATTTGGGCTTATTTCATGTAGTATTGCACAGGGGGAAATGTATCATCACATGTTGGGATAATCACAACATTTCACTCTGGCTTCAGCAGTTCTTACAGATATATATATATATATATAACATTGAAACAAAATGCTTTTTGAAATGGAAAAAACCCTATGCCATTTAATTCCTAAAAGGTCAAACTGAAATGCTTTGGCCTTATCGAAATGATTTTCTCCTTTGATTTTTCTTTCCAAATGCAATTTCATCAAAATCAGCGCATTTCCGCAAATGTTTCACCTTTGGTGAAATGGCATCTCCTGACAGGGAAGTGTTTTAGGGGGAAATTTCTGACCAGCCCTTGCTGGGCACGACCCCCTGGCCACGGCTGGCCAGGAGTGGTCAGTGTTGCCCTCCCAGCAGCTCCCAGCAGCGCTGGCTCGGGGATCAGCCTTGTGTGTGTTTGATCCATGTGTTTGATCCATGTGTTTGATCCATGTGTTCGTGTTTTCCCAGTCCCTGGCCGGGATGTGATGGAGGGGGAAATGTCTCTCATTCCTATCAGGTGATTCACTGCCCTGGCCCCGTGCTGAATCCTCCCTCCTCCCGAGCTCGCTGGGAGGATCCAGAGCCTTCCTTCCTATTTTTCCAAAGCTTGCAGCATTGTCAGAAAGGAAAGGGTACCATCTGGTTAGCCCTTGTTTACTGCACACCCTGCCAGTTTGAGCTTATTAATCATATTTACCCAAGTATCTTAATTACTCCCTGTCTAGCGACTTGCCTTGCACTCAGCTGTTGACCCGCTCCCCTCCCCTCTCCCTCGCTCTTTTTTTTTTTTTCTCCTTCTTTTTAATTCCTTTCCATCATTAATCACGGGAGCAGCGTGGGCAGAGGAATCCGTGGCTCGGCGGTGCTGCTCTCACAGCCAGCGGGCTGGAGTTCACCACCAGCTCCTGCCAAGCTTTGGAACGTGTCCATGGGGCCAGGGGAGGGCGAGTGGGCAGTGAGGGCAGCACGGGGTCACTCCTGCCCACAGCTGCCCCATCCAGCTGCTGTGCCAGCGCTGGGAACTGTCCGGATTCCCGGGGCTGGGGCTGTCCGGGTGCTGTGCTGGGGTTTGGGGCCGCCCAGGCTCCAGGGCCGCCCGTGCCAGGGCTCTTTGTGCCGGGCACGCCGGAGGGCAGGGGCTTGCGCGAGGAGGCACCATTAAAGATGGTAATTTGTTGATCCAGGCTCTCCCGGCGCTCCGGTGCGAGAGTGGCACCGTTTTCTTTACGACCTCATAAAGTCACAGCCGAGAGGCCGATTTGGAAAACAAACTGCCTCAGGTTGACAGATAATTAGATACAGGGGACATATTATACGCCTTTGCATATAAATGCGCTCGGCAGCGTTGGTTCATCAGAAGTTTAGGCTCCGGGAGGTGCAGGTACCCGGCTCTCCAGGATAAATGTGCCGGTGCAGCCGCCAGCCACGGCTCCATTTTATGGCCCTTTCATCTCCTGCTCTCCGTGTGCTCTGAACAGGCTGCGGTTCAGAGCGGGGCTGCCTTGGCTTGGTTTGGTTTGGTTTGGTTTGGTTTGCTTCAGTTTGGTGATTTCTTACCCCAGCAGCCTCCTGAGCTTCCTCTTCCGCACGAGCCAGGGCTCGCGTTCTGCATCTTGGATTTGTGCTCCCGCGCTGCCGTGGGAGGAGCGGCTGAACAGGGGATTCATTACTAGTATTACTATTTTTGTGTTCCTATACCACGTCCAAACCTCACTCTTGCCGCGCCTGAGCCCGCGGAGAGCAGCGGCGCAATTCCGCACTGCCACGGGCCCCGTATTTATACGGCAATTCAGCCTCCTGCCTCCCAGCCCCCAAACCACGAGGTTTCAGATATTAAAACAAAACAAAACAGTTGGGTTTCTTTTTATGCACTTCAAGATTTAAGGTGTCAGCCAGAGCGTTGTCAAGCTCTCAGGGTTTGCTTTTCCAAGTGAAAGCCAAGATCCCTGTACGACCACGGTTCCTGCTGGGGCTGTTTTCAGAGCATAACCCCAGCTCGCAGGATTTGACCACTTTTTGCATGGAGAGCTGCACCCCCTGCTCACCTGTCTGTGCTTTCCTCCCCCTCCAAACCAGACCTGCACCTCTCTAAGATAACCTCTCCTTCCCAGCTCCCCCCACATACCCCGCTATTTTGAGGGTGAGGCAGAAAATGTCAATTAAATGTCCATGTTCCCAAGGAAAGCTTCGCTATCAGTCCTTCTCCCCCAGAAAGGGAAAATTAAAATGTGTGTGGGAAAGATAAAGCTGTCAGAAAAGGGAAGGGAGAAAAATCCCCAAGCCTAAACCCCCAGCAGCCCCCATGGAAGGAGGTGATATAAATAGAGTTGCTGTCACTTTGATGAATTAGATCTTTTGTTAATTAGGATACATTGATTTAAGGGTTGTCCAACCAGATAGGCCTCTTTCCTTGCCGTTCCCTCGCAAATCACAGCCCAGGGTGGTGGCAGCACTGCTGCCTCCTGCCTTTCCTGCTCCTCTTTTGGGGATGATGTTTCCGCTTCCAGGTGTCGGGAGGGAGCCTGGGTGAGGTGGCCGGGCTGGCACCTCAGCGTGCACATCTGTGCTGGGGGGGCTTCCACAGGGAGAGGCAGAGCAGGGCCCCACAGCTGGGTCACCTCTCCAGCCACGCGGGCCCTGTGTCGGCAGCACATGGAGCAGGAAGGTCTGTCCAGGCTGCAGGAATCGCGTCCCCATGTGCCTGGCCTGGCCATCCCCGGGATGCGGCAGAGCCCGGGGGCTGGCATCGTTCCCCAGCCCCATCCTGCCCCAGCTCCATCCTCCTTGGGCTGCGGCAAGTCAAAATCATGGCTTGGAAATGGGACCCCCCTTAGCGAGGGAGGACTCACCACCCTGCTCTGGCCTCTGCAGAGGGGTCCCCGTGACTCTGGTCCCTCAAGAGCCGCTGGCCCCGCTGTGACGTGCCCGGTGACCGCCCCTGCTCCTTCCCGCGGTCCCGCAGGACACATCCAGGCTTTCCAGGTTTCCCCGCTGCCTCTTGTCGTCACTTGAGCACCAGCGGCGCAGGGAGAGAGGGGAGAAAAAGTGCTGCGCTGTGTGGATTATTGTGTGTTTGTCACGGGGAATGGTGTAAGCTGTAGGTACAGCATCTCCCAGCGGTGATTTATGGCCCCTGTCAGGCGGCCCCGGCGCTCTGGCCGCCGCAGCGTGGAGGATGGATGCGGGCGGAGGATGGATGCAGCGAGGAGGGAGGATGGATGCGGGCGGAGGATGGATGCAGCGCGGAGGGAGGATGGATGCGGCGCTGTCAGCCCCCGCTCCCGCTCCGCTCCGCACACTCGCTCCCCATTTCACGCCACTGAACATAAACAATCTTTTGTAAACCTGACAGTCACACTTGCTCCTCTGGAAACACAAGGCAGGGATGTATGACTCGGCTTTCATTGCCCCATTTCCTGGGCTGTGCAGGAGCGCTCCGGGAAGGCGGGGAAGAGGAGACCCCAGAGGAGCAGAGAGATCCCAGAAAAGCTAAAGTGAAGGGATGCACCTACAGGACACCTGTCTGTCACCACAGGTGACCCCACACGCACTGTGTCATGATTCACACCCTTATTTCCCACTGCAGTTCTGACCTCCACAGCCAGAATTCCATCGCACCCCAGAGCGATGCACTGTTCCCACCTCAGTTGTTCCAGCACATCTTCCTCCCTCCAGCCACAAATCCCAAGCACCAGAACACCGAGATCACAGCCCGCTGCGGAACGGGCTCTCACCAGAGCCGCCAGAGGTAGCAGAAAGTCTTACAAACCCCAGCGCACTTCACGGCTGTTCATAGCAATTGGAACAATCCTGTGTGTGCAAAGTGCCGCAGGGCGATGCCTCAGCTGCAAGGGAAACTGGAGCCACGGCGGCACCGTGGGACCTGCTGGAGGGAGGCACAGCTTGGCTACAGCCTCCGGACATCAGGAACCGGCGAACAACAAATGACTTCCCCCCATCTGGGGGCTAAAGTCACCAGCTCCTCTTGAGGTGGGAGGAGGCCAGGAGAAAAAGCAAAGAGGGAGAAGATCCCCTGTGTCCTCCCGGCTCCCGCTGCCCGCAGCTCCATGGGACAAAGCTCACATGGACAGAGCAGCTGCGGGTGCCTCGCCAGCCCTAGGCCGTGCCGAGGAGCCGGGCTGCCTTGCCATGTTTCCCAGGAACAGCTGCAGGCTGGCTGGGAACATTCCCTGACACGCTCCTTCCATTCCCGTCCTCTCCGATCCTTCCCGGTGACTTTGGGATCGGGGACGCCGGGCGGGGGGGGGGCGCGGCAGAGCAGGGAAATCGCTTGCAAATAGTTTGCTGTTTTCTTTTCCAGATGGTTTGTTTTGGAAGTTCCTCCGTGTAAGCCTGAGTGCTGAGTCTTGAACATCTGCTGAGGAGGAGCCCGCTCGGGATAAATGGGAAGAGGCTGCTGGAAGGGCACATTTGGGAGGGTCCCACTGCTCCCAGCGGGGCTCAGCCCGGTGGCACAGGCTGTCCTTGATCCTGAGGTGTCCTGCCTGGCACCTTCCACTCTGTTAAACCCCACAGTTGCAATTCGGGTGGGATTTGGGGTGTTTTCTAGTGTGTAGCAAGGACACCTGGAATTCGAGGAAATACACCATTAAAAAAATTTGCATAAATCTTAATAAGAGAACAAGCTGAGGTCTTGTACTGTGGCCTTTCCAATGGCTTTAAACCAAATTATTTATACTTGTGAGCACGATCTAATGGGTATTTTAGTGACAGCGCTGCCTTCTGGCACTTGGCTGCTGGGAGCGGCTCCAGGTCGGGCTGGGATGGCCGGGATCGTCCAGGCTGGAGGCCCGCGGGAACCACGGAAAATCTGAGACACCAGTTCAAGGGATCAGCGACAGGAAAGGGAGCTTTCCTGGCAGGTCGCTGTCCCAGGCTGTCGGCTGGGGGTGACTCGTTGTTGTTGAGAGGCTCCGTGTTCGTGGAGGTGCTGCTGGGGCTGCCGGGCTCTTCCTGCGGGCGGCAGGGACCCGGTGGGGCGGATCCGAGCCCAAAGTGACCCCGGGTCATTCGTTCGCAGGTCGCTGCCTCTGCTCAGCACCGTGTCACCTCCCCAGGCTCCAAGGGGACCAGGGATGGGACCGTGTCCTGCCGGGAGCTGCCGGATCCCCCTGTGCTGTGCCTCCTTCTGCCGGGGAATGGGTCTTATCCCCCTCTTGCCACACCAGTCCCCTGCATTCCTTACCCAACACATGCCTTTAATTGCAACTTCTATTGAGATTTAACCTTATTTCCCTGTGCTAGAGGGAGCATGTGCCCATCCCAGCTGGCATTGCTTCTCCCCAACCCACATGGTGGGAGCACACCTATTTCCACAGGGAGAATTGATTATTTTTCCCTGCAGCTGCACTTGCTGTACACAGGAATTATGGGTCTTTCCACACCTGTGAGAGAAACATTATCCTCAGCCTTCAAGGGTGAAGCATCTTATATTTAGTTGGACTAAATAATGATTCTTCTCTATCTTTCATATCAGGATTTAAGAGCACCCTGGAGCTACAAAGTTTATTAGAACCCATAAGAAGAACTGTACCATAAACGGGACAACTGTGGCCATAAACCTGCACCTTGAAGTTGTAACAAATCCTGGGATGTTGAAGTAGGACACGGTCTTGTCTCAGTCAGCAGAAAGGAAAAGGAAAAAAAAGGAAAGAAAGAGAAGAAATGCAAACTTAAGCAGAAATGAGGCCTGGAAATATAGAGAGGAGGAAGGGGGAAAAAATAATAATAAAGCAAAGCGTGGTGCTTGCAGAGCCCGCTCAGCTGGAGCCCTGGGCCAGGTGCCCATGGGATGCAACTCAGATTAATGGGGAGAGAGAAAACAGGGAGCTGGAGGAAGAGAGGGAAAGGTGAAAGGAAGGAGGTGCTTGGGGGATTTACGAGGCGCAGGGAGGGTCCCTGCAGGGAGGAGGCGATGGTGCTCACGTAGCTCGAGGCAGGTGAACGATTCAGTCCCTCCTGTCACCTTCGGGTGAGCCCCAGCGCCAGCAACACAGAGAAACAGCCAGAGGGGACAAATCCCAGGGATCTGTGATGGGGGTGGGGGGATGCCACTGGGCAACACTTGCTGGGGGCAGGATGTGGTGGACAGTGGGCTCAGAGACCCCTCGTCCTCTCCAAGGGCGCAGCTCTGGGTTGCCCCGCACCTCTTCTCTGCTGGCTCTCCTCTCTTTAACTTCTCTGCCTTATTTTACTGTCACTTATTCAGTTTGCATTTCCTTCATCGGGAGCCAAAAGCTTTTCAGCGTCTCAGCCTCCGAGCTCTCTCCTCTTCCAGCCCTCATCCCTCCCCACCGAGGGGGGGCCGGAGTGTTGGGGTTTGTGCATTCCCTGCCTTCCGCAGCCGCCGCGGCCGCGTGATCCGGAGACGTCAAAGGACTTGTGGGATCTCAGGCAGGGCGGGCAGGCTCCGAGCTCACCGCACGCCACAGAGGCTCAGGAGCCAGCCACAGCCCCGTCCCTCCCCGCCAGCCTTCACTCTTTTGTCACATCGGGTTATTTTTCCTGCTGTTGAATAGATTAAATGACAGAGGGTTTTTTTTTTTTAAGTAATTGAGTTTTATTTTGGAGAGGGAAAAATGGAGAGCTAAGTGGGAAAAGGAGGGAGATAGGAATAAACCACACATCTTTTTATATAGGATCCACAGTTAATTCTTAATTAGAACTGACAGATGCTTCTCCCATAATCCTATTCCCAACATGTTCTGTTTGCTTTGTTTGGCGCTGCATGATACATGGTGGCATCGTAATGACCTTTCGCAACTCCTCCTGGAAGTGTTATTGGCACTCCAATGATTTATTGCATGTTCCAGTTGATTACTGGGCCATTTGTCAACATTTTTTTTTCGCTCTCCATAAACCTGTCTCCTGTGTCACAGACATTCGCGAGCATGAAAATTTAAACAAATAAAGTGTGCGGCTTGCAGGCGGCATCTGACTTTTCCTCCAGGCTTCCAGCACAAATCCATCCTGGCCTCAGCCAGGGTTTGAACACTGCGGTGCGAGGGTGAGGGGCTCTGCCTGCAGGAGACGTGGAACACCTGGGCATTGCTTCCAGAGCCGGATTTTGGGAAGCGCTCTCCGGGTGATCCTCCGCGCCAATTGCTCAATTGTTTATTGGCATTTTGGTACCACTTATGGGAATGGGGGGGAAATCAGCGCTGGAATCTAACACCAAAATAATTATCCTGCAATGAGTGCCTGAGGAGAGCCTGGGTTCTCTCCCTTGGTTGGAATCACGGGGCGAGTGGAGCCAGGGAGCAGCCGGGGGGGACAGGGAACATTCTGGATCAGAATCCAGCCAGTAGCAGGAGGAGCCTCACAAAGAAGGGGCCTTTAGGGCCAAGGACAAAGCCAACATAACTCACCAATGCTCCTCTGAGCAGACATATTTGGGATTGGGGAATTATGTCAGACTGACCAAAATTCCAGGACAAAACCGCAATTATCCCAAGCTCTGAAAAGGAGCAAATCTCCCTGTGCCGGTGCAGTCCCAGCCCCCGGGCACCCTGGGACGGATGAATGGGAGCCCCCAGAATCACCTGCCTGATTTAAAAATCCCTGCCCATAAGTAAACTGGATATAGTGGCTGTTACAGTGGCCTGGAGCATCTGCACTGCATTTCGAGGAAGCTTTTCCAGGCACTCGTATAAATCACGGCTCTGCTGCAGGAAAGGCAAGGTATTGTTTCACTGCTGTGACATCAATGCAGGCCACATAAATAATTTTTTATTAAGTGTGCAGTGCCCTGTAAAAATACACCCAGAGCTGAGGATGCTGCAGAGCGAATGCAGAGGCACAGGAGCCTGGAACAGCCCTGCCCAGGCAGGAGAGGCTGGGATGAGACAGGAGACTCGCCGGGGTGGGGAGAGGGGTGGCTGGGTCCTTTTCCAATTCCAGCTCGGATCGGCATGTAATGTATGGCTTAATTTCCTCTCAAATTAGACACTTGATAAAAAAAGTTATTATATCTGTCAAGTTGCCAGTGCTTTTTATGAGTGTGATAAACTAAGAACCACTGCTTTACAAACCTTGATAGGATGTTTCAGTACCTGGAAAACAATTTTATTGCAGCCTGGACTACTAACAAATTGCAAATACTGATTAAACCATAAAGTTACAACAACATTAAAAAATAATGAGAGGTTATTGCACGAGAGGAAGGCTCTCTAGCAGCTGATGCAGCCGCCAGGTTTCCTCTGTGCAGGGGAATGGGGCAGCCTGCAAAGAGCAGCTGTCCAGGAGAGCTTTCCCTGGCATGCAGGGGAGGCCAGACCGGGTGCAGGGCGGGGACAGGTGAAGGGGACCCCTGTGAATGTCTGTGATCTGCATTTTCCTCACCTGGGAGATTCAAAGTCAGAGCTTTGCACAGAGACATCGCAAACCCGCTCCGAAGTGAGGAGGCCGTTGACCCTCCTCTGTCCCCCCCGTGCTGAGCTGTGCGTGCTGAGTGCAGGTGCTCTCACCGCCCCCAGCCCTGGGAGGATGCAGGACAGGCTCAGCTGGGACTTTCCACCTGGCACATCCTCTTAATGGCATTCCTGCCCTGGAGCACCTGCCTGGCACAGCCCGGGGGCCTCTCTTGTCCTTGTCCTTGTTCTGCTTCTCAACAGCAAACTCTGCACCTCTCCCTCCCTCCTTCATTTAAGGCCCTGCTTAATCACTGCATTTCTCCGTGGCTGAACTAATGATACTGCAACTAAAAACATTTAGGGTTGTTGCCAGTAAGGTGGATTTGTGAAGCTGATTAAATAATGTTTGCTGAGGGACATGATGAGAGAGGGCAAACACGCAAACAGGCTGAAAGAGGAGAATGGAAGTGAGGAAATGTGCCCTGCTCAGGCCACTCAGCTGTGTCACCTCGCGATGGCACCCACCGGCTGGCAAGCGGCACCTCTAAACCTCGAGCCAGGGAACAGTCCTGGGAGTGTCCCCGCTCTGCTCCACCCTCACACGTCCCCAAAGGTGGGGCTGCCTGGGGCTGGCGCCCGCTGGGAATCCGCGCTGCTCGTGAGCGGGAGCTGCATTCCTTATGCACACACAGCACTGGCATTTTGCTGGATTTAGGGAAGCAGGCAAGACGTATTTGTCTGCGGAGGCTTTGCACCTTCGGCAATTATGTCTGCAGTCTGGAAAACAACAGCAGCAGGGTTGCAGCAGGGAGGGAAAAAAATTCTATCATGTCAGAATAATGAGATCTGTGATTTCAGCACTTACTGGGTCAGAGACACACGCAGTGTGTTATCTGTAATGCTTCCCTCTGACATTCAGGGAAATTGCATTTATGCAGAGGACACGAGGCACCCGAGCACGGCGAGTGCTCTGCCGGGCTCTGGAGGGGGATGCTCTGCCCTGGCCTCCCCTGTCCCATTCCTTTGGGCTCCTGGGATCCCCTCAGGTGCCACGAGGGAGCACGTGGCAGCACAGCCCTGGCACCCACCTGCTTTGTGCCCTCGCTGGCACAGCCCTGGCCGTGTCTGCAATGGCAGCCCCGTGGTGGGCACAGGGAAGGGTCTGTTTGTGCCCCTCCACTGGGAGTGGGGCACTGGGGGGCTCAATGGCAGCATCTTCCTCACCCCTGAGAGCGTCTCAAGGGAGTTCCAGATCTTCCCCTTTGGTAACAGCAGCAGTGACGAGGACTGAGGGGTCTTCCCGACACCTCCCACAGGTTTGGGTTTAACCCAGTGGGTCACGAGGGTGCAGAACGAGGGGTGGGAGCATCCAGGGGGTCACTGCTCCCGGGATGGACCCACTGCCAGCCCTGGGTTGAGGAGAGGGGCACGGGAGGGGAGCACAGCTGAACACACCAAACACAGCCCAAGGTGGAGGGGCTTGTCCTGGGGACAGATTCTCAAGGAGACAAAACAGTTTCCTCACAAGCTGGAAATGCTCCACAGGCATTTTTTAAGTTTTAGAGAAGCAACTTAAAACCAGAGGAATTCCTTCCCCTCTGTCTCCCTCCAGAAACCCAGAGTAGTGAAACTCAAAACATTTTGCTTTAGCAATTAAAATCTTGTGTTTTCATCCAAACCAGCTTGTTTTCTAGCAGAAGTACAGTTTTCTGACAAAAATCCATTTTCTGATAAAAAGCAACCGACCTTCAAGCTGAGAAAGGAGCCGAGGGGCTGTGGGAGGGAGCCGTGCCCTGGGTGCAACATCCCATGAGGGTTCCCAGACCCAAAACCCCTCACAGCCACCAGCACTGGCCAAACCATCCCTCAGGAACTCTTGTCCAAAACAGAGCGTCATTTTCTACGGATGATCTGAGTCCTCAGAGGATGCAAGGCCTTGGACTGGCAGCTCCAGAGAGATTCACGGTGCCACTGGTTCTGCTGCTCCCTTCCATCCCACCATCCATCCCATCAGGGGGTTCATTACAGCTCTTTTGTTTCCCCCCTCCTTCTTTTTCTCCTTCCAGTGGAGGACGAAAACCCTGTTGTGATTAAAAGGATCTTGTTTTCCAGCTGTTTGAGGCAGCCTGGAGCACAGGCCCGCGCCAATCCTCGGGATCAAACCTCCCACTGTGGGAGAGGCCGCCCCAGCACGGGGCCAGCGCTGAGTTTTGCCAAGAGCTCCCATATTTACGGTTCTCCTTGAGGGCTTTCATTACAGCCCACAGAGCCTTCGCAGGCGGGGTCTGGAGTTTGTCTTGGACTTGATGTGCAGAGCGTGGGGCTGCCTCTGCGGGCGCCTCGGGATGGATCCTGTGTGAGACGGGGGAGAGGAGGAGGAGGAGGAGGAGGAGGAGGAGGAGGCGTGTGTGTGTGTGTGTGTGTGTGTGGAGCTGCATCCCCGGATCACCCCCTCATTCCCCTTCTCCAAGGGGCCTCCCAGGCCGGGCAGCTGGGGAAACCACTCCAAAGGGATCCTGCAGGAAGGGATCCATCCAGCGTCCCAGCTCAGCACTGACGTGATTGCTCTAATTTCCAAGCTGGAGCCATGAGCCCTTGCTGCCAAGGAAGGCCGGCTCACAAAACCTCCCACAACACCACAGCAAACCCCCCCAAATGGCAAGGAGAGTGTTTCACCGCATGGAATTGTCATGGAATGCGTTGGGTTGGAAGGAACCTTAAAGACCATCTCATTCCAAACCACCTGCCATGGGCAGGGCCACCTTCCACCAGACCAAGTCCATCCGACCCGGCCTTCATTTCCATGAAAACCCCTCAAACAAGGAAAGATGACATTTTTAGGCATGACCTTGACTGCCTGGCACTCCAGGACAAGCAGAACCCACCCCAACCTCAGGGATTCCAAGGGTGTTTCTGTCCCACGGCAGTGCAGGGCAGGGGGCTGCTCCCAAGCCCGCTGTGGTTTTGGGAAGGGCACGGGCAGGGGCCTCTGGCCGTGCCCACGAGCAGGTCCCTGCAGCTGCATTCCCGGGGATGGGATCCCCTCCCAGCCGTGTGGAGCGCTCCCGCTCGTCCGGCTGCTGATCTGCTGGGCAATTATTTGGAAGTAATGAAAGTGAATGCATGACATTTAAAAAAGAAACTCCGCTGTCAGCAGGAAAGCTGCCACATTCCTCCTGCACCTCGGAGAATACGCTTAGCTTGAAATAATGTTCATTTTAGCAGAGTTGTAAATTACAAGTGTGCTGGGGTCTTGTGGGATTTATTACCATTTGGAAGGAGGTTAGAGGCCTTGTGCTGTTGCTGCTGCATCTGGTGCATGCTACAGAGCGGAATTTGGAGGCGAAAGAAAGCACCTTTTATAGCCCATCCCTGGAGGCCTGTATGGCCAGCCTTACACACCCCCCTCCCCAGCAGGGAAGAGGAAGGATTGCAGAATCCCTTTTCCCAGTTGCTCATCGTTATTGATCCATCGTTATTAATACCCAGTGACCCAGCCTGGCTGGGCTGAGCAGCGAGCGAGGCCCCGGCCCCGGGTGCTGGGCACGGCCGCTGCGTTCTGCTGGGACAGCTCTTTAATTTTCTCAGGTTTATGTTCTTCTTTTTTCATTGCAGGTGTTTCATAAAAATGCAGCCACGGACCTGGCAGGAAGCAATAAGCTTCAGCTTCCTCTGCATGAACCAAAGGGATTTCTGCCTCCCTCCTGGCAAGGATGGAGTTGTGCTAATGTAAGATTAATGCTCTGCAATCCTGACCCTGCTGTCTGCAGTCTGTAAATGCTGAAGGGTCACCTTTAGTCCATGCCATTAGTGATTAATTAATCTCAGTGTTTATTTGATCCATCCCTTTCAGTGAGAATTTCTGCACTAATGCTTTTGATTCCTTTTGCTCCCTCCCTTTTGCACGCTGGGCCCCTTTGATATCCCGAAGGAAGCGGATCTCTGCTCTGGGATCCCAGCTGCACATCCTCTGGAACACGCCGGGAACGAGCCCGGCCCAGGAACACAACCACAGGTCCACAGGGACAACAGAAGAAGGAGGCGGGGGCCAGAGGAGGCTTTTAGCCCACATCAAAGGACGGCAGACAGGGAAATGGATGTCGCCGGAGAGGGATCGCTGAATTCCTGGCGAGTTTCCGTGCCAGCTCATATGTGAGAAATTGATTTTTCAACTTTTACCAAACTCGTGTTTCTCCGAGGAGGGGGGCTGTGGTCTGAGGGACGCTCACGTGGAGAACAGTGGTGTTGGGTGGGGGGCAGCTGTGGGGAGGGGGCGAGGGAGGAGCTCTGTGGTGCTCCGTTCCTGCAGGGGTGAGGCAGCAGCAGCCCTGTCCTGTCCTGCAGGAGCAATCCCGGGCTGTGGCAGCGGGGCTGAGGCCGCAGGGGCTGGGAGAGGCTGTGGAACAGTCGCCTCCTCACGCTGGCAGAGCAGTGGCCACATTTGTACCATTAGGAACCAACATCCTCGGTGCTGGGAGGAACAACCACGAGTGCCACGGGCTGAGGAGGCTGGAGAGGCCGAGGTGGGTGGTTGGCACCTTCAGAGCAGCAACCTCAGTGAGAGCTCCAGCTCACCAACAGCTCCCCAGTCCAGGGATGGGATTTCCTTAGATCCTGAGCTCTCCTCCCCATATGTTTATCTCTGTGAATCCCATTAATCACGTTCAGTGCCTGGACAGTTTATAACACCACATCCATCCTCTAAGAGCTGTTATCGTACACCCTGAAGATCTGTCAGATAAATAGCCAGGTCAGCTGCAGCTGTTCCAATATCCTGAAGAAATCAGATTTATCATTTTAGATTAAAAAAACCCACACAAGCACACGCCCCAGAAGATCCCCCATCCGCCCATGGGCTGGCTGGGACCCTGTGTGTGTTGGCCCTGCAGGTCCTGCTGCCGCTGCCTTCCATCTGCAGCCCGTGATAAATGGCTGCAGGGTGCCAGGTACAGTTCAGTGGGGAAAAATCCCAACATGTGACTGAGGCATCTCCTCGCAGGTCATTAATCTAAAAGGAGGCCGGTGCCAGGACAGGGTTCTCACTCACTCCATCGTCATCTGGACCCGCTCGGCACGGCCGCTGCCAGAGGCAGGGAAGAAGGAAGGGAAGGCCCTGCCATTTTCCATGGAAAGTGCTCCCTGGGCCATTAACCCTCTGTGCAGTCCAGAACTGTGCCCTGGAGCCCCACAGCTCACACAGGGCTTCGACACCCCTGTGAGCGGTGGGTGATGCTCAGCCTCTGCCCCACACAGCCCCCCAGCCACCCTTAACCCTTTCATCCCCACGGGAAGGCTGGAACACCCTCAGGCATGTACCTCCATGAATAAATCAGCATGGGCCAGGGAGTGCTCCAAGCACACCCCTGAGGAGCAGAGCGATGCCGGCTCCCTCGGGGCTGGTGCCCTGTCTGCGGCTGCGGGGCCACCCTGGGGCCAGAGCAGGAGATGCCCCTGCAGCTGCAGAGAACACGGCTGGGCCCTTCAGGCATCCCTCCATCAGCCTTTTGTCGATGCTGTGATTCCAGGCCCCTGGAAAGTGCACTGGTGCCAGCGGGAGCTGCAGCCGGACTGGGTCCCTCCCTGCGTGGCGGCTCGTGGCCCTGGGGACCGGAGGCACCGGGCTCTCTCCGGGAAGCCGAGTGTCCTGCCAAGGTGCCTCTCTCCCCTCCGCACCAGTCACATCCCGAGCCGCGTGCCTGGTGCCAAATTGAGTTGTAGCCGTGAATTATTTAGAAGCATCAGTGGAATATTGTTGTATCAGTAACGCAGACTATCAGTTTGTGGCCTTGGGGCTGCCTCAGTTACACACTCCATCACTATTTTCTCTCATGAATAATGTAGGAGTGGAATTACTCTGCATGTAGAGAATTCATACCCTGAGAAAACAAGGTTGCTCCAAAATTAATTTTCCGTACTAAAAGAGCGACAGAAAATCAATTAATCGCATATTATTCTATACGGAGACAGAGTAAGGGAAACAGGGAAAATGGCTGTAGCTATACATCAGCAAACGCTGTATTGGCAGAGAGCTTTGCAGGGAGGTGAGTTACAGCCAGCTACAGAGAAGGGAAATATATTCCGCCCGAGAGAGCCCTCGAACATCACACTGAGCTCACACGCAGCCAGCTGGGCGCTCCTTGCTGCCTGCGAGGAGGAGCGCGGAGCTCGCAGCCCTGCCCCTGCCTTCCTCTCGCTCTCGGCTTCTTCCTTCGTCCTGCCGCTAGCGGGCTCAGCTCCCGGCCTGGCAGCACCCAGGGAAGCCGCTTTTCCAGAGGTGCCCAGCCCTGGCTCCTGTGCCGAGCGGTCGGGGAGGCAGCGCCGGGTCCTGCGGCTGCGAGGATGCGGGGACGGGATGCGCCCGGGTCCTGCGGGATGCGCCCGGGTCCTGCCCTGGCTCGGGTCGCTGTGGGAACCTTTTACCTCTCCAGGAATTGAGAGCAGGAGTTGAGGAATCTCATCTGAATGAAGTCCCCGCTCCCGCAGCACGGAGCTGGAAGCCCTGGGAAGGTGCAGGGCGCGAGGGGCCGCGGTGCTCCCGGAGCTCTCCTGCTCCAAGCCACGTCCCGGGAGCCCGACTCTGCTCCTGCCTCCGGCACCGATTCCCCGCGCCGCTCCTGTCAACAGCGCTTCGTTTTTAGCTCTTTAACACAAACAGTACCCAGCCATTGTAGACCAGACCTGAGAGACTTAATTAATATTTAAAATTGCTTTGAGTCTCGCAGCAGAGCAGAGCATCGTTCCTCAAAGTACTTCTGAAAAGGAGGGAATGCTGTGAAACTGCTGCAGATTCAGGCACAGATTCAGCAGAGAACCTTCACAGGCAGAGAAAACATCCTCCACCTCTTCCTTGGGGCTGGGTGCTGCTTCCCCACCGCTCCAGCAGCATCCAGGACAGCCCAGGGGATCTGCTTCTATCAGAGGAGTGGAAGTTCCTCGGTGGAGTTTGGCTGATTCCTTCTCTTCAACGCTCACAAATGACTCCAGCAGCACATGGCCACAGAAACATCCATGGAAAGGCTGAACCACACTGTGACCTGTATCTGTTCCACTGCCTCGTTAGTTTTGATTAATAACATTCATTGGTTTAACAAATGTTAGAATAATTATGGGATGAGGAGTTACGAGGCTGACCTCAAAAAAACCTGGTCAAACATCAACAGCATCTTCAGGAATAAAACTCAAAACCAGCTAATCTGGTCTTACTGCAGTAATTATCGTTCCCCAAGCTCTCAATTTTTTTGTCATCTCCTAGAACTGGTAAATTTTTAGGGTCACCACCCAGTGGAGATCATTTTTCCAGCAAGGAAAACAGAGATTTCAAAGTGTCTGCAACAACAGCAACAACAACTGCAATGGCACGTACAAGTTGCACTCTCGGGGTTTGTTGTGGGGTTATTAACCAGGATGGTTGCTAGACTGATTTTACAGGGATTTTTATTTTTCTTAGCACTATTAACAGGAAAAGTTGAAGAAACAATCCTCTGTACCTCTATCAGCATGACCTTTGCCACCTCTAGGTGCGGCTAAAAATCCACCACAGGAATTGAAGGCCAGCAGCAAATAAGAGTGGGTGAAACCTCAGATCTGACACAAGAATCACCTCTTTTTCACTGAAATGGAGGGCAGGGTTCTCTCTCCATTTTTCCAAATCCAAAGTAGCGACAAGGAGGAAAATAAAATAGTGGATTTTGTATTTCAGCCCAGCAGTCACACACTATGGCCTGGGTATCACAGAATCCTGGACTGGTTTGGGTTGGGAGGGACTTTAAAGCTCATCCAATTCCACCCCTGCCCTGGGCAGGGACACCTTCCACTGTCCCAGGTTGCTCCAAGCCCCATCCAACCTGGCCTTGAACACTTCCAGGGATCCTCTACAGCCCCACAGCTCTGCTCCTCCAAGCAGCGTGGTTTTTTCCTACCTTGAAGGGCAAAAAAGGAGTTCAGCTTTCCAGAACCGCTGCAGGTCCGTGAGTGCAGGTGTGTGCACACACCTGAGCCCCCCGTGCTGAGCCAGGAGTTACCTGTGCCCGCGGGGAGGGGCCCGAGGCCACTCGTGTGAGGGACACGCGCACGAATGACCCGGCGACAGGAGGAGCTGAGCCCCTTCCCTGCTCCCAGCCCCCGTCCCTCCAGGAACAGAGATTTATGTCCTGCTCTGCAGGGGCAGAAGTTCCCGGAGCGGAGCATCTCCGAGGGTATGGAAGCGCTTAAGGAGCGCCTGCGAGGCCGCGGCCGCAGAGACATGAAAGGGAAGAGGCCGGGTGTGATTTATGGCGTGCTGAGCACTTTGACAGTCACACTGTTTGAAACCGCTGTCCTCTGGCTTCGTCCCGGCCCGGGGAGGGCTGGGCTGCTCCGTGCGGGGGAGGAGGGGGAGGAGAAGAAGGAGGAGGAGGAGGAGGAGGAGCAGATTTATGGCGCTGCGGAGCAGCCGCTGGTGCCTCTCCCCTCCCACCCCCGCCAGATGTGGAGCAGCGGAAGGTCTGCTCCGGAGGGTGCGCTTGGACCCCGGGCCCTCAGCTCCGCAGATGTTTATTGACTTCTAAACTCAGTGTTTCAAGAGGTTCCTCGGAGCTGCGGTGGTGGCTGAGCTGTCCTGTCACAGCCGGCTGTGTCCGGGACGGGGACGCTGCCCATCCTCCGGGATGCTGGAGGGCACACGGGCTCTGCCTCAGCGGCTCACGAGCAGTAGGGAAGGCACCAACACTGCTCACCCGCTCTTCTGCCCCTGATTTAGTGTGGGTGACCCTGCCCTGCCTGTGACTCCCGGCAGCACCGGGGCACGGCCAGGAAAGAGGGCGAGCTCATCTCCCTTCTCCAGGGAGCCATCCCGCTTCCCCCAGTCCGGGCAGTGGCTTAGACCCTGGGAAACCAGGAGAAGCGTCTTTCTGCCGCTGCTTTCTTTGGCTTTTGGGACTCATAATTTCCCTGTGAGCGTGAAGGATGGAAACTTCCTCACACGCAGAGAAAGGAGGTCAGGTTTTAGGCAATAGCAGGGCTCCAGGAGCTGGGATTTTTCATGGCAACAACTTTTTGAAGGCCGTTTTGTGGGAAGTGAGTGCCCCGTGTCCAGCAGCCACCACTACCCAACTGGAACCACAGCCACCTGGGCTCCGGAGCTCCAAGCCGTGCCCGTGCCCTACAGCAGCCTTGGCTGGAGACCCCAAATCCCACCCTGTCAGTCCCTCAAGCTTTGATACAGACACTTCAAACACTGGATTATTCTGTCCACCCCCTTTAGACTAAATCTGCCTTGGAAAACAAATGACTCTATTGGGCTCCCAGCGCTCCCGCAGCTGACTCTGTAATGAGCTGTTTATTATAGTTCCCATAAGTGAAATCCATTAAGTCTGACAGAAATGCAGCGAAAGTTTACATTCCGCATCCGTTTGAGGGCAGTTCGGAATTAAATTTGCCCCTTCCCTCCTCCACCCCAGCAAAGCTGCACAAGATCCTTAAATGAATTTTCCATCATTATTTTCCAGAAGAATAAGGCTGAACTTGACCGGGCCCTGGATGATTTGGCAAGTTGTCCAACTTGTCTGCTTCGAGTCTAAATTTTCTCCTTTCCAGTGTCAGTTTTCGTGCTTGAAAACTTGAAAGGAAGAGAGGTGGTTTGGGGATGACATTGTTCCTTAAATCTTCCGTGTGAGTGATTGGATGTTTCTATCCCCGTCTCCAGATTCATCTCAGTGCACTGGGGTTACTGTTACAGCTGGATGGAAAACGGAGTTTCCATTGTGTGAGAAGTTCTGAGGTTTTGTCCCAAATCTACACGGAAAACCAGTGTCTGTTACTGTGCTATAACTGGACAATTAATCCTCTCCCTGGGTATCAATTACAGTATGGCCTTCATACAGAAGGGTGAAGTCAAAATGAAAGATTTGAGGGTTTCATAAGCAAAATGTTGTCATAGTTTTCGAGAAAAGGTTAAACAGAACCTAGAGGTTAAGGTGAAACATTTTTTTGCTGTCGATTTATCAGTTTTCCACAGAAAAGCATTCCAGGTACATCCTTTTAATTCTGTTTTATTATAGTTTTTAGGTACTGTCTAACACGGCAAGGCCTGGGAGTGTTTTCCAACTCTCCTGACAGCAGTGAGGAAACGGGAATTGTGTGGAGCAGTAAAAGGTGTGAACGGGGGCAGGAGAGAACAGACAGGACAAAATGGGCTATAAGGACCTGGGATAAAAATCCTGAGTCCATGGAAAAGCCCCCTCGCCTTCAGTACCGGGGGTCCCTGGGCACTGAGGGGGTCCCAGAGAGCTCCGAGCTCCCCAGAACCCGCAGGAGGAGCAGCTGCTGCTTCCCGTCCCCTCTGCAGCCGAGGTGGGAGCATCACCTGGCTCCCCCTGGAGAAGGAGATGAGTCTCTCGCGCAGGGAATGGCTCTGGAAAAGGCAGTGATTACACAAACGGCGCCGGGAGAGGCTGATTGACCTTGGGAAAGCACTTCAGAGCTCTGCAGATTGTAATCGGGTAACGCCTGTGAATGCTCCGAGGCTTCGGGCACGGAACGGGGTAAGATGATCCCAAAGGCAATAAAACAGGGAGAAATGCTGCCCGGCCATACACAGACCTGTATCCCTGAAATTACATTTCCTTCCTCCCCTCTCCTCCTCCTCCAAATGTGGCACCGATTTGTCAAGCCTGGACAGATAATCCAGGGCTGTGAGCACGGTTCATCACCGGGAACGGCTGCATCACACCTGCACTGGGCGGAATACAGATCCTGATAAACGCAGATAAATCCAGAGGATGTTTGATGGCTGTATTTTGTAAATCCAGCAACAAAAGGACCAATTTCTGCACAGTTGTGTGGGGTGTGTGCGAGCTGGAAAGCCTGTCTGCATTAGCATATAAATGCATTTAAAGTGAGACAAATACTGGTGGCTTTGGCAAGCAGGAAACCTCTGGAATCAGGAATGTAAACTGTTTAGAAAAGGAAACATTTCTGTTTAAATGTAAGGAAAAGGCGGCTGGGGAAGGTAAACATCCTCCCAGAGCAGGAATCACTGTGGAACTCGTCCGCACGTGGGGAAAGGTGGACGTGGGAGTCCTGGAGCTGTACCTGGGCACTGGGAGCAAATCCTGTCCCAGGGAGGCTGTGGCACTCCTGGGAAGACGCTTGTGGGTGGATACCCACGGAGCAGGACAATTCCCAGCCCAAGGAGCCCCAGGAGCAGCGGTGCCTGCAGAGGGATGTGCACACACACAGCTCCGAGGGGTGTGAACCAGATCCGTCGGGATAAACTCTCCTGCCAGATGGGGCTGGATGATTCAGGGTTGCAAACTCATCAGGGGCTGGGCCGCTCCTTTGGTCTGTGCTTGTACAACTCCCAGTGCCCAGGGCCTGCCAGCTCCGAGCACAGCAGAAATGACAATGGCAATAAGGAAGCTTCAGAAGTCTTAATTGAGCAGTGACCCAAATTTCTCTCCGCCTGGAAAAGTTTAAGGTAGAGTCAGGCCTATTCCATAAGACAAGTTGCCTCTCCAGAACCTTCTACTGCGTGGCTCCATGGCACGTTTTTGTGGGGAAAAGGAGAAGGGAATGCTGGCAGAGGCCTGGGGAGGCCCCAGCCCCGCAGAATCTCCGTCCACTCGCGCACGACCCCGCTGCAACACCAGGTTTGTCCAAATAGCCAAGATTTCGTGTGTTCATCACTCAGGGTTTGTTTTGGAAACAGCTGTTAGTCCGTGTGGTAAAACAGAAGATGGAAAGTGTCACAGGAATGTGGTTGTCATGCGAAACCTTCCCCAGGAATGGCAAGGAGATTTATACTCTGCGTTTGCTTTTAATTTGATGCATATGGCTGCGGATGCCTGAGACTGGGGAATGGCACTCGCAGCCAGGACGCATTTTTCAGGGATGGCTGGTGGCCCAAGCCCAGAGGAGAGCATATTGCAGCCACACCACCCACCCTGTGCTGGGAGGGACCAGCCACACCGCCCCACGGGGCTCTGGTGCCAGCGGGGGTGTCCCCCCAGGGTCACTGAGGTGCCTCCCCACACCAGGCCCTGAGCTGTTCCTCCTGGGTGCATCCTGTACCTGATGCCATCCCCATGCACACCCTGAGCCCCCCGGACACAGAGCATCCATCCAAGGAGTGCCACCTGTGCCAGACCCTTGGGTAGGGCATCCCAGTCCTTCCCTACCCCCGCTCACCATCACTTCCTCACTGCACTTTCAAACAACTCTCAGCTTTTCCCAGCCCTGCTGTGGCCAGGGGTGCAAGGCAGGCAATGTGGAGTTAGGAGTTTAAACGCTTTTCTCTCCCTCCTTGTGTTTCTTTTGGGAAAAAACAACCAAGCAGAAACAAACCCAAACCAGATGTGGCCTGGGCGCTGCGGACGGAGCGGGAATCTCACGAGTGGTCCCGGAGATAAACAAGGCTGGGCTTGTAAAATGGAGACTGGTGGTGTGTGGGGAAGGGAAGAGGGGTGAGAGGAGGATCTCATTTTCAAAGAATTAGAAAAATGTGATGCAACTTGTTTAAAAGAGAGGAAGAGAGAGGGAGAGCAATGCAGGGAATGCCACAAAAGTCATGTAGGCAAGAGTGTGCAGCTGGCTGAGTTTGAAAACAAATGATTTTAATCAGCTGCTATTCAACTACTGTCAGCTCTGATTTACTGTGCGCAGCCAATTAAGGTTTTTTGGGGGTTCAAAGATTAGGAGTGGAAAACAAAAGTGTGTTGTTGGAGGAGAGGAACACTGAAGCAGAGCAGGAGCGGGGCTGTTCCCTGGGATAACCTGTGGGTGTGGGATCAGATCCCCACAGCCTGGCACAGGGGCTGGCACCAGCCCCCCGAGGGCTCACGTGGGTTTGGACATCCTGGCACGAGGGGTTCTGTGTCAGCCCAGGCTGAGGGGGGTCCCCTGGGCACAGCCCCTTCCCCAGGGCCAGCCCAGCCTGGCTCACTACAGCTCCCAGGATCTGGAATGGTGGATCCTGCTCAAACCTGGGATACCCCAGGTCCTCTGAACCTGTACAGAACCCAGCTGAAAAGCTGGATAAAAGGAGCAGAGGAGTTTAAGAGGAGACCCAGTGTTCAGTGATGGAGGAGCAGAATGACCACAATGTCCCCCCTTGTCCTTTCCCCCTTTGCTGCAGCACCAGCAGCAGTGACCTGCCTGTCCCAGCAGTCCCCTGAAAAGCGGTTTTCAAACTTTATCGCTCTCACACCAAGCAAGTTACTCCCATAATCTAAAAATGACAAGATGACTCGAGGTATCCTCCCCCTCTCGGATCATCTCTAATATATTCAAGGCAAACACTTCCAGCAGGGCTGTGATATGAGCTTTCCACAATTAATTAGTCCGGCTAAGTACTACGCAACGAAGAAAATTAAAAAGAAAAACTATCTTCCCAAGTCCAGAGCTATCTGGGTGTTTGCACAGCTCCCACCTTACTGGCAGATAATAGTCTGGAGTCTTTGATCCTCTAATAACTCTTACAACTCTTGGTGTTGCTGTATTGCTGCGGGCTGTGGCTCCTGGCAGTGCCTGCTCCCGGGATGTGCCGTGAGGAGCAGCTGTCTCCCGTGTCCCGCGGATTATGGTGGGTCCTGTTTGCCCTGAGATCTGCAGCTTCACTCAGCCCAGAATCTGCCACCGCGCTGTCTTTGTTCCTCCTATTTAGCACTTTGATTTGTGCAGCTCTGCTGAGAATCTCCCTTGCAGCTTGTTGACTTATCACTCATCCCTGTGAGTTCCCATTCTCCCCTCTCCTGACAGCTTTGCCTAATGTACTTATTCATTCCATTTAAATAAATCGAAGCCGGGCCTATGACAGCCGATAAGTGAGTCACACAAGAACAAACAGAAGGGAAGCACTGCAAATAGTCAAATGTCAAGTAGGAATGGAAAACTGTCCCTATAGCTCCAGCGAACCTTAGATGTCTAATATTTATGGCCAATTGATGTCATTAGAAAGTAAATAAGCCCTCTTATGCTGCATTACAAAAGATTAACTGCAAGCAATGGAGTTTAAATAGCACAGATAAGTGCAGATGGAAATAAACCTGTTTAAAGCTGGAAATATTTGCTGAACCTCCTTGCTGCTTTTAAGATAATTGATCTCTGTATATCTGTATTGAATCTCGCCATAAAAGCTTTGAAACGTCTTCTGGCAGAGCCCGGCTCACTCGTGACTCAACCTCTCCTTATCTCTCCAGATTGCAGAGGGTTTTTTCATTCCTCAGCACGCTGGGTGGGGAGCTCGGGCGGTGTCAGCACTTTCCGCCCGGAGACGCTCCAGGCTGGGGTCGTTCACCCTCCGAGGGAAAACCACCGGCCCCGGCTCCACCGGGCCAGGGTGAGCGTCTCTCGCTGTGCCACTCGCCCAGCGCCAAAGGACCTCAGGAGAATAAAGAGTCAGTAGGTGACGAAGGGCGCTCCGGGCGAGGGGCTCTGGGAACAGCCCGGGGTAGAGATATTCACGAGTTACGTTTTGCTGGTAGGAGGGGAAGGAAGGAGCGATTTGCCGCCTCGTGCCCACACCGATCCCCGGAGCGCGTCCCGTTCCTGTTCTGGTGCTGGGACACGCTCGCCGCCCCAGCCGGGCCAGCTGTGACAGCCCCGGGGCTTTGGGGTACCCGTGCCCAAACCCGCCCGCAGGTGAGCACCTGGGAGAGGGGACGAGGGGACAGGGCTCTGCTGGTGCCCCCCGTGGGAGCCCCGGGGCTGTGAACTCTGCTGTGCCCCGTGCAGACCCCCCCACAGCGGCTGGAGAGGGCTGGCAGAGGAGCACGCGTGGCCAGGGCAGCGGCTCGGGCGCGGAACCCAGCGCAGCCCCACGCCGAGCTGCCCGCGGCCCCGCCGGGCACCATGTGCGGCGGGACTCGGTGCCAGGCAGCGCTGCACCGCTCCTGCACTGCAGAAACGTTTATTTGATCCTCCAGCTCTGCTCTCAGGATGATTAATCTGCGCCCGGCTGCGTGTTTAGGCTCTCCATAAAGGCAGGTGCATGTGTTCGTGTGCCGCTGCTGTCAGGGCCGGGAATGTAAGCGTCTGTTTTACAGCCCAATTGACAGCAGCATTGTTCTGGCAGGGTTACAGCTCTGACATGTGGAATCAATCTTTTTAACCTGTCAATTAATCAGTGGGCAGCTGTCAGCCCCGCTGAAAGGCCTGAAGGACAGTGCCCTTTCAATGGATTATACTGGATGCTCGGTGGAGTAAAATTGAACGCTTCAGTCTCAGGAACTCTCCCTGCATCCAGAGCAAGGCTCCATCTCCTTTTCCTGCAGGAAACAACACCAGGCCCTCCTGCCTGAAAGCAGGCAGGGAAGGATGACAGCGAGACACCCTGGCTGTGTGTAATCGCTGGCTGAGACACCTCCAAACACAACCACAGGGCGGGGGTGAGCAGATCCCTGATCCCAGATCCCTGATCTCTGATTCCTGATCCCAGACCCCTGATCCCAGATCTCTGATCCCAGAGCATGGCCAGGCTGGGGGGCTGTGTGAGATCCAGCCCTGCTGTCGAGGGTGTCACGGGGAGCAAATGTCCCCATGCCAGGGGCCCCACAGCCTGGTCCCTGCTGGCAGCCCAGGTGCCCCCCGAGCCTCAGACCAGTCCCTCAGGGCTGGGCTGGGTGAGTGTCTGGTTGTGGGTCCCCCATCACCACCCTGCAGCTTCCCGCGCCACCCTCTGATCCCACAGCCATGGGAGCCACTCCAGGTAATTTCCTCCTGCAGTTCCTGTCTGTAATTTCCTTCAGGGTTTAAGTCTCTCCCACCATTTCCTTGCTATCTCCAAGGGTCATTCCCACTCCAGGAGGGTGCCTGGGGGAGCTGACACTGGTCTGTAACACGATCTCCCTTTTCCCACAGCACGCTGGGATCCTCTCTATCACCTCTGGAGCAGGTGCTGGAAAGGGGACAGCAAACACTCCCCTCAAAGTGACTCGGAGTGGCCAAGGTCCCCAGGCAGGGAGCAGCTCCTGCAGGAAACAAAAGCATAACCTTGAAAATGCAGCACTTCCCTGGTCCCCTCAGCCTAATGTTGTGTGGTGTGAGTTGAGCGGCCACTAATTTGATTCATATGAGAAGCTTGACCTTATTCCACCAAGTGCTTCCCAGCCTGGATTTCTCTAACTGCTTGTTTATAGAGAGTATATGGAGCATTTAATGTTTTTTCAGCTGTTTAGGAACTTGATTTTTTTTTTTAAGGCAGTCCCAAGAGAGCAGGGCACAAGCCACAGCCTCCCTGCCCCTTTCAGCCATTAGGGTGCCCGAACCCCCTTCCCTGCTCTGGTGCTGGGCAGGGAGAAAGGATAATTTATGTGGTGGCTGCATCATTATGTGGAGGTGACTCCAAATGCCATTATCTTTGTTTAGCACGAGCAGGGAGCAGTTAGTGCTCTCCAGGTAATCTATCTTAGGATCAAAAAGCTATGGAGACACAGAAAAGCCTTAATCTCTCGGCACCATCATTTTCTCAGCCGAGGAGGGGCAGGGACCTGGGTGCCAATGCCTTTCGTGATGATTTTAGATGATTGATCTTTCTAAACTGCTTCTTGCCTTGCTTGCCAGGCAGACAGGGATAGATGCAGCAGTGAGAGATTATCCCTGTGTGAGGTGGCTTTGGACAATTAGCCACCAGAGAAGGAGGCTCCTCCTGCTTTTCGGCGAGGGGAACACATTGAGGGGATCGGGGTCTGCAGGTCCGGGTGCCAATTACGTGACAAGGAACGGCGAATTGTGCGGTGGGAGGCAGGCGCTGACCATTTGTACAAAACACCCGATTCTCTGCCGCAGGGGCCGGGGAGGGCTGCCTAAAAAGCAGTTTGAGGTTGTCAGGACTTCGACAAAAGCACAATCCACCTTCAGAGGGAAGCTGGCTGCCAAGGCGCGGCGTGGAGGGGAGGAGATGCGCACTGGGAGCAGGTCTAGAGACCAACCTCGGGAGGGCTTTGGCTCCCAGACCTCTCCACAGCCACCGTTCTCACTTGATTTATTCTCACGTTGCACTGCAGGAAATAGAGAAATATTATCTCCTGTTTAGCACAGGGAGCCGAGATGCAGGACCCGGCCAAGGTCACGGAGCCAGTCTGAGGCACAGAGCGACTGAGCCCAGGTCCCTGTGCCCCCCTGGGCGGGCTGAGCTCAGGGGGCTGGGCTGGGGGGGCTCCTGGCAGTCCCCTGGGGAAAGACACTAAAGAAGAGCAAATAGCAATTGAAATATTTTCATCTGGGGCCCTGTTATAAAAAGTAGCAAGACTAAGCACCGAATGACTCCTAATTTACTCCTGACCCTTTTAATCAAATGGAGCTTTCAGCCCTAATCCTAAACCAGGCTTTTCAGGAAAGATTGCAGCAAGATTGTTCATCAGGAGGAGCAGGAGCCCAGAGCAGTCATTAGCACCTTTTCTTCTGGCAGAGGAAGAGAGAGGTGACTTGTTCTGCAGCCCAGCTCTCGCCTGGATCCTCCCCATCCCTGCCAAACCTTCCCTGCTGCCCCACTCCCTGCTCTCCTGTCAGCGGGGCAGCAGCACCACGCCCAGCTGGGGGGGGCAGAGGGTTTGGGGGGTCAGAGCCTGCCTGTGCAGGCTGGGTGCTGGTGGGGGAGCCTGAGCCCCCTTTGCTGCCCTTGGCAAGGTGAAGGGCACAGCCTGGCTTGTGGGAGCTGGGCAAAACTCGAGCCCAGACTGAGTCTACCAGGGCCCCCATGACCCTGTTGGGCCCTGCAGGGACACAGGCTGCCCACGTTGAGGGTACTCAGCTTTGTTCCCCGCCTCTCCACACCCCGGGGTCCCTATCCCGAGGTAAAATCCTAAGTGACAATTCCTTCCCACAATGACACCACACACTTGGATGCAGTTGTACCTACTGATGATTGAGATGCCAAACGCCCTCTCCTCCAGCCACACAAACAGGAGGATTTTAAGGTGAAATCGTCAGATCAAAGTGAGCTTACCGAGCTCCTTTAAACAAATTTTTACCATAATAATTTCTCTGTGCAGTGTCTGCAATAAAAGCCGATAGATTGGACGGCCGGGGAGCGAGCCCGGGCTGTAAATCACGGCGGGGCCTGAGCCGCTCCTGCTCTCTGCTGCCGTGGTTTATGGTGTCATCCCCGTCCCAGAGTCCCAGAGTGAGTTACAGCCTGGCAGGCAGCGGGTGCCCATCCATTATCCCACATGTAAACAGGTACTCAAACAGCAGCTCCGGAGCCTTCTCCCGGCACTCCATCACGCCCGCAGCTCAGCCCCGGCCCCTGCCAAGGTCACGGCTCTGATCGCTCTGCCCCGGCACGGCGGGGCCCAGCGGCGGCAGCCCAGCCTCGCGCTGTGCCCCACACGGGCTCCCATGCCCTGGGCACAATAATTCAGCAGCAGCAGGGTCTAATCACCGACCCCGAGCCCGCCTCCAGCCCCGTGGCAAAGGGGGCCTCACGGGAGGCTGGGGCTGCTCAGGGGTGTTCATCCTCCACGGCTGGGACGGGACATCCTCCAGACCTGCTGTGGGCTCTGCTGCTCTGCGGGGACCTCGGGGCAATCCCAGCCTTATTCCTGCCCCTGATCCTCAACCTGTCAGCGAGTGCCAAGTGGCAGCCCTGGCTCCCTCCTCTACGTCCTGCTGGAAGGAGACTTGTCTTGGGTGGCCCACCCAGCCTTTTGTGAGTGACTTTCCCTCCCACCCACAGCAAGGGCCAGCTCCTGGGAGCACACGGAGCACTTGGTGCCCCAGTCCCCCAGGACACCTGGATTCACAGGAGCAGGGAGATGCAGCTTCCAGAGTGCAACTCATGTGACAGAACAGCCCAGACACAGCCAGGCCCTGTCCTGTGCTGAGCCCAAGTCAAGAGATTTGAAGGTGCTCAGCAAAACCTTTTAAAGGGTCCTTGAAGCGGAATCAATAACCAGTTCATCATCCTCCCTGTTTCTCCTTCCCCCGTGATGCCTTTTCTAAAAAGCAGCTGAGAAATTCCTCAGTCACTGCCCAACTAGCAGGCAGTAAATCTGCAGAATATAAAGATGATTTTCATTTCCATTGGCTTACTCTATTTTTCTCTCTAAATATTTCAGGGGAGCTCGATTCATGGCTTCTCCTTTGGCGTTCAAAGCAAATAATAATAATTTTTTATTTAAAAGGTAGAGAGCAAAGCCCCGAGCGCTGGGGGCTCTGTGTTGTGTTTCAAATGGTTCCCAGCTTCATTACCAGCTCTAAGCAAGTTCTGTATACATCACCTGGTTTAATTCAGCAATATCATCAGTGTCAATGGGCATCCAGCGGCTGCTGGCTATTGGTCATCTGGAGCTGACACAAACTCAATAAATACTCCATAACCCCTGACAGCCGCCAGCAGATTAGCCCGGAATGAGCGATGGCCCGACCAACACCTGCTGAACCAAATCACCGCCGTGAGTGATGGGCCCGTACCCAGCTCTGACCACGAGTGAGAGCGGGGGAAGAATGATTTTGTACTTTAAGAAAAGAATTAGAGGTGGTGGCTGGAGTGATTGGAAAACCTTCCCCGGGTTTCTCACTCCTTCCTGCCCCCCCGGCACCCGGAGCCATCGGCTCCCGCCGGCGGCATGGCCGAGCTGACCACGGCTCCCAACAACAGCAGCAATTTGTGACGTTCTGTACATTATTGATGTCCCCACCGGCGAGTTTATTTCATGTCCGAGTGTATCATTGCTGCAAATTGTCATTTTAAGCTGTTTGGTGAGCCCTTAACCACTGCTTAGAAATCAGCACTTGTCTAAAGGCAGCGTTTTGCAAATGGAGCTTTGGGTGCAGCAGAGAAAGAACCTCCAGAGCTGACCCCAGAGACTGACTGGAGCTCAAACCACAGCTCTGAGAGCCAGGTCTAGGCACTACACAAGGTCTTGGAAAATGTGAGGAGCTGAAACTCTGCTATCCATTGCAATCCTGACTTGCCTTGCACAAGCAGAATCATGGAATCACAGAATGGTTTGGGTTGGGAGGGACATTAAAGCGCATCCCATTCCAACCCCTGCCATGGGCAGGGACACCTTCCACTGTCCCAGGTTGCTCCAAGCCTGGTCCTGCCTGACCTTGAAGTAACCTCCAACCTGATTTTTCAGGTGTTCAGCTCCCGGGAGAACCACAGGTGACACCAACACACGGAGTAAACGGAGCTAAACCAGAGTGACTGGACCATGTCCAGCTTTGAGCACGGGGCTTTTACTCTCTCACTGCCTCACTCTCCCCATAGGCTGGTCAAGAACTACTGCTCTCTGCTCAGGGGCTTTTTGATCTTCTCCTCCAAAATGAGACTTTTTTGGCTTGGCTCTCTCCCCTTGACATCTCAGGAGCGCTTCTGCACCAGCAGAAACAACCTGGCACGGGGCTTGGCCTGACTCATCTGTGCAGCAGATAAATATGTGCCCCCCAGCCCTGCAGCCCTGCTCTGCTGGGACACCGAGCTCCACACCCCTCCAGGGCTGGTCCCTGGGCTCTGTCCCCCAGTGCCTGGCACCGGTCCCTGGCTGGGACGAGGCTGTGTGGTGGCGCCGGGGATGGAGGTGACGGCCCCGAGCGTTTGATCGTGTTCCTCCCTGTCTGCTCAGGAGCTGTCAGCGATTTCACTACCCGGAATAGCTGTCACTCCACTTTTGGCTCTAGGATCCTGTTTTGATTCCAGCCCTTATCGAGTTTATCTAGAATCCTTCTGCTCATTTAAAAGAAAAAATAAAAAAGCCACCCAACAAAATCTCTCTTATTGAAAGTGCTTTTGGAGTGTGTCTGAGTCGGCTCCCGGAGCGCCCTGCGTGGGTTTGATGCACTCCAGCCTAATTGATGTCCCTGGGTTTGAAGAGCTGTCTGGATGAGGGGCCCGCCAAAGTCTTTCAGAGTAATGTGATTTGCTGGAGAGCCCTGGTGTAGGTTTGCAGAAACACTGCTGCTCCCGCTGCCAGCTTAAATCAGATACCAGCCTGACCTCGGCAAGCAGTGTCTTCTCCTATAAATTTTGGCATCACAGTGAGTTACATCATTCGAGCTGCATTATGTGCTGTTACAGACAAGAAGTCACGCAAGTTAATGTGGCATCTGGCTGGAATTTAAAGGCAAATGCACAAGGCTGGAAAATCCAAACCCACCTTTGCCCCGGCACCCGCGGCTGCTCCGCCAGCCTTGCCCCCGGCCGGGGCGGTTCTGCCCCCACGGGGCAGGGATGTGCTTCCTTGCAGGCACGAATCCCACATTTACTGCTGGAAGGCTTTTCCTCCCTGCTCTGCTTTTGACGAGAAGATGAACAGGAACCCTTCGTCTCTGGGAGGCAGGAGGTTGCTGACGCGAGCTCCATGTGGGGAGGGCAGTGGGCGATGCAGGGAGGTCCCATGGGGGTCACCCGGCTGTGAGTGGGCAGGACACGTTCCCACAGAGCCCAGGGCACAAGGGAGGGCACAGGTGCTCCCAAACACAACCCCTGCACATTTCCAGTCTCATTCTCACCAGGGCTCCCCAAATTCCCAACCATGAACACTTGTACGCGTGGGGGACACGGGCCCTCACGTGCTGGCCATCCTGCCCTCCCTGACTCACCACGTTCCAGCTCCCACTGGAGCAGAGAGGTTTTCCAGCATGCCCAGGAGCCCTTGGCCACCCCCGTGCCCATCACCGTGGCTCAGTGCCCCCTGTGCCCCCCTTTCCCTGCCGTGACTGGCAGCGCTGCAGAGAGCAACCACAGCCGCGCTCACGAATGGGCACTTCTCTCATCCCTGCTTAATTTGCTCCTCGTGCTTTACAGAACCCCTCTCCAATTAAGCAATTAGGAGCTAATTTGATTTGCTCTATCAGGACTGCAGCCCATGGAGTGCCACGGTGGCTGCAGGGAGCAAGGGCTGGCCCCATGAGCCAGCACCGGGTCCGGCCCAGTGTCCATCCACCTTCTCTGGCCTTCTCTCCCTGCTTCCCAAATCCAGCACTCCCAGCTGCCCCTGCCCCGTGTCTCAGGGAGGTGCTGCAGGCACAGACAATTCACAAGTGTCCCTTAAGCAGCAGAACCTGGACAGGCTGGGGGTTGATTATTTTATAAATACATTTTTTTAAGGGGGCTGGAAGGGGCAGCATTCAAGTTTTTCATTTAATCTTGCACAGCAGTGAAATGCCTCACATATGGATGATTAAAGTTTTTGAGTCATTTTCCTTCATTTAAGTCCTTCTGTCCAATTTTTAGGCTGTGTTAAATTATTGATTCCATTATATTTTATACAAGCTGCTGTCCATTTTAATACAGGGGGAAAAAAGAAACATTTTTGATTTTTATTTCTGAGTAACATAGGATGGAGAGGCAGAGGCAGAGGCACATCTGTGTGCAAACCATTCCACGAATTTTCTAGAGGAAAAAAATCCATTTTCTGTTCTGGTTTGAATCTCACTGATGGTACAAACTCCTCTGTGTGTTCAGAGGTTTCAGGCTCCTCCTGCCAGGAAACACCAAGATCTCAGAGACACCTTGGGATGAGGGAAGAGATGATGGGTGGGGAGGAAACAGACCATAATATTATGAAGCACCTGGTGAAAAACTACAAATGGATCATTGCATTTTCTCTCTACCCGGCTCTGCCTTGAAAGAGTTTTTCGCTATAATTGTAATTGATGTTTTCCTTCGTCCTTGTAAAATGGTTTAGTGGTTTGGAAATGATTTAAAGGAGGGATAAATATGCAAAACCCTCCCAGGTTTGTGTTGGGCTGCAGCTCCCTCTCTGCAGATGGACCACGAGGCCCCTGGCACCGATCGGTCCGTCTGGGGAGCCGATGACTTTGTCAGGCAAAATGTGACATCCTTGGAACACTTCTGACCCACTCGGGGCTGCCCAGGGTGTGCTCTGTGTAGTGGGTGTTGTGGTGGATCAGTTTTAGGCCAGTGCTGCTGGAAGCTCACCCAGGGGGTGGCCGGGTCCTGCACTGTCTCTGGGATTTCTCAGTCAGCAGGGACAGCTGATGGAGGAGTGGGACTGCACACAGCCACACCGGGTTCACCCACGTGCTCTAAAAGCTGGCTAAGGCATCCCACCCTCCCTGCTGATCCAAGAGAAAGGCTCTTCCTGCAGAACAGGCTGGAGGAGAACGGAACTCTGGGGAATGGGAACAGTTTACCCCAAAGTACCTGTGACAGCTGCAAACCTCCCTGCAGGTGCAAAAAGGGACACGTGTCTAGAGGAGGCCATTTACAGGTTTTTAGGAGACAAGATCAGTGGAGTCCTCCAGCCATGATATGAGGGGAGCATGAGATAAGAGCAACAGACAACCCAGAGATCCCAGATCCCACCAAAGGAGCCCATGGAATGTGTCACCTCTCCCTGTGCCGCTGTGATCGGCCACGCCTGGAAAGATCCTGCTGAGGGGATCCCATGAGAGATCCCTGGCCATTTCCTCCATGTTCCTGGAGCCCATTTACCACTGGGTCAAAAATACCCTGGATTTGATGGGCTGTCAAACGTGCCACAGGGACTGAGAGGGTTTGGAAGGCTGGGGAGGAGCTCCTGGAGGACAGCGGGGGGGGACTGGCTGAGTGCCCATGGAAATGAGGATATTAATGAAGCTGAGTGTGTAATAAATTGGAAATTTATTGTACAATTAGCACCTAGAACCTTGCATGGGTGTCTCTGTTATTTTAAATCAAAATAAATAACTACATTAACACTACCCCTACCAGTTGTTTTCTGTAGCATAGCCAAGGCCCCAGTAATTTACTAAAAATAATGAGCCTGGCTCAGTGAAGACCAGCAAGACTCTGAGACAGCTCAACGGGGTTACATTTACAGAGGGATCCGTTCCAGATGTCCTGGTGACTGGCAGTGTGTGGAACCAGGGGAGGGAATAACTCTGGAGCCCCAGCCCAGCCCCAGCACAGCCAGGACACCCCGAGGGCAGCACGGCCCCTCTGCAGCTCGGAGTGGGGCTGGCAGTGCCCTCCAGACACCACCTCCCTGCAGAACGACTGCTCAGAGAGTCACTCAGAGTCCTGAGATGTTGTTGTTGTTATTATTATTATTATTCTTTTAAAAAGTTCCTTCTGCAGACTGCTGTGCTGGTGACATTCCCTTCAAGCCGCAATAACTAACCTGTCACAGCCTACAAACGCTGACAATACAGCGCCGTGTGGGGCTGACTTAATAAACCTCATTTACATTCATTTTGATTCGCTCAGGCATTGAAAAACATTTCACAGGGAAAAAGAAATAAGTAGGAGCCTCTCCAAGCTGACATGATGTTTGCTGATATGATACGAACGGACTTAATAGCAGCACGTATGAGAACATGCATTCCTTACAATATTTGCAAATGGGCTTCTTTTTATTTACTTGTGATTTTTTTTTTTCCCTTTCTTTTTCTCCTTTGTGCTGTGGAATCTCTGCCACGGCCACTGCTCCGTGCCATGAGCATCCCGGAGTGCTCGTGTCCTGGATGTCCCGTGGGCAGCGCGGGTGACTCACGGAGCCGTGGAACGGTTTGGGTTGGAAGGCACCGCAAAGATCAGGTTGTTCCAGCCCCCTGCCACGGGCAGGGCACCTGCTCCTCCTCCACAGTGCGGTGGGCTGGTTCTTGCTGCAGTTTTTTTGCTTTTCCTCCATAATCTGAGGCTCTACTCCCCAAATCCCCTGCCCACAGTCGGTCTGAGCTGGACTTCCAAAACTGGGACAGTTCAATGTTTCCACCTTTGGGACGAGCCCAGGCTGGGTGGGGCTGGCAGAGCCTGGGGAGGGTGGACAGCCAGAGCTCCACAGCAAGGCTGGCAAGTCCTGCATGAAATGAATTCACTGAGCTCCAAGCCACAGGTTGGAAATCTCCCCACAGCTGCATTTTTTGTGCTCTGTGTATCCCTCTCCTCCAGCCTCCAGTGTGCCTTGCATCCCTTCCTTCCCAGTCTGCATCACACCCCCAGCAGCACACACCAGTTCCCAGTGCCAGAGTGTCACTGGGAGCTGCTCTAGAGCCTGCACAATGCTGGAGGAATCTCAGTTGGGCTGAAGGTTTATTTTACCTCCAAGAGTGATAAACACACGAGACCCGGTGGTTCTGTTATTTCTGCTGAGCTTTTTCCTGCTGACATTGGTTTAAAATAAGTTCTCTTGATTTACATCTGTCTAAGATCAGAAGGGAACAGAAGGAGTTTCAGCAGAACAGGATTCTGCAGATGAACACACGGGGCTCGTTTGCTTTCTCTTATCTGATTTGCATCACTTGGAGAGACACTTTAATTTCGAGCACTGGCCCTGAGCAATTGAGAACAGGAAAACAATAAACTCCCCAAACCCTGAAAAAGTCTCACAATTTAGCAAGTTGGAGAGGTGTGCAGAGCTGGGAAACCTTCTGGAAAGGGCAAAACAGGACCACAACATGAAAAATTCCAAACACCAGGGAAGAGCACTCGGGAGGCGGCCGAAGGATCTCCCCACTGCTCCCATCAGCTGCCTCAGCAGGAACGGGAGATTCCACACGACACGTGACGCCACACATGACGTCACACATGACGTCACACATGACATCACACCCTGCCCTGCTGCTCCCCAGGCCCAGGGCTGAGCCAGGGCTCCGCGGTTCGGGGGAGCGGAGACGGGCAAACCCCCCCAGCTCTGCTCATGGGCCTCTGCCGGGTTATTCCTCGAAAGCAGCCATTATTTTTGTCAAGATCTCATCAATAACCCATCAAAAACTCTCTCTCTCGCTGTCCCTGGCTCAGCCACGCTCTGGCCCAGCCGCCTCCCCTCTCTCCCAGGTGCCCGTGAGCCCGCGGTGCCCCGTTCCTCGGACAGGGAAGGAGACGCTGCCCGCAGAGGGACAAACCCTCCAATTCCAGAGCCCTGCTGACCCCCTCTCCTTCAGACAGGATCCCCCTCAAAAGGATCAGTGTCCCAGGTCCCTCTCCCCGCAGGTGCAGAGCCCCCCGTGCACCCCAGGGCGGGGACACCACGTGCGCTGCACGGAGCATTCCCAGGGATCCTCCCGGCACAGCCCACCCCTCACCCAGGCGAGGAGCCGAGGGGAAAAAAATGAAAGAATATTGAACTTCTAATGCACTGTAATTACCAAATGATCCTATCTCAGAAGCAATGGGGCCCTGTGGGATTTATTGCTGTATTAACAGTGGTTTTCCATTGCATTACTTAATGAATAATGTCTAGGCTAATAGCACACACACACAAAAAAAAAAAGAAGAAAAAAAAGAGAGAGAACACAACTCCAGTGTAATTATTATTTCTTCTAATGCAGCCACTTCTTGCATAAATACCCATCTCTCTTTATTGGGTTGTTGTTTAAAAAATGTTCCCTATTAAATTGCCATCGGTGCAAGGCATATATTACGGTTATAATTTTTACTTTTGCTTTACAAAGGTATTTTCCCACTCCCTAAAGCCCTTGCGCACCCAACTGACCACTCAGCCCCATCCATCCCCCGGTGCCACCCTGGGCTCTGCTCCCTGGGCTCTCCAAGGGCCGCCAGGATCTCAGCTGTGCAAACAGCCCAGCCTCTGTTTATTTTGGTAGCCTCACAAAATATTTATGGAGAGTTATTCGAGCAGAAAGGCTGAATGGAGATCATTGCAATGTGTCAAATTAAAGAGTGCTTAATGCTGCCTAATCTCCTGGTAATTGCTGTTGTGGCAGCGATGGCACTGGAGCTGGGGAAGGAAGCTAATGACAGGAGAGGGCTGCTCCTGGCACCAGCCGGCTCCCACAAGTGGGGCTCTTCATCTGTATTTGGATCCACATCCTGATCAAAGGAGCCCTCAGCGTTCCAGCACCTCCCCACTCACACGCAGGAGTTCCCTGCCCAGTGGCAGTGCCCCGGTGCCAAACCCAGGTGCCCTCAGGGGGAGGCAGCTCCTGCCCCCAGAGCTCCTCGTCCATTAAAACAGGACAGGCAGGGAAGATTTGTTATCTCCATTGTAGAGCTGGGAATTAACGCACCCAGAGATCCAGAGACCCAGCAAATAATAATAATAATAATAATGATGATGATGAATGCTTCTTGCAACTGCTGATGCTTATCTGCACTTTGCAGAGTTTGTGTCGCACCAATTACCGGGGCTGAGTCTGATTAGCCCCGGGTTCATTGGGGGATTTTTGTGCCTCCCATGGCTGAGCATCAAAACCAACCATGTGTGGGGCATGTGGGACGTCCTCCCCTCATGGTTTGCCTCGGTTCTGCCCCGATGAGGTCAGCAGCAAGCGGAAAAGGAAAAGGGAGGCACGGGTGAGTTTCGAAGTCTGGCCCAGTCTGGTCAGGGGCTGGCACTGGGAAGTACAAAGCAGTTGTTGGACACATTCCCAAGTGAACACTGATCTTGTTCCCTAAGAACTCTTCTCTCTCTGTTCAATAATAATCCTGCTTTTGGAACAGCAAACCCATTGCCCTGGCAACCAGCTGTGATGTCAGAGGAAATTGGTTCCGACATCCTCAGGGGAAGAAGCAGGAGTCAATAATCCTGGAGCAAGGCAGATTCATATTCCAACAGCAGCTAGCCAGGGCCAGCGCTGGAACAGAGCTCTCTGAGCTCTCCCACACGCACAGGCCCAGCCTGGGCACATCCTCAGGGCAGAAAAGTGTGAGTCAGCATTTCCCCAGCGGCAGCAGCAGCTCCCCAGCAGCACCAGCACGCCGTGGGTCAGGCCCTGGCACACTCAGCACGGGTCAGGTGTCCCCTCTCCCACCCCGGCTGCTCGCCGGAGCCACTGCCCAGCGTTGTGGCAAACACGGACCATCCAGGAGCTTCCCCAGAGCCCAGGACTCCCCATCTCCCCCTGGCTGTGGGGCAGGAGCGGGAGAGCCCCGTGGCTCCGGGTGGGAGCGGGGGGACGCGGGCAGGGCTCTCGGAGGGGAGGGGGCTGAACCGGTCTGTTCCAGTTACGGAGCTCAGCGAGCGAGAGGTTCATCATTAACTGTCAAACAGCGGTTTTAATCAGCCCTGCTCCTCGGTGGAAGATAGATTTAATATCAAGGCACATTTTCAGAGCCATTAGTTTAATTATGACAGGTGTCTGCAAACTGGATGGCTCCGCTTTCAGCTCTGAATGACAGCGCTTAATTCCACGGGCCCACAGGGGCCACGAGGGTACTTTACAAAAATGAGCTTCCATTAAAGCATAAGTGTTTCTTTCTTTCTTTCTTTCTTCCTCCCCCCACCTTTTTTTTAAATACGTATATAAATATATATTTCTCTCCTTTTGTTCTCTCTTCTGAGAAAATGAGAGCTGATCAGAAAATTGCCCTTTAGTGGAAGCCAAAATAATTTTCCTTGCCCATTAGGATGGGTATTACAGGTTAGGAAGGCTGTGCCCCATGGTCTCTGGCCAGGCAGAAGCACAGCAATTTGCTGCTTAACCTTTCCATTATCCATCTCTGTCTCCAGTGTTTTCCCAGTAAATAGGTAAATAACCAATAATAACAAATAATGGAAGGTTTGGATGCCTGTAAGGCCCTGTTGATCCTGAGCAGAGACTGAAGCAGGTTACCCTGAGCCTCTCCAGGGCTGCTGCTGGGAGGTCACCTCGCTCCAGCATCTGCACAATTCCCACCTCTGGCACCGTGTCCGGATCACAGCACCTCATATCCATCTATTTTAGGCCCCCACAAGTCTTCCCCTCACCCCTGTTCCCTAAAAACGGACAGGTTTTCCATGGCCTTGGGGCAGGGAGGGGTAAACGCACCGGGACTTTGGCAGCTTTTGGGAAGTTTGGGTTAACTTCGGCGAGGCAGCAGCTCCAGCCCTGCCCGGCGCCTCCAGCCCAGCCCTGGCCGTCCCTCGGCGCCCGGCCCGGGGCACTTGGTGCACGTCCCGAATTCCCTGCTGGAATTTCGCTCCGATTTCCCCCGGGGGCGGATGGAACCTGTCTCCCTTTGTCCCACCTCCTCCCGGCGGGGATGCGTCCCTGGACAGGGAGTGGGGGATGCAGGGATGAGGAGGAGCAGGAGGGACCTGTGCCCTGCCCGGGACACGCGGGTTGTGCGGAGCATCATCCACGGGGGAGCATCATCCACAGTGGGGCAGCAACCACGGCCCCGCATCCCGCGGCTGTCCCGGCCCCGCATCCCGCGGCTTTCCCGGTCCCACATCCCGCGGCTCTCCCAGCTCCGCATCCTGCAGCTCTCCTGGCCCCGCATCCCGCGGCTCTCCCGGCCCCGCATCCCTCGTCTCTCCCGCATGCCGCGGCTCTCCCGGCCGTACAGTGACCTCTGCTGCAGAGCTCAGCAGCTGCCAGCCCGGCTCGCACAAGCTCCAGTCCCAGCCTCTCCGGAGGAAGATGTTTTCCCTCATCCCCAGCCCCTGCCGTGCCCGCCCGCGACCCCCTCGCCCCGCGCTTGGGTCCTGCAGGGGCAGATCCACCCCACATCAGCTCCCCGGATCCTGCCGGGAACTCCAGAGGGCAGGAAAGGAAATAGAAGGGTGCAGATGTGACTGCTCAGCCCGTCAGGGACGCACTGCGAACAGGTTCTCAGCAAGGGGTGCATTTCTCCAGCCCTCCCAAGACAAAATCCCTCCGGACCGGGTCAGTCAGGGTTTGGCCCCGGCAGCCCAGCCTCGCCCTGCGGCTCTGCCAGCCCTGGTGTCAGCACCTTCAGGGGGCAGCTCCGCAGCAGAACCGGCCTGGGATGTTCCTCGGTAGGAAAACGCCAGCCTGGCACCCTGCAGCCCCCAGGCCGGCTGGGTTGGGGGGGTGCCGGCACAGCAGTGGCCAGGGAGCAGCAGGACCTGCCCGCTCCCCAGCCTGGCTCCCTCCCCGGGGCTCCGGGCTGGCCACGAGGTCTCCTGGTGGGAGGACAGAGCCCGGGGCAGCTCCTTTCAGCACAGGGAGCCCCCGGGGCCCTCAGTTCCAGCTCTCTGCAGTCTGGAGTCTTTCAGGCTGTTTCTAAAAGGTCAAAAGGAAATATCACTTCTACTTTTCCCCGAGCCTGATGTTGAACATTGAAGTCTCCAGCCAGCCCTAAACGCTGTTATTTCTTGCTCCTAATTCACAGGGTCCCTTGTTATCTCCGCACGGCCCTGACCTTTCTGTCATGTGTTTAGGAGCTGATGGGGGAGAGTTCAGACGTGCCAGACCCATTCCACTTGTGAGACAAAACACACCAGCCTCAAAGGGCGTCAGGGAAATCCCTTCTCACCCAGAGCTTCCAGGAGCCCTCCCAGGAGCCCTTCCAGGAGCCTTCCCAGCCCCTGCACCAGGCACAGAGACACCACCGGGTCCCCCCCGGTGAAAACCAGCAGAGCTCCAGGTGGGCACTGCTGAGCCACCCTCGGTGTCCAGCAAAGAGTCCTGGAGACCTGCCCTGAGCACTGATGGAGGGGGAAGGGCCTTCAGGACCCTTTCCTGCATCCATTTCTACAATGAACTTGTTCCAGTGGTGATTGCAAACTCAGAAATGCAAAACTGGTCTGGAGAGACTCCGGCATTCACTGCTCGGAGAGGCTTGGAGCTGGGAGAGGGGTTTAAAAAAGCACCCAGGTGATGGAGGCACCCAGCATGAACTGGTTTTACATGGAAATCAGACCCTAACATGTTTTGGAGGTTTTGTACAACCCTCTGGCATCCAGTCATCAATTTGTAACACAGCCCATGGGTGCTGAACTCCAGAAAGCCACTGGGATTTCATAGGAAAGAGAGATTTTCAAGATAATGACCAAAGTTAACAGCAAAGTTGATTCAATTTCTGCACAGTTTTCCAGTTACTTAAAAAAAAACAACAGAAAAACAACAATTCCCCCCCCGCAAAAGAACATTATGTTTCTCAAAAACACAGCCCTCCCCCTTTCCCTGCCATCCCTTTGGAAGGGCCTCTGCCCTTGCTCCTCCCCAGGAGGGCTCTGGCAGGTTCCAGCACCAGAGGAACCTGGGACAGACAGCAGAAGTTATTTCAGTCCAACCACACAAAATTACAAATATTCCAAACAAAGAGCATGGGAACTTGGCAGAGGCAGAGGGTGTCTGAGTTACCAGAGCAGCCATAGCTCAAGAGCTGACAAATGATGTGGCTTTGAAATGAGTATTTGTTCTGATATTTAATAACACAAATCCAGAGTGTGGAAACGACTCCTCTGCTGCATCGCTTTGTCTTTAGTGCCTCGGAGCCACCGGGGGCCAGGAGAGCCAGGCACTGCTGTGCTTTCCATAATTCAGTGCCTTTTTTACTGCAGAAAAACACAATCAGCAGGGAAAGGGATTCCCCTCCTGCTTCTAGGCCACTGTTCCTGAAGTTTGGGGCTCAAAGGGGCATTGAACTGGAGTCAGAGGAAGCCCAGCAGCTCCCAGACATCTTCCCACCCCAGAGGAGCCCCCTCATTCCATGGATCCACACGTGGGGCTGCTCTGGGGCAGTGACAGCTCCGGGTGGGTCAGAACCGAGCTCTGAGCAGGACACAAAGGGCAGGACCCAAAGAACTGAGCTCTGAGCAGGACACAAAGGGCTTAGGAAGGGCCAGAGCAGCACTAGTGACCCCAGCGGCCCCCAGCACACCCGGGCTGCTCAGCCAGCACCCCCCAGCTCGGCAACCCCCCCTAAAAGCACATCTGTGGGGTCCTGTGGCCACGGCAGTGACGGGAGGGAGCTCAGCAGCCCCCGCAGGACCCTCCCTGCCCACGGTGGCTGCAGGGAGAGCCCGGGGAGCGCCAGGCACAGCAAAGCCTCTGCAGCCTCTCCCCCGCGACCCCACACCGGGGCCCGGGCACCTTCCCTGAGCTCAGGTCAGGATAAAACCGTCACAGGCAAGGAACCGGCGGAACAAGGCTGGAAGAATCCCCCGAGGCTCCGAGCAAAGCCCTCCCCGCGCCGCTCCCGACTCGAGGCGAGCACATGATCCGCAGAGCTGACTCAGGCTGGGCCATGTGCGCGCAGCTCCGCATCACCTGCAGCTCCCACCGAATTGTGGGGAGCCAGCACTAAAAACAGCAAGCCTGTAATTTTATGTGCACTTGCTGGTTTATTTCCTGCTTTCTGCTCTGACCTTGATGTTTCTGTGGTCCCAGGCAGACGAGGCAAATGGAAAAACGACATCGCTTCGCTCCCGTGCAAAGCTGCTTCACCACACAAGAGGAGGTGGATTTTTGTGCCTGGTGGCAAATACACAGCCCATAAGCCCAGGTTAAAAGCATTACCTGTGGCAAACAGGCTTCTGCAGCAGCACAGGGGCTGTTCCCTCGGAGAAACTGGCAGGAATTTCCTTAAGGTCACGCTCTGACTCCAGGAGGGACAATAGGAGATTTTCCAGGCTGCCAAGCAGTCACCTTGGTGCTGCTCAGAGCAGTGGGAGCCTGTTCACTTGTCTTTCACTGTGCTTAAAACAGAAAATAATAAAGGGGGAGAAAAAAAAAAAGGGGGACATCAACACAAGTCCCAAGCTCAGCCCTGCAGAAAGCAGTGCCAATGTCCAGGCTGCAGTGCCAATGTCCAGGTTGCAGTGCCAAAGGCCAGGCTGCAGCTCCTGCTGACCCCCCTCACAGGCTGATTGCAGAGGCCACGCTGATTACCCTTGGGGCAAGCACAGTAAACCCCAGGGCTTTTGCTTTTAGCAGTTCCTTGTTATCCTCACCCAGCTCGGGCTCCTTCACCCCCGTGGCGCTGGCTCTGCCCAGGGAGCACTCGGGGTTGAGGTGCTCCCACTCTGCAGAGCTCCAGGACTCACCTCGTGGGGTGCTGGGGCTGTGCTGGGTTCAGCTCATGCACGGGATCAGCAGAACAGATTTTGCCCCTGGGAGCCTTTCCCCGGCTGTTCCCTTGCTGGGATGTTGGTGCAGGAGCAGCAGAGTCCCAGCCCCACCAGGACCTCTCGGATTCGAGCGCAAACCTGCTCCTCCTTGGCTCTCCAGGAGCTCCCAGAGAGGAAAAGCTCATTTTGCTGGCCCAGGCTGAGCCCCAGGTTCCCCTTTCCACCCCCACTCCCAGCCCTGTGCTCAGGGCACTTTTATTAAATCCCGTTTCTCTGTGGGGCATTAAATGTGACACACATTTAAGCCAGCTCTGGGGTGCCTAAAGGGAAAGCTAAACAGAAGATGTTTCCTCAGCATTTATTGATATCAAAATATATCTTTGTATTGATGAAGCCTTGGCTGTCGGGCTCCCAACAGAAAATCACTCTTGATGCAATAAAACCTCACAGCCTGTTCAGCTCTGCTACAGCAGCCCTTGCCCAGCATTTCATTACCAGTTCCAGGCTGAGAAAACCAAACCAGCTTCATAGGAAGGGCAAACGTCCCCCAGCACGAGGGGGTCCTGCAGCACAGGGATGGTGCCTGGCCCTAGCATGGCCCTGAACAGGCATTCACGGGGGGAGAAGCCCATTTTAGGGCGTAAGAAAATAATTAAAAAAACCTTCATAGGGTTGGGAACATAAAAATTTCTGGCTCTGTCGTCTCTGTTTCTGCAAGCAGCAAAGGATCCATAATTCTCACACTTAATGTAATTCCAAGGCATCTAAAGTGATTTACAGTCAGTTTACTCAATACTTTCAGCTTTATTTAATGTAACAGTTATGGCACATAAAAAGTTTATTGAAAATCCTTTGGGAGTATGATTGAGTAAGAAACAGTCATTGCTAATACCATTACAAGGGCTGAGGAGAAGGATCCCAGCATGTTCCCCCAGTGACCTCCCTGGCTCTGCGATCTGGGGTCACCCCAGGAGAAGCTGCCCCGCTCCAGAGGGGCTGGGGCCACCCCCATCCCTCCCTGGTGGGGAGCAAACGGCCTGGGAGGCACCTCATGGACAATCCAGGGTCTGCTCTGCTGCCTCCCCAGCGGGGTGGGAAGGGAGGGAGAGGGAGTTCTGGGAAGCTGAGGGGGGAGGAATTTCCCTCCTGCCAAACTCACTCATTTAAGCAGAAATTTATTTTCATATTCCCATTTGCAAGCAGAGCTGAGTCTCTCTCTGAAGGGTTGGGATGAAAAGAGGGTTGCAGGAGATGGGAAGTGCATGGATTGTCCCCAGCTCAGCTCCCTCCTTGGCTCTTCCAGCATCTCTGGGATGTAAAACATCTCTCCAAATGAGAAATTGCAAAAGCTGTTAATTTGCCTTAGCAGTTAACAACCATTACTTTCACCATCACCACTCTAATTCAATAATTGCCAGCTCTGGTAGCGAGAACATCCACAGTGGTGAGCAGAGCTGGCAGCCCACCAAGGCTGCCTGAAACAACAGAAGATTCATGTTTATCTTAAGAGGTGAGAAAATGATCGAAATAACTGTTTCTGTCGCTTTGGCAGCGCCCACAAGCTCCAGGGAGAGCCCAAACCCAGTCTGGCCATGGGGCACGAACAGAACAGGTAAAGTCCCTCTGGGGGAGCTCCCAGCTCCTCCATCCCTGGTGCCAGGCTGGATGAGGGCTTGGAGGGGACACTTCAGCCTGGCTGGGGCCCAGGGATGGGGGTTCCACCCAGCAGGTGCCGCCTCTGCTGTCCCAGGGGGTGGGCACAGAGCCCCCTTCCCTCCAGCTGGGACACTTCCAGGGCCTCTCCTCTCAAACCTGCTTCACACACAGCCTGAGCTCTGCGGGAGCCAGAGGCGAGAGGTGTGTCATGGGAAGGTGGGAAGAGCCAGCAAAACCAGCGTGGAGAGAAAAAAAATCCAAGTGCCCCGAGTAAACTGAATAAATAGACAGTAAAAGAAAAACATGTTCCACATGTGCGTGTTCCATAAACAGAGAAAGGTTACATTTTTCAGATAAGATGGATGATGGATTGTTTAGCTGTATTTGTCAATCAAGTATTAAGACTTGCAGAATTAAAATCAGAGCAGTTCAGAGATGGGTTCCAAGCTCTCCAAAACATCAGGTTTGGCATTTTGATAGCTCTCAAGCTATCAACTCTAGACACACAAACACAGAGATGGATGGGTGATTTGGAGGAGAGATGGAGACATTCTTTCAAGAGCATTTTTTTTTCTTTCTTTTTTTCCAAGAGATGATTTGCTTGTGCCAAGAATTCAGCCTGGGGAAAAGTCCAAATGTAGCATTTCCTCTCGCTGAAGCTGGGGCTTGGCCCAAACCAGGCTCTGGCTCCGCAGCCCCGCTCCCAGCAGGGACAGGGACAGGGATGTGGGGCCTCCTGAGTGAGCAGGACGGAGCTGGGCACGGCCAGGGGCACGGCCTCACCTGCCTGTGCCCCAGGAATGCACCCACGGGTGCCCAGTGGGGGGAGAAGAGCAGGATTTGGGGCTGGAGCTGCCAGGGCAGGCTCCAGCAAACCCACTATGGTGAGACAGAAATTCCTAGAAACAGATGCAGCAAATTCAGAGCTTTAGAGCCTGCTCTGGAGTTTGGGGTCTGCTGGGAGCAGCCTGTGTAGCTTATGGATTAATGTACTATTATTACATTACTCTTTAAGCTTCAAAGGTCTGCCAGGAAACCTAAGCCCGCTATCTATTGAATGACATTTTAAGAACAAATAATACATTAATATATTTAATTTGAGAATAAACACATACATTATAGGAAGGGATTTTGTCTATGCTGATAAGTCAGTGCCTGACCTTTCTGCTGCAATCCCTGGGTGCCGAGCCAGGGCCTCTCCCAGCAAGCTCAGCCCCAGCCCCGCTCCCGGCTCCGAGCCGCGGCTGCCGCCTCTGGAAGCGGGAGCTCAGCCCTAATTATCCCTTCGACACTAATCTGCAGCTACACTAAATCTTGTTGCCTCAAATTAGTTAATCAATTAAGTGTCAAACCACAAAATGTTACTGATTGTGGCCTGAATTTATTGCCTTGGCTCACGATTCCTTCTGCTGCTCCGCTCCTCGCTCAGGTTCGGGGCTGGGGAACTTGGGGCACGAGCTTCCCCAAACCTTCAAGGAAGGGTTAACGAGGCTCCCCTGGAAAGGAATGGGCTGGAAATGCAAAGTGCTGCTCCCAGGCACGAATAGCCCCCTGAACTGGGATGCACTGGGGCAGCTGTGCAGGGTTCGGGGGTCCTGGTGGGCACAGAGAGCCAGCGGCGGGTCCTGGGCGCAGAGGGGTGAGTGGCACCGGGCTGTGCCAGGCAGGTCACAGGGGCCCTTCCTTCAGGGCTGTGTCCTGCCCTGGGCTCCTTGCACATGGACAGCCTGGAGAGTCCAAGGATGGACCCCAGAGATGAGGAACCCCAACCACTCTGAGGGGCCTGAGCCCAGAGCCTCAGCCTCACGTGCTCCACCTGGGTTCTCACAATCCCACAAGTCAGAAAGCCCCATTATTTGCACAGATTAGCTTGGAAAATTTTAGGAGATGATCAATGTTGCTGAAAGTCTTTTCAGCTTCAGAGAGGGTTGGGTTTTTTTTAGAATTTCAACAAAAAGATAAAACTGATAACTGCAACATTTAGCTTTTTCAAAAGTTGTGAAAATATTCAGCTTTGGAAAACATTTCTGGTCAAAAAATAAAATAGTCTACTTTCTTGGAGACAGTTTCAAAAATAAATGTCAGCCTTTTAAGTGTGTATTTGAAAGAGGAAAGTTTTTTAGAAAGTGATTTTTGGTTTTGTTTGTTGTTCTTGAAAAACAACAACGACGACTTTTCAATGGAAATTTCAGTTCTCAGGGAAAAGCTGTTTCTCATTCAAATGATGTTCGGAAGAAAAATGTTCACCCAGTTCTGGTCCTGGGGCTCGTGAGTGCTCCGATGGTGGGGTCAGGGCTTCTCCTCTCTGCATTCCCAGCTCTGGGGCCGAAGCCAAGGGGGAAGGGTGAGCATGGAGCTCTCGGGGTGGGATGGTGATGCTGAGCCAGCTGTTGCCACCCCAGGACCAGGAGAAGCTCCCTCCCCTCCTGCTCCTCCCACTGCCCCTCCTGAGGAGCAGTTAAAGATGTAAATCCAAAGGCCAGACTTTGGGAGAGGCAGCCCAGAGCGCTGGGGGAAAGATTGCCAAAGCGAGGTTTATTGATCCCCGGTCGAGATTGATGGCACAATAAGAGCAGGAGGCGAAGAGTGATTTTGCTTTTGAAAACGTTGATGAATAAGCACTCAGGGGCAACAAATAGCTGGACTCCCCGGATGATGGACGGCGGCAGCAGAACAAGATGCATTTTTATAAATGGGTGAAAGGAGAGGAGGACTTATTAAAAAAAATGAATGACCACACGTGGCAGGGATATGCCACTGGGGAGAAGCCAGCCATTGATTTATGTGCACTACTGGCATTTGAAAATTCAATAATAACATTGACAAATGAGAGGCAAAGCTGGCCAGAGGACAGCAGAGAACTTGGAGTGGAGAAAGAAAATGCCAAGGTCAGGATGAAGGAACAGAAAAACATGCTTATGTTGGAAAGGTTTGGAGTTAACTCATCTATATAAAGACATTAAGAAAAATCACTCTGGGATCAGAGCTCACCATCCTGACTGTGGCACGGACTGGGGGAGGCAAAGGGAGGAGCTGTGGCATCCAGGGGAGCCCTGTGGGATATCTCCTTCCTGGCATGGGGAGCAGGGATCTGCCTCTCCTGCTGGGGATGAGCTGGTGCCTGGTGCTGCCTGGCACCTCCCAAATGAAAGACCTGGGTGTTTTTTAGAGCTGTTGGCAGAATATTGCTCCTGCTGAGCTGAGGGCACAACCCAGCCCTGGCAGGACACGGAGCAGGGAAACAATGAGGGGGGAAAAGAGACACGAGGCTGTCACTGGTCTGCAGTGAGTGGCCACCCCATCACCTCACATCATCCTGTCACACCTCAGACCACCCCATCACACCTCAGACCACCCCATCACACCTCAGACCATCCCATCACACCTCAGACCATCCTGCAAGGGCCAGTTGGAGATGCTGCCCGGTGAGCTGAGGGAGCAGACGCAGTTCAGCCCCACCAGCAAGCAGGGGCTGCTGGAGGTGTTATCCCAGCACGGCGAGGTCACACCCGGGCAGTGAATGAGAGGACTCTGCTGCTGGCAGAGCTCTCCCATCACGCCCTGACCCGGCACCCCACAGTTCTCACCCCGAAGAGGCAGAGCAGAGGAGCTGCCAGCTTTTCTGGGCTGGGCAAGGCTCAGCGGGAGCAGAGCTTCGCCTTCTCTCTCCCTGCTCGGGGAAGGAGGGCAGGAAAGCCTTGCTGCAGCCGCCTCTCCTGAACCACAGGTCCCTGGCCCGCGGGATTGAACCCACCAGAGCCATCATCCGGGCACAGCCCTGGCACGGCTCCCCGGGGCAGGGGAAGGGGCCCAGGTCTGAGCCCCAGCAAAACCCAGGGGTTGGTGCTCAGTGGCTTTGGGCACCTGGAGGGAGGGGACAGATCCTCTCTGGGGCTCGGCACGGGGCTTTGAGTAGAGCTGTGGCTTCATTCAGCAGCAAAGTGTGCATCAATGGGGAGTGATAGGACAACTTCCACCCCAGAACAGACTGAACTGAGCTGGGAGCAGTTCAAGCCCTCCAAACAGGGCTCCAGATATGATGTTTGGTTTTTCTCCCCAGCCTTTTTACCAAGCCATTAATTCCCATCCTCAGCAAAGCAGCTGAAACTCCTGTTTGTGGTGCTTTTCTCAGTGTTCCAGCCCGGGAAATCTCCCTGCCAGAGCCAGATCAGTTCTCAGTATTGTCTGATATCGTGTCAGTGAGTAGCTGATGTGCAACACTGGCCTGTGTACTTTAGGGTGTTCCCCTAAATAAACTCCAAACCAACTAATCCTTCAGTACCAGGCAGAGTCGTCCCTTGGATGCCCTTTGCTCCAGCCAGAGCCATCTTTGGCCAGGTGGTTTTGGGGAGATCCCTAAAAATGGGGCTAAAGTGCTCAGCCCTGTGGGAGGTGGATACAGACAAACCTCGCTCTTTTGTGCTGCCCTGGCAGAAGTGTCAACAAAAGGATTAAACATAATCTCATTAAAATTACAGCGCTGAGAGTGGAGTTTGTGGGGCTGTTGGATGTTCTCTATATTTAGACTCCATGTTGCTGTTGCCGCTCAGCTCCTCTCCACCCAGAATTAGCACCCTTGACAATAACGAGGTGCTCACACACACAAACACTTCTTGCTCAGTGTGTAAAAGCTCTCAAAATAAACAATATCGCCTTGAGTTTCCTTAATCTGAGGATCTCAAAGCGGTTTATGTGGGTGAAGTATCTTCTACGTGAAGGTAGAGTGGAGTAAAGGGGATTTGTTGGATCCCCCCAGGGTTTATAGAGAGTCTGTGGATGAGAACAGACTGAAACCATTGCAGAGAAGGCTGGAGCCCCTTCCAGCTCCCGGCAGATGCGTTTTTACCCCTCTGAAAATCTTCAGTAAGAGTTTTACGCAACCAATTAAGGCTGGCAAGGAGGCCCTAACTCACTCTGGTTGCTGCAAGAACCCTCTGCTCAAGTTTGACAGAACTGGAATAATTAATGAGGGGAAAGTTGAAAAGCTGATAAAATCTGCTCGAGCCCACCCCTCGCCTGGCCGGGACAGCTCAGCGCTCGGAGCTGTGTCAGCAGCAGGGTTTTGCAATCCAATTGGAAGCAGTGCAGCTGAGGACAGCAGTAATTTGGAGTTTGGAGCCGGTGCTGCAGCAGCCCCATCCGCAGCCGGTGAGATCCCGCTGCCTGAGCCTTGGGAGCAGCCCCCACGGATCCGGCCAGCACCGAACCCCCTCTGCCCCCCCAAGGGTGGGAGCAGCTCCTCAGCATCGCACTAGAGCCCATTAAACCAAAAGTAAGATACCTCCAATCATTATTACTCATTTTTATGGCCACGTTGTTCACAAATGACTGAATTTAGCTGTCAAATGTATAGAAAAGAAAAATAAAATCCAAGCACCAGCCATCTGCGCCCCAGAAAGGTTTGTATTTTCCTGGTTGTTTATGGCACGAGGTCCCAGCTCCTTTGTTCCCCCCAGGTTTGTTATTGTGTGGGAAATGAGTGGGTTTTGCTTCCCCATTTATAAGGCTTTTGCATTCTCTCTGCAGTGCACGCTCGCTCTCTCCCTATATGTATTTTTAGTCTATATATCTCGGATTGACACAGGAAATTGTGTTTGTTTTACTGGTTCTGTCTCTCTAATAGTTTTCCTTGCAGAGGGATCCAGGGCTGGTTATTTACTCTGCTCCCTTGCAGTGCCATTATCGCAGTGCTCGGTTCCATCAATCCCGGCCCTGAGCTCCGAGGTTCCCTGCCCCATCCCAAGGTGAGGAACGAGCAGGGGGAGCCCAAACCCTGCCTGGGCCCAGCTCAGGGGTGTTTGTGGGGGCTCAGCTCGTTTGGGTCAGGTCCTCACCTGAGACCACCCGCGGTCCCTCCCTGGAGTGACTCACAGAGAAGCCACAGCACCCCAAAGCTGAGGATTTCTCCTGGACCAGGGCTGGCATTTCCAGGAGTTCTCTGTGACCAGAGAGAGGAATTCACTCTCTAAACCATCCACCTGGAGGCACCTTAGCAGCCACTCAATCTTCCAGCAGTTCAGTGGCTCTGCTCAGAAGCTCAGGCCCTTTCAGGGCCTCTCTTAAGCAGAGTGTCCCAAATCCAGTGGCCACTTAAGAAAATCTTGGCCAAAAGGCATCAAGAACGAGGCGCAGTTGATACAAGTAAGAGTTCCACTCCATCAGACCATGTAAACACATATTTAGCTCTAAGTGGATAAATAATCCCTCTGAAAGCCACCCACGTCGAGCACTTCTCGAGACCTGGCGCTGGCCTTTGGGTGAGCATCGTATTTTTCCTCTTCCCACCTCCCCGAAGGGAACTGCAAGCACAGGTTAAAATCCCCGTGACCGCCTCCACTTTCATCCCTGGCCTGAGCTGGGATTCTGCAGCCTCACCTGGCAAGGGCTGTGCATGGCAGCAGTGAAAATCTGCCGAGGCTCTGGGGCACAGCAGTGAACGAGGCCCCGGGGGGGCCCCGCTGGACCCAGAGCACGGGGCGGACCCGGGGTTGTGGGAGAGATGCTGCAGGAGAAGGGAAGGGGGAATAAAGGGCAGCCATGGACCAAAGAGCTGCAGGATGGAGCTAGCTTTGGGCCCTGCCTTTTTTTGGGGTGACACCTCTGAGACCTGCGGAGCAGTTTCGGGGGGGACACGTTCATGAGCTCCTGCCCCACGGCATGAGGGCATCTCAAGTGCCCCGATCTCAGGGGTCAGTGCTTTGTGGTACCCTCCAGCAGGGATTTACACAGCTCCCATCTCCCTCCCCCCTCTCCACCTTGCAGCCCCGTTCCAGAGCTGTGCAGCCCTCCCGGAGCACGGAGGGCAGCACAGAGGGACAGCAGGGGCACCGCGGCACCGAGCTTGGAGCTGCCAGGAGCCAGAGGATCCTGGAACGGTTTTGGTTACAGATCATCCCCTTCCAACCCCACCTTCCAGTGGAAGGAGATACAAGCCAGCCACCTTTCAGGCCTCCAGAGGCCAGCGCTGCCCTGTCTTGGAGAGGTTCTGATTGCCCAACAAATCCTTCCACAGAACACCCCCAGACCCTGGGGGACCTGTGCCCTCGGAGGTTCCTGCAGCCCAGGAGAGCATCCCCTGCCCCACGCGGGGCACAGGGAGGGAGCAGAGGCTTTGGGACAGGCAAAGATCCGAGCAGGAGCGGGGATGTCGCCGGCACACGGGGAGGGTGTCACCAGCCACACCAGAAGACACGAGGGGCTGTCCCTGCCCTCACCCCGAGCCGGGGGCAGCCGGTGGCCAGCAGCCCGCAGGGATGGGAATGAGAAATCCCAAGGAGAGCGAGCGAGGAAATGAATTCCAGGCAAGTGGCTGGGGCAGGGGGAGGGAAGGGGCGGAATGAGCGTCTCTCTTTTCAAGGCAGCTGGGCTTATTTTAATGGGCAAGGTCAGCAGAGAAATGACCAGGAAGAGAAATCGCTGCCATTACAAATCAGCCGCGATCTTGTATCAATTATTCCCGGCGCAGTTCCCTGCCTTGGGCTCAGGCAAACACGGCCTAATCAGTTTTACATCTACGTTTAATTTTATTGGAAAGAGGAGCCGGCAATGCATCATGGGGCTGCTGCGTGACATGAAAGGTGACCCCTGCCAACTTAATGACACAATACATAACCCTTAATGAAGTCACTATCTTGTCCTTTTTTTGCTGTCTCAGCCTGATGATTTATGATGGCATCATTTTGCTTTGCCCTCTTTTCATTTCAGCTTGACAAAGTGGATGAAACAATTATCTTCGTTATCAGCTGGAGCAGGGGAAATGTGATAGTTGAGGGTTTCTGCAGGTGCAGGGCCTCGGCTCGGGACCAAGCGAATGGAAAAATGCGCTCGGGAATTTTGGGGGTCCCTTTGTCTTTTCCCTCTTTCTCTGACCGTGGCCTTGTGAAGATGGAGGGAGGATCCCACCAAGCCTTGCAAGCCCTACATCACCGTGGCAAGAAGTGATTTGAGGAGCTCTCTGGAGCAGCAGAGAAAAGAGAGCTGGGAGATGTCAATACATTTCCTTTTCCAGCTTTTGTCCCTCTCCTCTCCACACACAGCTGTACTGGAACGCTGTGCACCCCCAAAATAACCTTTGTCAGGCTCCCAAAATGCCTGACAAATGTTGTTGGGCAGGTCTACAGCTGTGTAGGGGTGGCAGCAGTGGCTGTGTGTGTGCCTGTGCCTGCACACAGCCGGATGTGGGAGTGTTTGTGCCTAATTTTATGTATAATTAAACCCAGCACGAGCCTCTGTGCAAACCCCCAGAGCTGAGCCCACCTCTCCATGGCCACAACTTTCTGTCTGCCCGTGCATTATAAACGTGCTGTAACCAATTGGAGCTCAGTCCTCTGATCAAACCAACGGCCCAGCTGTTTTTTACCAATTTTTGGGGAAAACAGATCCCTTTTTCCCTGTGGTGCCCGCAGAGGTTGCGTGAGGGAAGCCTTTCTCCATGGACTGGGATGCAGATGGAAGCTGCCAGCTCGGGGTTTCAGCCCTGTGAGGCAGAAGTGACACGGTGGCCTGGCTGGCCATATGCTTGATGGCACTTGGCACTGCCACAGCGATGGCGCGGGCTGGTGCTGCTCGGGGTCTGGTGGGGCTGTTGCTGTTTGCTCCGGCTCTCCTCTCACAGAGATGATTTGGGATGACTGGGAACAGCCCTTTCTGGCACTGCTGAGGGTCATGGACAAATTGCTGCAATTCCTCACTGGTTTGAAGAGATAAAGGGACAGGCTCAGCCCTTCCCACCACGTCCTCAGCCTGCACAGGGCTGTTCCCTGCAGTGCCTTTCCCACAGCCATTCCCCCGGCCCACGAGCTGATGGAAACCCTCCTGCCGTGTTTCACCACCCAGGTCGAGCCCAGGGGTTTTCTGCTGCGTTACACTACCCAGCCACTCCACCTTCCCAGTCATGAGCTCCTGGAGCACCCTCTGCCAGCAGAGCTGGAATTAAAGTGCTGCTCCAGCCCTCAAACACAGCCCTCAGCCAACGCCATCACGCTGGCCTGCCCCTTGCATTTCCATACTCCAAACACTACCTCTTTTTAGCCACAATTTTGATGTTTTTGGAAATAGTAGTCACGAGCCTTCCAGGATTTTACAACCACTGCTTCAGCCTCTGAGTGTTCTTACTTGTAGGTCGAGACCTGCGTACACTGAAGCAGTCAGAGCACATCTAATTAAGTTCCTGTGCCTCATTCCTGACTAATATAAAACAGGCTTATCAGCCCAGATTCTGCACGAGGGCTCCATCCTCCTCCTCCCAGGGAAGGCTCTCTCTCCGTGCTGCGGCCCGAGCGGGGTTTCTCAGGGAGGGTGGGGAAGGAATGAGAAGATAAATGCAGTTTGGCAGGACATTAAGGGAAACCACAATATTGCCTTGTAATGCAGCTCCTATCTGATCAGCGGAGTCAAACGGTGCCGAGTTATGTCTCAGAGGAAGTGGAACCAGCTGCCCCCGTCAAGCTGAGTGCTGAGATCTTCCCTGAGATACTCCTTCTGTCTGTGGGAGATACCAGCTGCTGAGGGATTCCCAGCATGTGCTGCCAGTGACCCTGACCCTGCTGAGGCAGACCCTTCTCCTGTCCCCATCCCTCAGCTCCTGTGCCTCCCTCCAGCCTGCTCCAGGGGCACAGCCGCTCCGCAGGGAGGGGACAGCCTCACTGGCACGGAAGGGGGACAGCCTTGCTGGCACTGCCGTCCACGCTGGGCTTTCCCAGCACGTCAGGGGCTGAGAAAACGCGGCCTGGCTTATCCTGGACAGCAGAGGAAGTGGCACTGGGACATGGGGATTGCTTTCCCTTGCTTTGAAAGAAAAGCTGCAGCTCTCGAATTGCTCCTTTAATTTGCCAACACCTTCCTCCTGCCCTCACAGGAGGCATTTCCTGCTCCTCTTGTCAGTTTGGACAGTATCCTAGGAACTCATTCACATGGAAGGTGGGAGATGTGATGCGTTGGCAGAAAACATAGGCAGCAGAAGCCTCCAGGATAATAATAAGTTTCAGAATAATCTGCACAAATTTAACTAATTAATTCTCGGAGCCATCCCGTGAATTAGCCAGGTAGGAATGCCACGGAACAGGGGCAGGCCGAGGTCACCAAGATCCAGGGTCTCAGCTGGTCTCCACACCACCCCCACCCCAGCAAGGGGTGCTGGACGTGGCCAAACCCCCCAGTACCTCCTTTCTGGGCAGGAGCTCCAGGGCAGAGCCACAAATCCTGGTTAGACTCAAACGCATCAGAGAGAGAAGAAAAGGCTCTTGGAGTGACTCCTCCACCGTCAGGATAATTACAGCCAAGATTAGAACTGGTTGGAAAACAGGAGCATTTTACAAATGAAGGAACCACTAACTGTAGGGTAGTTTAATCATAATTAATGGGCAGACACCGCTCAATGAGTAGCTGCATGAGGGCCTGGCTGCGGCTCGAGCAGCCGACGGTGATGGATCGCGGCTGCTCCCTAATCCCCTCTCTTTATGTGCCCATTCTTCCTCATGTCCTTGCTTTAAGAGCTTTTACAGGTTTTACATCACGGTCCTTGCCTTGGTATCCAAGGGTGTTTAACTGCCACGGTTTGATCCATGGGCTCTGGATTTGGGAGCAGGCAGCAGCGAGGCTTTCCGAGGGCAGGGAGTGCTCCAAGGGTTAACGCATCCCTCGCTCCGCATCCGCCGGTCCCGCTGCCAGCCCAGCTCCTGCCTCCCGCGTCAGCGCAGGAAATCCGCCATCTCCCAGCTACAGATTTGGGGAACTTTGACATCCCCTAATGAGGTAAACACATTACTGTCATGTACAAACAAACAGCAACAAATTAGCAGCTGACACGTGCGGAAGCCGCGGCTCAGCGACACGGCAGCGTTACCCTCGTTACAGGCAATTAATGCTGCCCGTGCGACTGCTCATGTCCCGCACCCGCCCTCTGGCTCCACCACCACCCTCCATCTGCCTTCTCCTCGAGGGGTTCATCCCCCTCTCCATCTCTAGTGGAGGGTACAGTCAGGAGCAGCACGAAGTGCTACCGGGAGAACTGAGAAAAGCCACCTCAGTTTGAGGTGGTGACTGAAGGAGCTGGCAGGGCACAGGGTGGGTTGTGGCTCCCCTGAGCGCCCAGCCTGGCCTCACATCCCAGGGTCTTCACTTCCACCCTCTTGCTTGAGGCCCATCCCAGGACGGGGGCTCGGGAGCTAAAACAAGGTGGGATGGCAGAGTTGGGAGGGAGAGGCAGGTATTTGACTTTGTTTCAGCAGAAGCCTCTCTATTAAGTGAGAGCCAGGACAGCAGGCCCACGGTCAAAGGGCTTTATTATCGTAATTGCTTTGCAAGGGTGAAAGCCTCTGGATAAGAATCCAAATCAGTCATCACTCAGAATAATAATCACGAAAAAAGATAAATAAATAAAGGTAGGATCCAGCCAAAAAAGGAGCTCACATTATCAGCCATTAAACCAATAATCCATTAGTGACCAAGGTTGCTGAATAATATAGTACTTTGCCAGCGCCCATAATTTATAGTGCAGACTAGAGAATAGACACGATTATTAGAGCGAGGGCTACTGGCTGACACATGATGCATGACCGCGTGGCATTGATCCCCACACAACAGGAAGGTGTCTAGACGGGAGATGTACGGCCCCGGCAGCCGGAGCGGGGCGCGTTTCACGCGGGGCCTAATGGAGCGCCGGGGCCGTGATGGATGAGCCGCGGCCCCGCTGGCGCGTGACCCTCCCGCTCCCGCGTCCTTCGCGCGCCCGCGCTGACCTCAGCCGGGCAGCGAGAGCCGGAGGAGCGCGGAGCGAGGGGGAGGCGAGCGGGGGGCGCGGGGGAGGAGAAGGAGAGAGAATAAGGAAAGTAAAAGATAAGGGGAGGGCGTGGTGTGAATGAACGACCTGCAGTGAGCTCCTGCCCGGCCTCGGGCTCGCTGCACCGCTGCTCCGGTGGTGGCGGGGCTGGTTCTGCTCCTGTGCGGACGGGGTTACTCCTGGTTTACACAAGCGCTACTGAGAGCACAGTAAGGCCCCTGGGGTGCAAGTGTCAGCCTCGCTCGGGCTGCTGGAGCTTGTGGGACTGGCCCCGAATGAGCACCATATCCCATCTCATGGCAGGCCCGGTCCCTTGTCACACCATAACACTGTGTGGGAGGGGATGGATGAGGGGAACGGCGGCTTTGGGGCCTTGGAGAGCCTCTCAAGTGGCTCTACCTGTGTCTGTCCTCAGCCCTAAACTGCAGGAACCCCATAGCAGCACACCAGGTTCTCCCAGAACCTCTGCAGCTCCTGGAAAGCTTCTCACCACCCACTACAACAGCTGGGCTTGTCCCCTCTCCAAACCAGGTACAAATCCACGTGTAGGTCCTGCTTCTTCTCCAAACCAGGTACAAATCCACGTGTAGGTCCTGCTCCTTCTCCAAACCAGGTACAAATCCATGTGTAGCCCCTGCTCCTTCCCCAAACCATCTATAAATCCATGCATACTCTCTGCTCCTTCTCCAAACCAGGTACAAATCCATGTGTAGACCCTGCTCCTTCCCCAAACCATCTATAAATCCACACATACTCCCTCCTCCTTCTTCAAACCACATACAATCCATGTGCAGCCCCTGTTCCTTCCCCAAACCACGTACAAATCCCAGTACACCCCTTGCTACGTTCCTTCCCCTCCATGTAAGGCCTCCAACTCCCCGAGCTGCCTGGGAAGAAAAAGAGAGAATGGCCATTTACTGTGTTTCTTTTACCATCTGGGCTTATTAAAAACTGCGCAGCAAATTAAAAATAGGTGGGAACAAAGATGGGGGAATGACATAAAGGGTTGCAGAAAATTCTCTGTGTACTTTTAAAAGCTGGAATTGCCATATGGACTGGCAGAGAGACATGTTTTACATTTCCACTGGTACATGACTGACATCATTTAGCATTAACTTCTATTTGAATAAAATGGTAGTAGACATTTAGGTAATATTACAGGGCAATAAATGTTTTAAAGACCCTTGGGGGGATGCTCTTGAAACACAGTCCAGACCAGAACTCTAAAAATATGTCTTAATATATATTAACCTCTTTTAGGACTTTTGGCTCTCAAACAAATAATGGAGGACAGAGGGGTTTTTTCCCCCTCCCCTTTTACTTTCTGAATTAAGAGTCCCCGGCTATATTTTTCCCTTTTTCCTCTTTAGCTGTGCTGGGAAGAACATGAGGGAATGTAGTTAAAATTCAAAAAGGTTCCCCTTTATCATTACCATGAATCAACACAATAAATGAGCCCCTTCAGAGCACGGTAATAAGAATTTGATAAATCATCAGCCAAAAATTAACTAGATGTCAAAACAATCTTTGGGAAGTGTGATGGATTAGGGGCGATAGCGGCAATTAATCTCCCAGCATGAGTTCACAGGAGAGACTGAACGGTGGGAGATGGATAGGGGGGAGACCAAGGCCTCACAAGGTCAGGACACTGCGGAAAGGAGCGAGAGGCAGAGAGAGACGGAGAGAAGAAGAAAAAAATTCCACTGAGTCGGCAATGCCCGGCCCCGGCAGCCGAGGTAGAGGTCAGTCACACGCCTTTGAAAGGCTCTCTGTCTCCAGCAGCTCTGCTGACGAGGCAGGCACCTTCTGCTCCTGCAAGGAATGCCACGGGCGGCTCACGGGGTCCGGCACGCAGCTGGGGAGAGCTGGAGTGAGGGATGCTCTGCCCTGATCCAGGGACGGGCAGCTGGAGGGAGATAAATCCCCCTCTGGAGTGGGAATCCATCCATCCATCCAGGGCCTGGCAGTGGGGGTGTGTGTGGCTTTGCTGATTCTGCCTGAGCACAGTGGGGAGGGGGCAGGAGGGAGGTGCTGCTGCAGCCATAAATCCCCACCCATCTGGAGGAACCTTCCTGGGCCTTCCCCCTTGCAGGAAGGGTTGCACCCTGCCAGAGGCAGCTGGGAGCTGGGGCAGTTCTGCCCTGGCGTCTCCCACGGCCGGGCTGGGCCAGCAGGATCCCTCTGCCCACGCCAGGAGAGCAGGGAAGGGTTTGCAGAGCGGCACCGCTGGGCAGCTCGGTGGAGATGCCCCAGAGGAAGGTCCATGCTGGGCAGGCATTTGGGAGAAACCGTTCCCTGGCAAGGCAGAGCCCTCCTGCTCTGGGAAGGGATTGTCTTTACCTGTGCTGGTGGTTTTTGTGTCTCAATTCCTCACAGCAGCACCGGCTCCCAGCCCGAGTGAAGCATCGTACGCCCGAAAATATCAACTGGGATCAGCCTCCGGCTCCGTTTGCTGTCCCAGGCAGTTGCCTGCTCTGCTCAGTGGTGCAGCCCAGCCAGCACAGCAGCTCCTCCCTGCTCTCCTTCCCCACCACGTCCAGACCCGGCAATTCCATGTCCAGCAGCCTCTGCTCTGACCCTGGCAGGGCTGGGCCAGCCCCACACTGATGGGCACTGGGGGTGCTGACAGGCACTGCCAGCCTTGCCCAGTTTATGCTCTTCCTTCCCTGCACAAACCCTGGCACCTGCAATCCTCTGCAGCCCAAACGGGAGCAAAGAGCGATGAAAGCAAACTCAGGCATCACTGGGGGAGCTCTGCTGGCTGCTCACACACCCTGAGCTACTCACACACCCTGAGCTGCTCACACACCCCAGACTCGGGGCACGGAGCTCCCAGTGACACCTCCCAGCCAACATTGAGCCCGACACCCACTCGGGGTCAGGGTGGGACAAGCCCACATTGGCTTTTTTAGGAGTGACAGTGACCACAAGACAGTAAATCACTGCACTGCATCCTCTGCAGCCACACTGGTGCTGCTCTGTTCCATCCTCCGAGCCTTGCACTCCTCTCCTGAGCTGTTCAGCATCTCTCCTCACATTTCCACTGCTGGAGCACTGCTGGCTTTGATGCAGACGCTGTGCTCTGCCCTCCAGCGACGGGGAACAAGTGTTTGTGCCACACGGGGAGAGCCCGTGGGGAGGAAGGGGAGCCTCAGACTCACTGGTATCAGCCGTGGCCACTTCGCTTCCCCACTGGCCACCTTCCCACTCCAGCAGGGTGAGAGCAGAGGAGCAGCACCAGGAACAGTGCTCTGGCTCACCAGAGGTTTGTGTCCCCCACCGTCACCCTGGGTCACTGTGGCACCAGCTGAGACAGGGACAGACGGGCTTTGCTCCGGGCTCACAACTCGGGGATGCTGCAGGACAAAGTCCTTGGCTTCTCCATTAAGATAAAGCAAAATATTTGCTGTGGCGCCTGAGCGTGCACATCCAGCTCAGGAACAGTCCGAGGGCCGTTCCTCCACTGAGCTGGGGTCACCTGCTGGAGTTGTTCTCCCTCCCCTGCAGAGATTTGCAGCTCTGTGAACAGAAACTCAGTTACACCAGAGGACTCGCTCATTATTGCTCATTGTCAGAGGCTGAGCCTCCCCGAGCTGTGATGGCTTCACTCCTGCGCACTCTCGCTGTTCGTAGCACCTTTCTTCAATATTTGCATCCTTAAGAAGCAGCAGCAGCCTTTTTTTGTTCTTTTTTAATGGCATCTCTGGCGATTTTCCCTGGGTTGCTCACACGGTTTTGTGCAAACGCTGGGATGCTGCTGGCTGCCTGGTGCACATCAATGGCAGGCGGATCTCGGGAGGGGGGAGAGGGAAGCAAACCCCCGCCCAGCTGGAATGCTCTCCCAGCACGCCTGTCTCTTCTCAAGACAGACAAGGCTTGGATAGGACAGATGTTTCCACCCAAAAGCAGATGTGAAGATGTTACTTTCCCAGGGAGGAATGTGGTGGGTTTATTATTAACCAGCAGTCCCCACATGACAGCTTCCCTTGACCAACAGTTGGAAAATCTGGAAAAACACGGAGCCCTCTAATCCAAGTGGTGGCAGGAAACAGCCAGCCCTGACGGACTCTGCTGATTTATTATTATTAATTACAGCCTGGAAATGACCAAAAACATCTGGAAGAGCCGAATGTGGAAGAGAAAGAAAACCGGAGCAAAGGGGCCAAATATTTGATTCCGTGCTGGGCTTAGCATGCTGCTGAACTCCAGGAGCAGCGCTTGGAAAGGCTCTGGGCAGGCTCTGGGAGGGAGCAGGAGGAAGGCTCTGGTGGAGCAGCAGCCGAGGGAGCCACAGGGGTTACACAACTGCACCAGCCCTGCAGCACACGGGGCACAACGAGGGGTGAGGGACACCCCAGTACTAAAACACCGGGGTTGTTTGAGCACAAATGGTTGTACCTCACCCCAAAGGTGATGCTGTTTCCCCCTGGGGGCCCTCCCAGCCTCCCCAGCGCTGGAGGAGTGAGCAGAGTGCGGAAAGCACCAGCGGGTGCCCGTGGCAGCACAGGAGCAGCACTGCCTGTCACCAAACTGTCCCTCCTGCTCCTACCCCAGTCTGGGTGTTTCGCTGTCACCCTGCCCGAGGTGGCAGTGGACACACGGCCCTGGCTGCCCCAGAGCCCCGTGCCTGTGGCTGTGAGGGAGCTGCAGCTGTTATTCCAGCACAGGGGGTCTCCAGCAGATCCCACCCTGGCAGGTGCACACGGACTTGGCTGAACAGAGAGGCCGGTTCAGCCTCACGGAAAGCTTTGGGTTTCTGCAGTCCTTTTGCTCTGTACAACTATCACAGTTCCAGACTTTAAACCAAACACTGAGTCAGCCATTACCTCAAGTAAAAGAAGCCATTCCCTGCTGCCAGCCCCACCTCGGGACACACAGACACTTTCCTACCAGGTACCGCAGGGCTCCGGACACGCACACGCAGCTGTGGGGATCCCACAACCTGAGAGCTCCTGAAACATCTGTTCACATTCTCAGAGCAGTATTAACACTGTCAGACCGTGGCAAATCTGCTTAATTTTCATAGACATATGTATCATACACGAGCCAAAATACATTTACAATGGGACATGTCAGAAAATAAACAGCTATTAACTAATGAAACATAAAGGAAGTTGGTTCCTGCACTTTCTCTCTCCCACACACGTCCCCTGCAGCCACAGGTCCGCCATCTCCTCGTGACTCTCTGCTTAGGCTCACACCCAAAAAGGTCTACAGGAAAATGCAGGCACCTCCAATGGCCAAAGTGTCCCTTTCCAAGGAAGCTTTCAAAAAGGCGCAACATCCCCGTGAACAATCGGCCTCACCGTGCCCTCCCTCCCTCTGTAGATTTGTAGAAATTGAACCTGACCAGGTTATTTCCACCCCTGCCCTTCCCCTGATTTACATTGTGAGGTACATGCAGCCCAAACCAGCCGCCTGGAGGTGAGGAGAAGTGCCCCCTAATTGGGAACAGCATCTCCAAGGGGCTTTTCCAACGAGGTGCAGATTTCTCTGGCACACGTTGTCAGAGCTGAAGGCAGCATAATGAAGTCCAGAACTTTTAGGTTTCCCCTTTAATATATCCATCATGTCTAGATCCATTATTGACATGTTGACTTTCTTGTTTCTGATTTAAGCTGCCAGACTCGGTAAAATTGCCTTGACAGCTTTAGCATTTGTGGCAGAACACTGACATGATGTTACTTACAGCTAATTAAAGTTGAGAGCATAATAAACAATCTCGGGATCCTAGCAACCCAATTTCCCTGGGTATTGAGTTTGCTGGATCTTGACCCAAGATCTTTGAAGCTCCAGCACATTCTCTGATTGACCTCCCTGCTCCGAGGGCGCTGGCTCTGGGAAGCAGGGCTGGACAACACCAAGAACACTCGGGCACGGCTTGTCCGGAGAAATGGGGAGAGGATAGAGACAGGGATGGGTACCTGGTGAGGAAACAGGAACCTGAGGGATGCTGGAAGTGGCTTTGTAAGGCCTTTTCAGCGAGGAGAAATGGGCCAGTGGGTTAGAGCTAACCAGTGATGTGATGAGAGCCAGCAGAGGAAAATTCAGATTGACTCCCAGGAAATCTTTGCTCTGTGAGCTCTGCTGGGCTGCAGAACCCTCTCTGGAGGGAAGCAGAGCGAAGCACAGGGTTGAGTCACTGAGGGCTGATGGACAGTGCAGGGTGAGCCTGGGGAGGGCCCTGGGGGAGGCTGAGTGTGAACAGCGATTCTCAGGAGCAGACTTTGCGTTACTGCTCCATAAGGCGCTGGAAGCTTTCACTGCATCGGTTCATTCTCCTTTCCTCCCCTGTGCCATCTCAAACCCTGCTGGTTTCACACACAAGAGCCTCTCATGGAGTGAAATCGCACTCAGGGAAGAGAAAGGTCAGTTCAGCTGAGGGCAAATCTCACCTTTTCTTCCGATGAACATATTTTTGTTATTTATTTTCTTGTAATGACAAAAAATAACAAAAGAATAAACTTTGCCATCAAATCAGATTCTCAGAGCTGACTCAGCCAGCAAAATCAGCATTTTTTCTTGTCTGCAGTGAATCAAAAATCACTACTCACTTGTGCAGAATCAACTGAAATTTGAGGTGAATTAAATCCAAAATCTCCCTCTGTTCCTACAAGTGACTGACATGCCTTCTTTATTGCCAGTTTCTTGAGTGCTATTGGACTGATTTCTCCCATTTTCACTGAATCTCCTCATTCTGCAAAGTAGGGCAACAACAACATTTCACATCTCTTGCGAAGACTCAAAGGCAGTGACACCCTCTGTGTGAGTCATCAGAGCCACTGAACGCCGTTAGAGCAAACAAAGGTGAAGTTGTACCAAAGCTCAGTGAAAAATGCTCGAGTTCCAGCACGTTAACTTGCGTTTGTGCATATGAAGAGCAACTGCTGAATCACAGCGAGGTGATGATGCATCTGACATGTCAATAGATAATCTTTAACCGACTTAGTAACCCAGGACAAAGGCTGTGGCACCGCTCTTAATCTCTTAATTCACCTTAAACCAGCCTGAAAGAGAACCTCTGTTCTCACAATGATTTACTGCACTGAGAGAGCTTTCAAGACCTTTCTTCAAAAGACAAAACTTCTGGGCACAGACAAGGCCCTGGAGGTGAACCAGAGGTGCACACGGTGAGAGAAAGGAGCCGTGAGTCCGGGTGTGGTCACTGCAGGGGCCCCAAGAACATCTCTGTGCGACAGACCTGGGAAGGGAAGGTGCTGCAGCAGGAGCCCCTCTGCTCCTGGAGAGTGAAGGGGATCCAATCCCCCCATCCTGTCCTTTCCCAGGAGCCAGGGAAGGCCGGGCCCGAGTCTGGAGAGGCAGAGGAGACAACTGCTCACAGCACTCACTCCTTTCCGAGTTTCTGATGCCATTTTATCCCACCTGATCCCAGCGTCCCACAAACCCTGCTCTCAGTGTGCAGTGGCACAGTGTCCTCGGAGCAGCGGGTACGGACACAGGGACAGCAAAGGGGAAGGAGCATTCCCAGTTCCCAAATCCCCCGCCAAAATCCCAGATTCCCCAAATCCTCCCAGGCTGCCCCCTGCCCTGCCTCCAGAGCAGTAAATGCAGCAGCTCCCCCAGTTCCCTGCAGGGACAGGGGGAACCGGGACCAAACCCCAAGCCTGGCTGCAGCCGCCTGCGAGAGCAGCACTTCCTCCCTCTGGTCCTGCCTGGGGCCCTCTGCCGTTCCCGACCGTCCCGACCCTTTATTCCTCCCTCTCAGCCTCTTGTTCACGTCCAGCTGTGCCGTGCGTGAGCTCCAGCAGCGCAGTGGGAAAGGTGGAGCGCGGTGACCCCCGGCCATCCATCACAGCCAGGGCCGGGAACGGGAGCTGCACGGCCACAGGGAGCCGGTGCATTCCCTGCTGGCACGGCTCACATGGATGGATCCACGCGGGGTGGGATCGGGATCGGGATCGGGAGCCGCAGGGGCAGAGCCGGGAGAGGGAATCTGTTCGGGAAAGGAAAAACTGAGGGATTCACGCGCTGGGACCCGGCTGGTGCCTGTGTGTTACACGTGTGTGTTAAAAATGTGTGTGTTAAAAATGTGTGTTATACACATGTGCATTACATGTGTGTGTTACATGTGTGTGTTATACTTGTGTGTTACATGTGTGTGTTAAAAATGTGTGTGTTAAAAATGTGTGTTATACACATGTGCATTACATGTGTGTGTTACATGTGTGTGTTATACTTGTGTGTTAAAAATGTGTGTGTTAAAAATGTGTGTTATACACATGTGCATTACATGTGTGTGTTACACATGTGTGTTACACGTGTGTGTTACACGTGTGTGTTACACGTATTTTACCAGGCTGTGTTACACACTTGTACCAGCCCAGCCGTGGCCACACGGGCACTGTCCTATGGAGCACAGAACAGAAGCTGGCAGGAAATACGGGTTTGCCAAACACCAGCCAACATCCTGGGCTAACCCCAACATCCAACTCTTGATCCTCCATCACTTCAGAGCCCAGACCCGGGCTGCAGCCACGGCCTTTATCCGGTGGCTTTACCCTCTGCCTTTATCCAGGCTGATCTTCCCACCACCACATCTCAAAAGCTCAGGTTTTTCCAGTGGTAGCCCTCAAAAACAGCAAGAAAAACGTATGGAAGTTTAGACCACAGCTCTGTCTGAGATTCCCAGGAAAACCCAAACCAAATAACCTCCAGCACACGGGCTGTGAGTTTGGACTGCGGGGTGTGAAGGGTTTTCCCTCCGGGCAACGAGCTGTGGCAGCAGGGAGCCGCGTTGCCAAATACCTGCCACGCTTCCAGGGACGACAGGAATCCATCCCAACTGCGAGAAGGAAACAAAACAAAGCCCTGCACAGCCACCACAGGATCAACACTGGAAGTATTTATAACTGAGATCCCACAGTCCTGGTGTCTAGGAAAACAGAGCGATTGTATCCTGACATTCCTGCTGCCAAGGAACAAACGGGATGGCAGGTACAACTGGTAACAATTTTCTGAAATTACAGAAATTTCTTGTTGTTTTCTTTTTTTCTTAGTTAATAGTTCTTTTGTCCTGACTCTAGACGTTTTGCTAATCAGTTTATATCATATGGGAGCTATCAGCAGAGACAGTCAAGCCTGGGGATATGTAAAACCTTTCCATTGCCTGAAGAATCCAAGGAGACCTTTGACACTTGCCAAATTCCCTTGCAAGGGAAGGGTAAGGGAACAAACTCAGAGCCAAAATCTGCAAAGTCATTTCTTCATCAGTCTTCAAACAGAGTCTGAAAAGTTTCCTCTGTTGATATCACGTTTTTGTGGGGCAGCAACAACCAAGGGACTGCTTTGCTAAGGCCACTTCTTCCCACCCTGTTGTCTCTCTCCAGCCTCCTAGGAAAAAACAACCCCAGACCCACCCCAAACCCACCCTACCACACATGACACCACGTGAGGGGCTGAGGGGAGGTGCCACAGCAGCTTCACAGCCCAACACGTCTTTTCCCTTTCCTATTGAAATCAATGGAACAGGAAATTGGGGAAACTGAACCGATTCAATTGGAAGCAACAGGGCAGAACCCCCCGCTCTGTGCTGGCAGGGCTGACCTGCCACTGCTGGGGTCACAGGGAGCCCCTGTCACTGATTATCCAGGGAATCGATCCCTGGAGCTGTCACTGAGCCCAGCCCAGCCCTGCAGAGGGGCTGGGACAGCCGGGGGTGCCCAGGAAGCAGCAGCATCAATTCCCACCGAGCATCCGAGGCAGGAGAGCCTGATAAAACCCACCCGTCTGCCACTGCAACTCTATCAAACCTTCCACAAAAAGTCACTTTGAGGTCACTGTTTTTGTCCAGTATTTCAATACATTAAATGCAATTACTTCATTGTTGATTTACCTGTCATTAGAGGCATGTGTTTGAACATGATTTATTGAGTGAGTTTTGTGCCAGTTGACTTGCAATAGATTGCACAATATTCAAAAAGGCTCATTTGCTTGGCATTACATTAGAAGCAGGGTGATTGCAACACAAAGCAATGTAAATGAGTTCTGAGAGGCTCCATCATTCATGTTGTCATGTACTGAATCCTATTATTATTTATTACCATAATTGTACTGTGTTTCCTGGGGCGATAAATTAGGACTGATGGGTCCCGCTGACAGCCAAGGACTGGACTCGCTCTATATAATTTAATAGGGATACTGTTGGATCTCTGCTTGGAGGAGACTTAGGCAGGAATTTAGTAACTAAGCAAAATCCTTTCTTAAAAAAATTAAAAATAAAATAAAACCAGTGAGGTTCTCCCTCTCCCCCAGCCCTCCCCCCCCCCTTTTCCCTTGGCAGCAATTTAAGTCTTGATAAAAGCTGCAAAGGAAATGGGAGCACTCTGTCTTTCATAATAGGATTGTTAAAAAAAATCACTGCCCTGTGTCACAATCTGTTTTCTGCTCCCTGCTGACAGGCAGCCTCCCGTGCTGGGAACACGGGGACAGCCGAGGGCTTAAAGGGACAGCGGGGACAGCTCCGGACCCGCCGCGCGCCCGGGGACGGCTCTGGGAACGAGGGAGCTTCTCCCCACACCGCACACATGGGAGGGCACAGGGTGCCACCCAGCCCAGCTCTTCCCGGAGTCCCACAGAGGGGGCTGTGGATGGCCTGATGGATGTCACCTCCCTCTGAGGGGTCACGGAGAGCTCCAGGGCTTCCCGCACCTGGAACCCTCCTTCTTGGAGCTTCCTTTCCAGGGATTCACCCAGAGCCCTCCTTCCAGGGGTTCGCTCTGAGCTCCCCCTCCAGGGCTCTGCAGGCAGCCCAAGGCATTCCCTTCACGGGGGGACTCCGCAGTTCAGATCCCTGGGATGTTTTAGGCATCACGTTGGGAACAACCCCCCAGCTGAGCCCTGCTCTTCCTGCTCAAACTTTCTTCCCAAGCAATGGAATTCTCCGGGCTTGAAGGGCCAGGGCAGGACTCAGACAGCACCAAAACCCCTCGGGAGAGCAAGGGCAGCACAAGGGTGGCTCCAGACTCCAGCTCACTTTGCACCCACTGCCTGTTGGAACCAAGGAGTTTGCTCCTCCTGACCTCGGGGGCTCCAGAGGGCAAAACACGAGGAGGAGGCACCAAACTCAGCTCTTATTTTGTGTTCAGGCACCAAAAGCTCTGAGTGGGATGACTACAGGGGAAATAGGGAAACAATGTCCCGGGTTCTGGTATTTAGATTAACACTCCACAACAAAACTCTTCTTTCCAAGCTTTTAAACACCACCAATACTCAATTTTTCTTCTACAGTTCTTGTAAAGACACTCGGAGTTGCAGAACCTCAGAACTGCTGGACTAGAACAGGTTAATGGTCCCTACAGTCCTGTATGTTGTATTTGTGAGCAACCAAATGTCCATAAATCCTCCTAGTGGACAATTTTATGGAATAATCAACACATCAGGGATATTTCCTTCTAACCTTCCCTGAGTTAGTGACTGGCTTATGCCCTGAGGCATGAGAGCTTATTGACTGGATCCATCTCTTGTTCAAGTCAATAGTTATCTGTCAATTCAGGTCAATTCAAATGAGATTTTATTGACAGGAGAAGCTACACAAAATGTTGCCAAAGTGTGAGAAAATGACAAGGCACCCCTACCTTCCTCGAGCCATCTGTCAGCGAGAGAAACAACCTGCACTGGCTTTACAGAGAGACCAACTCGCAGCTCCATCGAGCAGAAATTGTCCTTGATTTGGCTTCATCGACTTAATTGAGCCCAGCTCTGCTCAGCACAAACAAGATCCCTCCCGTTTCTCCACGGACACCGTCACGAGGACCACGAGTGCATTAAAAGGTTGCAAAGCCAGAATTGTGTTCAACCAACAGAGACCCTGCAGTGCCCATGGGCAGGGAGCACGGGGCAGAGCTGCCCCACAATGCAGGGACCCTGCAGTGCCCATGGGCAGGGAGCATGGGGCAGAGCTGTCCCCACAATGCAGGGACCTTGTAGGGAGCAGTGGGGCAGAGCTGCCCCACAATGCAGGGACCCTGCAGTGTCCCCGGGCAGGGAACACGGGGCAGAGCTGCCCCCACAGCTGTGGGACCGGGCTCCCCTCTCCCCCTGCTGCTCCAGCCGAGCTCTCCCACGCCAGCAGACACCTGAGCCGTGTCACTCACACATCAAAGCGCTCTGCGCTCCCCCTCGCGCGGCCCTGACACATTTTTGGCCCGGCACAGCACATTAATAGAGCTCGCTGTCAAACACCAGGGCTCCCAGACAATGCAGGGATTGTGCGGGGCCGATGGGCAGATCACCAGGTAACGTGATGCAAGAGCTATAAAATATCTCACAGACACCAGCGAGAAACACAGAGCCTGGTTTTGAAGAGAGGCTTGTGGTTTGTGGAGACTTTTTTTGGTATAAAGTTTGGAACAGACCCTGGCATCGGACTTGATGGGGTTTGCAAACCCAGCCTGGTTTGACGTGCACATTTCCTTGAGTGGTGCAGGGTTTCCTTGTCTTCTCCAGCACCTCCTTCCCAGCACATTCTCCCCATCCTTCATTTCTTTACTTGAAACAAATGACAGGCCCAGTCCAGATGTCCTTGGAGTCAAAGAAAGGATTTAAACTCCCCCTCTGCACTGTCACCTGTGCGGGTTCAGTGCTGCTCACTGGTGCTTTGCACCCTAAACCAAACCAGGCTGTGCTTTGCCTGGCACGGTTCGGGTCGTGGTTGAGCTCCAGAAGGAATCCCAGGAACTCTTTGGCTCCAGCCCCGTGGTCACTGCGTGTCCATCAGCCTGGAGTGACCCTGGGGACCCAGCAGAGCCTGCAAACCCCACCAGCCACCAGCCCACCCCCAAAGGGGTGCTTTGTGCAGCTTTGGTGAGCTGCCATGATCCACCCATCCACCCATCCATCCATCCATCCATCCATCCATCCATCCATCCGCCCATCCACACTTCCACGCATCCCCAGGAACATTCCCGTGCTCCCAAGCCTGCCTGAGTGCCGAGATGAAGATATTGAGCATGTGTCTCTGTCAGTTATGGCCATTATCATTAGCACACCAGCCACTATTCCCTATATATTCCTTTTAGAGCCGTTTACAGCTGAAACATTTTTAATGGCTCGATGAATATGAATGCAGCATTTATAACCATTTACACATAGGAGACTTTGAGGCACATCCATCTCCCACTGCAGGCACATAACCTCCCATTACTGCGCTGTCACGCTGAACTGCGAGTGGGGAGAAGGGGTCCCCACTCGGAAAGTGAAAGATGAGGACATTATTCCTGCCTGTTTTGTCGAACACATGTTCCCAAATCTCCGTTATTGTCACCACAGACTCCTCTCCCCAGTCACGCACTTGTTTAGACTCTGATCCTTTCATTAACACTGGAAAAATGCAGGCCCTTACATCTGTTAGCAGGCATAATTTTAGACAAATACAACTTCTTATCAAATAAGCCTGCAATAAATGTTTCATGAACAGAACCCTTCAATAGAACTCCCAACACTAATTTAATGAGAAGTATCAAATGAATTTTTTTTTTTATTCTGATATCTCCCCTGAGACAAATGATACTTTGCAGGCCTATTTTTAACAAATGAATTATTGACTTAAACTGGCACAATTAATCACAATATAATGGGATCAGGGGATGTTAGAGGCTCATTCAGCACGGCAGATGATGAGTACTGACTCTTCCAAGAAATGAGGCTCTTTAATCACTCCCAGATTAACAGCTACATGCTTTCAAATTTCAATCACAGGGAACTGGCAGTGTGCAATGAAAAGGGCCCACTCCAGCAGGAGCAAAGGAAGCAGGAGGATTTCTTACCCCATTGGAGCCCTGCTGCTTTGTTGTCTCAGAAACGAGCACCCAACTGCCCCAGGGAAAGGACAGGATCTAAATTGTGCTGCATTTCCAAGAGCTTTTCCTTCCAGTCTTCATCAGGTGAGAATCTGGTTCCAGGACAGAGCTCACAACCCCCTCAGGCTGTTTAACACCTGCTCTAAAGGGCAAATCTTCAGGTCTTAATAGAAAAAAACCTTATTAATGAACCCTCTCCTAACTAGGAAATCTGTCCTGGATGTTCCTGCCAGAGGTGCTGCTTCACTGCATCCCATGAGTACCAAAGGTGTTGGTTGGGAATTGTTTTCTCTTCCTTCTGCTTTCACCCAAGAGTGTGGAACGGTCTCCACCAGGATTTCACCGCAAGAGAAGCCTCCGGATTATTTTCCTGATGTAAAACCCCCTCCGAGTGCTTCGGCAGGGAGAGGTGCCACTTTTCTGCCCACTCGAGCCCCAGTTCCTGCGGAAGCTGAGGAGGAGAGTTCCCCACTGAGCTCTGCTGTGCTCACCACGAGGCTCCAGCAGCTGCACCTCCCCAAGCAGGGAGGAAACGCTGCAGCTCCCCTTATCCCAAAATGCACCCAGAAAAGGGGAACAGCCACTTGCAAGGCAAAAGCAGTGGGAAAGAGGCTGGGGAAGGTGGCAGATGTAGTGGGTTGTGCCAGACTTTCCCAACAAGTCTCACTGTCTGCAAGGCGGAGCGTGGGGATGGGGAACGGGGAGTGAGCCCCGGGTGTGCCGGAGCTCCTCAGAGCCGGGTCTGCTCTGCCATGGGGCAGCTCCCGGGGCTCTGGCAGCCAAAAACTCCTCTGTATTTTAATTTATGGGCCTGTCAGGAAGGCAGAGCTGGTGGGGCAGAGGTCTTGTTTTGCCTGTGCTGGGAGGAAGTGCAGGGATGTTAGCAGCGACGGCGGGCACATTATCATCTGCTGGTTCCATTTAACAACTTCTCACAACATATGCAGTTTACATTACGGTATCCTGCACATGTAGGCTTTGGCTGGGAATATCCTCCAGAGCTCGGGATTTATGGTCATGCAAATACTGGGAGAGGCGAGGAGCAGGCCTGCCAAAGAATGGGGAAGGAAAGGAAAGGAAAGCCTTCTTTGTTCCTGCTTCTAGGTCACGTTAACTCCAGCCCTGCCGTGCTGCAGCACGAGGAACGCCGGCGTTCCAGCCCCTCGCCCTTTCCCATGGCAATTCCTCAAATACCAGCATCTCACACGCAGTGCCTTGGCTCCCATGGGCAGCTGGAGCTGGGCCTCTGAGGAAAGATCTGCTTCCAGCCAAGCTGTCTTTTCCTCTCTCTGCAGCCTGGCACAACCACAGCCCCCACTCTGCCATCGCTGCCACCAGCCCTGCATCCCTTGGGGAGTATCCCGAGGCCTGGCAGTGCCAGCACAGACCCCGGGGCACCAGAGGAGCTGCTGTGGGCAGAGCTGCACAGGCACAGCGGGAGGAGTTTGCTCTTAGTGCTGCTCTCCTTTGTGTCGGGGAAAAAATAGGGGAAAAGTTCAGTGTGGCATAAGAAGAGGATTGAAGAGAATCTCTTTGTCCATCCTGTCAGCACAGAATCATGGAATCATGGAATAATTTGGGCTGGAAGGGACCCTAAAGCTCATCCAGTGCCACCCCTGCCATGGGCAGGGACACCTTCCACTATCCCAGGCTGCTCCAAGCCGCGTCCAACCTGGCCTTGGGCACTTCCAGGGATGAGGAGTCTACAGGTTCTCTGGGAAACCTGTGCCAGGGCCTCACCACCCTCATGGTAAAGAATTCCTTCCCTACATCTAATCTAAACCTACCCTCTAAATCTGCCTTTTTTGGAGCTGTTCTCAGTGCTAGGCTGGATTGTCAGTTCATGTAAATGAACAGAGTTACATGGATTTAGGAGGTGTAATCTCATTCCCACAGGTAACCTGATCCTCTGGAAGAGGAGTGTCCCCCTGGAAAAGGAGGGTAAAAGCACCAAGAAGTCACCAGGATGACCCTTAAAGTGGCAGCATTTGTCACCAGGAGCCATTTCCAGGAGGATTTTCCCTTGGAAGGCCAGCACACCCGAGCAATCCCACCGGGAAACACGGCCATTCCCAGCCCTGACTCCTGCCCAGCCCACACCAGGAATCCCACAGCTCCTCACAGGTGTCAGCTCCAGCAGCGGGGTCACAGCTCCATTTTTGATGTATTTAATTATCCTCATTTCTATCAGGCAGAGCTGCACTTAGCAGGAAGCACTTGGCACTTTCACTGTGGTGTCAGGCTCAATACACATTTTCAGAGCCCTGGTCATTATCTGCTCCACAGATTGGAGCCCTGGGTCTCCCATTTGGTGCTCCCAGACCCTGCTGGGCTGTGGGGGAGGCTGCAGCAGCCTGGCAGTGTTGCTCACACACAAATATACTCCGTACATACAACATCCACACCGTTCCTCAATTCTGGAGCCACAGGGAACAGCCTGGCACCCCCAGGTGTGACACGGGGTTTGTTTTCAGAGGGACATTCCCAGATTCGGAGGCCTGGGAGCTTTCAGCCAGCATAAATCGGTGTGCTAAGGAAGGAAAGCGAGTTTATGCTTCTTGGGAATGCTTATTATTGCAACAGTTCAAAAATGAAATCTCGTATTTGTGAGAAAAATATGGTTGAAGTTGTTCCTGTGTGGATAGAAATGACCCACATTCCTACTTCTCTCTTAATTTTTTAATAAGCTGATTCATTCCCTGCATGACATCACTACACGTTCATACCTTTATCAAAAACATTAATAAAATATTCACTCGTATTTGTTTACCAAAAATGCCTTTTATGAAGATGAAATATTTCTAAAATCTGCTCATTTATGTTTTTCACCGAGCAATATATTAAGAAAACAAAGCACAATTTGTGTTGGTGAAACTTAAAGAATTTTGACAGCAGCAGCAACTTGTTCTGTGAAAATTGCTTTTGAGGGGAAAAAAAGCGACTCCTTCAGACACCACGGTTTAGCATTATCTGATTTTTAACACAGCCTGCTCCGTGCTGGCTCTGGGGCTGAGCACTGCGCCCTGGGTGCCACCCGAGGCATCGGAGCACCGAGCACAGCCGCAGGAATGAAGCCCCGGAGCGGGGAGGGAGGGCTCGTCCAGCCCTTCGTCCCAAAACGGCCATTTAGGACAAATCCCTTCAAACTCATGAGCGCAATTCTTTTCCTTGCAAAGGTCTGGTCTGCAGGGTGCAGGGGAGAGTTGAGATAAATGAAGGCCGAGCGTGGAGTTAATGTGGATGTGCCAGAGCTCCTCACGCGTTACTCCGGAGTGGAGCCACCACGGCGGGGTCTGACAGCCCTGAGCTTGTGTTTGTGCCTTCAGCTACCCCTCAGCTACCCCTCAGTTACTCCCTGGGGCTCCCCACGCACACTACTACACTGTTACTACAGACACGCACTCTCAGCACGAGTTGCTGCTCCACAGTGGAGTTGTTCCCAGCCCACTCAGCCCACGGAGCCGCTCAGGACCTGGTCCCGGGCCATGGGACGGGCACGTGGCACCCAAGGGACTCCCTCGTGCCCCTCCTGCCCCGTGGCACAGCGGGATGGCGCTGGGAGCGAGGTGGGAGCCAGGGCTGATGGGGAATCCTCCTGTCTGCAGGAGCATCAGCTCTGTCACACCCTGGGACTGCAGCGAGCAGGACAGGGAACGTTCTGCTACAGAAACTGCAATTACGTGTGGTGTGTAATTCCTCTTTTGATTATTTATGAGAACATAATAACAGAACGACTGAGCAAACAAAGCCCCCCTTGCCCTGCTCCTTCTCCGCCAAACACACCGGAGTGAGCTGGGGCTGGGCTCACAGGCACCACTCGGCTTCTACAAACAGAACCTCTCCCCACAAACCCGGGCAGACATCACCCTTTTCCTGACTGACAGGTGCCACCCTGGTCAATAAGGGCAGAGAAAACGATCTGAAATCGCGGTTGAAGTTGCTGTTACACAGTTCTGGCAAACAAAGGCAGGTCCCCGCTGTCAGCGGGGAGTGACACGGGCACTGTCACACGGCGATCGATCCCAGCCCGGCACACCCGGCCCCTCCCAGGAGCCCGCTGTCCCCGGGGGCAGCAGCGACTGACTGAGGAGGGGCCGGGGGAGGATCGGGCGAGGGGGACTCAAACTCATCTGCAAGCAGGTGTTAAGTGAATTCCTCCGAAAGGACAAGATTCGTTCTTCTGCTGGCTTTGGGATGAATTAGCATGAATTCATAATCCATAAATCCTGGTGGCAGCGGAGCAGCATCCCTCCTGTTGTTATTTATTTTGAGATTTTCACTGGGGCAATAGCTTTACGTTTGACATTTATATAGGTCACAGTGAGCTAATAGCCATCTGCCATCTGGGGACTTTTATAATGAACATTGCAGAGGACTATGAAACAATCTCTGGCATTTCCGATGCGAACAGAAGCTGAAATAGGGTTGATCTTTACAATATGCTCTGCTGTCTCTGCTCAGGTCTGCATTAGTCATTTGCCTGGCCCCGCTACACCCGCACACGCGCTCGCACAGATGGGGAGGGTGGGTTCAGCGTTTAATACCAACAGTTAATCACCACGTGCAGGAAAAACACCCAATACCTTCCTGCACGGCTGGAAAAGGCCCCAGTTCACCTGAAAATTCTTAATACAGCTCAGAACTGTTAATGAGTGCCCAGCGCTCCTGCAGCGCAGGCACGGGGACTCGGCCGCAGCGCCGGCCTGGCCGTGGTGCATCCGTGGGAAACCTCTCCTGCAAGGTCACAGCCTTCCCTTGGCACAGCTCCCCCCCTGCTGCCCCAAAACATACCCTGGGCTGAACAGTGACAGGTAAGAACGGGCACAGTTCCCAGGAAAACGCCCCCAGACGGGAGCTGGGGCACAGCAGACCCCGCTCCATCCCAGCCTTGGGTCAGAGCAGCACCGACCCCGACTATTCCCAGTGACCAGGTGCACCCAGGGCTGGAAGCAGCAGAGCCACCCCTCCAGGTCGTGTCCTCTCCTCAACAGGGGCACGGCCTGGGGCTCCTCGTGGGCTGCAGAGTCTGTGCCCCCTCCCTGCTGCTGGTGGGATGGGGACACGTGCCCTGCTTGGCAGCGGGGACACCACGCTGGGACCAGCAGCTCCTGCAGACGGGAGCTGATGGAGGCAGAGCTGAACGGCCTCGCTGAGTCGTGCAAGGCACCCACGGGAGCCCCGGGTGAGCCCGTGTGTCCCGAACTTTGGGTCAGCACTCGAACACTGAGGGCATCCCTTCTCTCTGCACCTGCCCGGGGTTTGTTTAACACCAGGGCTGTGGGAAAGCACCGAGTGTGCTCAGGCAGAGGAGAACATCCCATCTCAATCCGTCACTCTCCAAAAAGCCTCCTCGAGGGGCAGGTCTCCTCAACACTGCGTGTTCCTCCTGAGCTCCCCCAGCCTCCCCAGGCCTCGGGGTAATAAATTACATTTGTCTGTGTCGCAGCAGCAGCAGCAGCCTGTCCGAGCCCTCCTCGCCGTGACTCAACCCATGATGAAATGCCTATTTCCTGGTGCTGAGATCTGTGAAAATTGCTCTTTCCAGCCTCCCTCCCGAGGGCTGTGCCTCAGCCGAGTGTCCGGGGGTACCTTTGATCAGAGGAGCTCCCTGCGTCCCCCGTGCCCTGCTGCAGACGCCTGGTCCTGGGGTGCCACTTATTTGTATTTTGTCTTCCAAGGACGACACACAGAGAGCATTTGAAACCCAATCCCCTCCCGTGGGGCTGCGGGGACCCAGGGAGCTGCCTGAGCGCCGGCCAGGCTTTGACCCGGTCCTGGGAGGACTCGGGTTACACAGAACGCTGCGCTGGCTCCGCTGGCATCACTGCTCTGGGCTGCGGCTCGGGCAGGGCTCAGCCGGTGGCAGCCGCAGTCACCCCGTGCTCGGCTGTGCCCGCTGAAGGTGGCAGGCAGAAGGAGCACGATGGGCTGGAGAGTGGCCTGGAAAATCCACCTTCCCTGCTCCATCAGCATTCCCAACAGCTGCTCTGGCTTTGGGAGGAGGGCAGGTCCCCTTGGCGTGGTACAGCAGCGTCCTGTGGGCTGTGCCCCCTCAGCTGGTGACACACCCAGGGTGACATCCCAAAGCCTGGCAGCCCCTCCTGGCTCCACCATGAGTCCTGCCCCCTTTCCTTGCCCTCAGTCTGATGGAGCTGCCCTGCTCTGGAGCTGCTGTGGCAGGCAGAGCTGTGCCTCTTCCCCCTCCCACCCCACTGCCCACCCTGGGCACACCAGAGCAGCTTCACTGCAACGAGAGGCACGAAAAGGGAAAGGCTCCCACAGCCCTATGTCCCCCTGTCCCCCCGTGTGTGCTCCCCTCTCCCACAGCCCTATGTCCCCCTGTCCCCCCGTGTGTGCTCCCCTCCCCAAGCTCAGGGGATGTCACAGCACCCTCGGGGCTGTGGGTGACACGTCCCCAGCTCAGCCCCGGGACCGCTCCTGGCGTTATGAATGTCCATGTCAGAACAGCTTCCAGAGGATTTCCACTCCTGCCGGGGATCAGAGCCCGTGGAAGGTGCCCAGAGCTCAGCCCAGGGTGACAGACCCAGCTCTCCCCTGGGATTACAGAGGGGGCAGGAAAGAGGGAAGCTTCCCAGTGCTTCACTGGAGGGGGATCACCAAGGGCTGCAGAGACAAGTGAAGGGGTTGTTCCTGTTGCTGGGAGCACCCTTCTGCACCAGCCACAGGAGGGCTTTGCTGAGTGTTTTCCCGCATTCCTGTCCTTCCCCATTCCTGCCCTGCAGCGTCCCAGCAGCCCCTCACTCAGCCCTGTCCCACTCCTGGCAGCCCCCCAGTCCTGCCTCATCCCATCCCTGCTCCCTGCTCTCCCTTCCAGCTCTGCCTCCGGTGTCAATCACACCTATTTTAATGTGTTAACTTTCTAAATCCACTTTTGTGCTCACTTAAGAATAAGCTGCTTTGATCAGGGTAATACCAGCAAAACCAACAAACCCGAGCCCCTCACCCCCCTCTCCGGCAGCAGAGCTCACCAGGCCTCGGGCTTGTAAAACCAAAGCAATTGCAGCCTTTAATTTTATTTCCTTTATTTTCAGGCTGTTAGGTGCTGGTTCTGATTAGGGGCATTCTGAGCAGGAATAAAGCTATTTTAAATAAAAACCATGTTGAGCTTTGGGGGAGGGAACAAAAGCACAACCTTATCAACTTAGAAGGGTCTGGCAAAGCTGATCCTGCCAGCAGAGCCCCCTGACCAGGGAAGACACACTTCCCTGGACTGTGTCCCACCTGAACAAGGTGCCCACGCACAGGAGGGAGCTGCTGTGTGCTCCTGGCTTTGTGACCCTGCACGGGATTTCACGGCAGGGTCAGGGGAATCTCGGGTCCGAGCGTTTGATCCTACTCACTTTGGGCAGGAGATGTGCCAGCCCCAGCACCCCGCCTGTGCTCGCCCTTCCCGAGCAGCTCCTGCCTGCTCTGGGTAGCAGAGCCTTATCTTTGTTTCCATCTCTGTCACTCCTGATTTTCACCTCCCTGGATGTGTGCGCTCTCCTTCTACCCCCGCAGATCCCGTGACCTCCAGGTCCTTCACCTTCCAGTGCCCACGTCGTGTCAGAGCCGAGCTCCTGCTCCTCAGGAAGGAATAACTGGGACCTTTCATGGGTCAGGGCTCAGATTCAGCTAAAGAGACAAGGAGATAAAAGCTGGAGCATGTTCTCGGGGAGGAGTTCATGGACGTGGCCTGACTGAGGGAGAGCTGAAAGCAGCACAAACTGCTGGGAATGCACCGAAACGCTTCATGTGGGGTTATTTTTATTCATTATTTTTACCCTGGTTGGAGACAGAGTGAAATGGCTGCATGAGGACTAAGACTGAAAAAACTCTGCCTCTGGCTCAACCGGTTCCAAAGTCTTTTTTCTCTCAGAATTTTCAGTACGACACGATTCCATTAAGCAGAGGCTGGACAGACAGTGTGACAGCTCCACAAAAGGGGTGTTGTTGGAACCCTGGGATTTCTATCAGGGTGTTTCCCAGGTGCTTGCAGTGACTCTGATGTCACTGCAAAAACTTTGACAGCCATCAGAGGACTTTGAACGAAAGCCTTTTCTTTCCTTTCCCGGAGCCTCGTTTCTGTTGGAATTAATGTTTTCACTGCTCACTCTGTGATGGATGCAGATGGCCTGGCAGCACCTCCAGGGGAGCTTTGTGGGGCTGAAACACCTTCCAGGGCCCCAAGGGCGAGTCCTCGTGCAGCAGGAGCTCATTTCCCGAGCGCTGAGCAGGCACTGGCGCCCGGATTGCCCCGCAGAGCTGAGCAGCGAGTGCAGCAGGGCAGGGCAGCCACACACACCTCAAAATGCTGAGTGATTTCCCCAGAATGTGAGCCCGGGTTATGGCTCAGCATTCTGGGGCTGTGGGTTTCTCCCAGCCTAGGGAAGGTCAGCACCCTCTGAAGCTGCTGTGGGTCCCCTTGGCATCCCCAGGGCCAAGGGCAGGGCTGGGCTTTCAGCACCCCCTGGCCCCTCTCCAGGGCTCCCGGGGGGCTCACCCCGAAAGCGAAGGCACCTCGAGACAAATCCCTCTGAACTGCTTGCAGCAGATGCCCTGTCGGTGTGCCCGAGGGGTGCAGGGTGTGCAGGGGCAGCGCTGCAGTGCCCTGTGCCACCGGGGCCGCCGGCCCTGCCCTGGCAGCGCTGCCTCCGCTGACAGCGCGGCCCCGCGAGCGAATAACCTAATCGAGCCATTAAAAGAAACAGAAGCCCTCTGCCCTGTTTGATTTCTCTCTATAATGATGTAAAGTGCACTTTAATGGAGTCAAAGTGGTCCTGGGCCATTCTTGTTAAGGCCGTTTGATGCAGTGCTATTGAGTCCCAGTGCTCGCCTTCATTACCTCCCTCCTGCATTGTGCTCCAGACTTCCCCACAGCCTCGCTGCTGCCACAGCCCCTTGCCTGCATTTTGTCTACATAAATTAGACCTTGTGCAGCATATTGGCCTGTCAGGGGACTAGGAAGAAACTGTATATTGTTTCTGGCATTCCCGGGCCCTTCTGCCCCTGACATCTGCTGTGTTTGTGACAGGGAATACATTCCTGACTCATTATCCGGGCAAGCGGAATCCCTCCCTGACAGCACCATTAATCAGAATCAAGCAGTCCGGCAAATAAAAAAAAAAAAGGGAGAGAGAAGAAGAAAAAGAAAGCAAGCAAAGAAAAGAGACAGTTTCTAACTTTCACTTCTGTGTCATTCCAGTGTCTGGACAAGTAGCAATCCATCTTGCTGAGTGACAGCTCTGATGGATGGCATTATTTATGCTTTTGTGTATTAAAAGACAGTTCTGGCACCGGCTTGTCACTCACCAGAGAGCTGAAAAAAGTTGAAATTTAATTTGAAGGAAAAGAGGGCAAAGATCAGAGGGTTGTGGCTGGGGAGTTGTGCCCGGGAGGGACAGAGGCCGCAGCGGGAGGCGCAGGGATGGTGCACGCGCGAGGGGCTGCCCTGCCATCGCTGCTTCTCGGGGGTACCGGCGTCTCCCGGGCCCAGGGGTCTGTGTTGACGCAGACAGGTTTGATGTTCCTTGGAGGGATCATCGCTGGGGGTGAGGCGGGCATATGCTTAATTTCCTGTCCATGATTTGTGTGTGTTTGTGTACACAAACATGATTAGATATGCACATATGTATGGGACTCAGCGTGTCTGTGGAAAGGGGGGCTCTCCATGCACATGTGTATTTACACAAATTGATTTTAAATATGGGCTTTTTGTCCCAGCACACACATCTTCAGGGTACAAAACACGCCTCTAAGTACCCCCACACACATGAGAACAGTCAGTGGGCACATCCCAGATGAACCATACATGCACATTTTTCATTTCTTCCTTTTAAAAAGCGTTTGCTCACTCTATTTGTCAGTCAGTTTGAGCACAAACCAAGGACAGTGTTGTTGGAGAGCTGCCTCATCCTGGCCCATTGCTAAACTCGTAATCCCCAGGAACGTACAGCCATATCTTTGTGTAACTGTGCTGGTTCACGTGCTGGCACCTGAGCCCCCAGGGGTTTGCACACCTGTCCCAGCTCGTGTATGAGCACCAGAACACGGCCAGAGGATGTTTGGGGGGATTTATACACAGAGGCACAGGAGGGGATCAGCAGGCCACGTTCACTTCGGGAACAAACAGGTGATGCCCTCTGAAAATTGCTGATTCAATGTGTTAATGTTCCGTGTTCGGAGCGAACAGGGAGGATTTACCTCATCTGGAGACCGTGGCTAATTTATTAAAGGGCATTATGTGAATAAGGCATCTCAAGTTTAGGTGTCAGCATTAATTAATGGCATTTCCAGCACGGAACAATCCATAGTTCTGACCTGAGAAAACATGAAACAACCAGAAACCTCGTTCCTGCTATTTATCACTTTTGCTGGAGATGACCCATCTCTTGGCTTTTGGGACAAACATCTGCTTTGGAACCCATTAGCCAGCAACGAGCATTTGTTCCTAATTAATACAAATTTGTTTCCTTCCCCAGCCCCAGCAGGTTCCAGGTCCCCTCTCCTGGGCTGTTGGCACTGGCAGCATCACCCCACACACCTTCCAAGCCCTGACAGCAGCAGCTCTGGAGTCTGGAAATCCAGGGCAAAATCCCAGCACTCCAAAACCTGCCAGAGCTCCTGGCTAAGCCCAGGGATGGTGTTGACTCGCAGGCCCCTCTGGATGGTTACCCTCCTCCCCCAGACCCTTTTCTCCTTCCTGAGCATTGTGGATCTCCTCTCCCCACATGCTGGGGTCTGTCAGCAGTTTGGAGTAGCTGTATTACCACCCCAGGGCTGAGCAGGATGGGCAGGCAGGGAATGCTGTCACCCAGAGCGCTCAAACCCCCAGCCCAGGGTCACCCCTCTGCTGTTCCGAGGGAGAACAAGGCCCGGGACTCTGCACTGACTCCATCTGGAAAAGTTCCCTGCCGGGATGACATCACAGCGATCCCAGGCAACGAGCTGTCCCTTCAGGGTGTGAGGCTGTGGAATAAACCTCCTTCTTTCAAGATCCAGAGCTTCAATTTCAAAGTGAGATGTGTGTGTAATCCCCCCAGGCTGCTTTGAAACCCCAGCCGGTGTTTGCAGAAGGAACTGGTCATTTTTCTACTCCCGGGCTCAGCCAGGAGGAGCCTGGGGATTGGCTTGTTTCAAGTGTTGATACCATGAAATTCCAGTTGACTGGCTGGAGGGAGGCTCGGGTAGTGCAGAAACATGTGGAGGGTTTATCCTCACCGGCTCACAGAGGCAGAGCTGGGGCTGGTCAGCGACTGCTCCAGCAGGAACCGCAATAATCATCACTCAGAGCGGCCAGGCACAGCAGGGAGGAGAGCCTGCCTTGTCTGTCAGTCCTGCTTTATCCCTCTTCTTGGGCTTGCCCTGGGAAATAAAGGCATCCCGGCCGTACCTCAGCTGGGGTAAAGGGTGTGAATTTCCAGGGGCTGCACCAAAGGCAATTTATACCTGGTAAAGATCTGCCCCTTGGTCTGCAAAGCCAAAGGAACATAAGCTCCCGCGCGTTCAGCGTGGTGGTTGGAACGTTTAACTCGATTCTGTCGTCTGTCAGAACAGCAGGCGGAGGGGAGGAATGTTCTGGTGTCATATGGAAACCTCGGCTCGATGACGGACAAAATTAAATCCTTGCATTTGGACATAAACCATGGTAACACAAAATATGCAGCGAGTCAGGCTCGCTGCGCAGCGCTGAAAACACAAGGCCCCACTTGGCAGGCTGAGGAGGGGATATTAGTCAGATTTAGACATGGTTCTCTTTGTTTTATTGAAGGATAAATAATTATGTGCTGAGATATTCCAGACTCATGTTAGCACAGCTCTGTGTGAACCGCAGCGGAGGATGCTGTGAGAATGGGGAGGACTGAAGGTCCTTTCGCCTACAAACTCTCTGGGAATTCTGGGGAAGTTTTGTGATTTGCTTCTAGAAAGCAATCCCAAAGTTTGCTCCCAATGCACAGAGTCATGGAGTTGTTTAGGCTGGAGAAAACCCCCAGACCCTGGAGTCCAGCCGTCCCCCCGCACTGCCAAGCCCACCACCAGCGTATCTGACGTGCTGATCTCCAGAAATTCAACCTTCCAAGGGCTCTCTTTCCTGACATTCCTAAGTTAGCATGGATTCAGTGTCTCCCACATCTCCCTGCATGCTCAGCTCAGCGTTCCTGGGGACCCCTCAGAGCAGCTGCTGGGCCCCCCCTCCCCTGGGCTCTCAGGGCAGTGGCAGTGGCCACTTCTGGGTCACACAGAGAGGTTTTGGGGAAGTTTCATATGACACGGAAGCATTTCTTACTTGATTGAAAGAAATGCCTGTGCAGAACAACAGAGAAAAACCATTTGTCACAACCCTTTTCTTTCTAAGTGCAAGAATTCTGACAGGGATTTATTGCATGCACCCAAATCTGCTGAACAGCTCCGAGCGACTCTCAGCAAATCCGTGTTCTGCCTCACATCCCGTGTGTTCCACGGCCTCCCCAGAGCTGCTCCTGCTCTCTGTTTGAGGTGAAACCCCGATGCACAAACTGCCCACTCTGGAGGATCAGAGGTGTTCCAGCCCTGCCCATCATCACACTCCTCTTTTTTCTCACCTTGTCCATCCCGAGCGCGCAGGAGCCGCTTTGGTTCTGTTTTGTATTTTGTATTTGTGCCTCGTGCGGTGCAGACCTGCCCTGGCCTCTGCCACCCCCCTGCAGGGCTCTGAGCTGGCCCTGAGGGTGTGAACCACCCCTGTTCCCCCTCCCCAGCATGCCCGCCCCGGCTGCTGCTCCCCGCGTGATTTATGAGCTTTTGCACAGTGAAATCTGCATTTCTGGTGCCTGCCAGCACTAATGGAGCGTGCAGAGATCCGACAGTATTGACTGATCTTAGCCACTCGTGTTTCTCCTTCCTGATCAGCCTCCTCTGCTGCCAAAAGAATGTGAAAAGAGAAGAGTGGAAGGTGAAAGCCACACTTCACTGATGGAGATCCGGACCAGGCTTTTTCTAGGGGAAAAGCTGCTCCAGTGCCTGCCCTGTGGACCTGAGCGGGGTTTGCAGCCCCCCCAGATGCTGCAGCCGCTGCTCCCCACCCTGCACTGCCCTGCTGTGCTCCCCAGTGCACAATGGAACCTGTAAATCCCCTTCTGGAGAAGGGAAGGGACAGAAGTGTCACCCAGCAGGGTGAGTTTCCCTGGGGATGGGATCAAGCAGCACAGACATGAGTGGGGCTGGATTTCACATCTCCTGACGCCCTGCTCCAGGGGTCTGCTCATTAGCAGGGCTCTGATGCTGTTATTGAAACTCCTGGTAAGTGGTTCCTTCGGCAAGGATCCAGCAAAGCACTTAGGCAAATTCATAAATTTATGTCCCACTGACTTCTGTGCAGCTATTTATGTGCTCCGAGCCGTGAGTGCCTTAAATGCATTTCCAGACCGGGCCTGGTGCTCCCCAGTCCTTCTGCAGCCTCATAAACCCCGAGCTCTCAGCACTGAGGAGTTCAGGCTCCCATTTCCCCCCAGCCCCATGACAGCAGCACAGGATGCAACTGCAGAACATGCTCTTGAAAACCAACAAAGTTCTAGTTCTGAACTTCTAATAATTCTGGAGAGCAGCCGAGTTTTGACACATCAAAGGAAACAAAAAAGCATGGAAGTGATGGCTGTCAACCGAGTTCCTGCCTTTGGGAGACCCTCCTCTGGCCAGCAAGTCAGAGCTGCCTCCCACATCCCATTAAGGCAGACCAACTGAGTAGTTGGGAGCATCTTTGCATTAATCAATTCTCTTTCAGAAGTGCTAATCTCATTTCTTCCAGACTCCAGGCACCCCAGAGTACCAGAACGTGCTGCTCTCACCCCTGTGTGATTCACGTCCTGCCCTTTCCTTCCCCGACTGCAGCACAACATATCCTTTAACCCATCAAATGTTCCAAACCCCAAAGTGATGCCCTGCAGAAACTGATTTACAGTCAGCTCGAGCTGCTCCTAATAGAAGTGGTAATTTCATCAAACTAAAAGCAGTGGTGATTTATTTTTAATTATAATTACTCTTTCAGAGCAGGAAGCAGAGCTGTGAGTGGGGTTTGCATTTCCTGCTCTGTTTGTCCTGGCCCTACACAAGAGCAGCAAGCTCTGCTCGACTCCCTCTGACTCCATCTCTGGGCAATCCTGCATTAAATGTGCCCCACGTTGTGTCTGGGACTGGAATAAACAGGATTGTTGGTTTGGTTTGGTGCTCCTGCCCTCCCCTCTGGCCATCCCCTCGTTGTTCTTGTGCTCCCAGCCCTCCGTGTGCTGCTCCCTGCTCCTGGCTGAGGGGGGGCTCAGAGGGGACCCCTGACCCCAACCAGGAGTATCCAGCAGCACCATTCAGAACACCCCAACCGCTTCTCCTTCTTCCTCTCACGTTTTTCAGAGCCTGAGCTGCCAGGGCCTGCAAGAGATGAAGATGCAATTGAACTGCCAGGGAAACTTGCCCTGAGGAAGATCTCTGGACAGAAAAATCCAAGGAATTTTGTTATTTTGGGGAGTTGGGGCTTCTTGCTACTTTCCTCCAAACAAAGCCTTTGAGGAAGAGATGAACTTTGTTCATGGAGAACTTCAGCTGCAGGAAACCCCAGTCAGTGGCAATGGCTCAGTTCCCCCTGAGGAGCTCCACGAAGGGACAACCCACACGTCCCTGCCCTGCCCTTCAAGGGGAGCTCCACGTTCCATCAGCGTGGAATTGAACCAGCCGGGGTCAGCCAGGGAAACAGGAGCTGCCAGGCCCTGATTCCCTGCCTGCCCTGCTGCAGAGGGGGCTCATTCCTGAATTAGGGACAAAAACCTGCAAAGTTTAATACCACAGATTTCCCTTTTGCTTAAGAAGTTGCAGGGGTGAGTGTCAATGTTCCAGTGGGAATTGCCAGAAGGGACCAGTCCAGACCTCACTGGGGTTTCAGTGTTCTGGGTGAAGCCCTGTCTGGTCCAGGCCACCCCTTCCCATCCTCCTTGACCACATATTCCATTTTCCTGGCCTGACTGTAGAATATCAGCAGCTCAGTAGGGAGACGAGGCCCACGAGGTGGAGAGTGAAGCACTCAAAGGCTGGATCCCATAAAGCACAGAGATTAAACACACGCTGACGTGTGGAAGTGAAATACCCACAGGCCACGGAGTGTGTTCCCAAACCTGAAAGGATGCTCAGCAAGCCCTGTTTTCATCATCCCTGTCTATCAGCACCCAGCCAACACACTTCCCAGGGTCTGTGGAGACAGGGTATTACAGAGATCACGCAGCCCAGGGAAGTACAAAAGTGATTTCAAATGTTCTAATCTCATTAATCTGCTGCTTCTCCCCGAAGATGTTCAAAGCCCAGGCCAGATCCTCAGCTGGCAACTGAAGCAGAAAAGCACTTAAGTAAGACCTTAAATTTAATCTCATGTTTGAATTCTATTTACCACAAAGTTCATTTGAAGATAAACTCATGCTAAAACAATATTTCTAGGCAAAAAAGCCCTCACTTGAGCCAGAGCCTTTGCAATATAAACAGAGCTAATCTGTTCTAGATGAGGCTTTTCTGCTTTGGGGCTTCTTTCCCACTCTCTTGAGCCCCGTTTCAACCAGCAAAGGGAACAGAATTTGGGACCTTGGACTTGTCTCAGCAAACCAATTCTGCCTGGATTTTGCATATTCAAGTAACTGCAGGAAAAAACACAGAGAGCCAGTTTGTCACAGGATGTAACACAAGCAAAACAAAAGTTGCTGTAATAATTAATTGAAATCTGGTGCACTTGTTCACAGCCCCAAAAAGCCCTGTTTTCTTGATCCTTTTCCTTTGCCTGCAATTACGTGGGAATTGCAAGCACTGCACTGTTTTAGGGTGTTTTGAGGATTAATCCATTCAGGTAAAAATTAATACATCCAGAAAATCACACAGTGTAAATCTGTGTGATGTCATCCCCTACACACACCCCAATTAAAGCTTTACTATTATCTAAGTTATTATCACAGGCTCCTAATCTGAGAGCCGCAATTCAAACATTCCCTGTCATAAGGAGACTCCCGACTCCGGGAGTCGTTCCCAGAGGAATGGGCAGCTTCCCGCACAGGTGATGCCTTTTCCCAGCATCCCAGGGGGTGATTAACCCCGTGCTCAGGGGGGTGCCAGCAGCGCTCTGCGTGTGACCTGGGTCACCGGTCAGGCTCTGGCTGTGTGGCAGCTGCACCAGCCCTGGCCGTGCACTTGGCCGCTCCCGCCGCGGTCTCAGCCCGGCCCCGGCGTCCCCGAGCCCGTCACGAGTGACCGCCCAGCCCAGAGCGCGTGCTGGGAGCAGCCCCCGGGCACAGCTGGGGCCGGGGGTCCCGGGAGCCCCCCAGGCTCTGCAGCGGCGCCGTTATTGCTGCTGACAGTGTAAATGGCAGCACCATAACGGGCCAGCAGCACCGGGGCCCGGGGAGGCAGAGGGTAAGGAGACATTAATATGTGCAGTCAACTTCCATCTTGCACTCTGCGAGTGTGCTGGTATGAGTGGTTCTGACACCCTGAACACAAACCAGATGGCCCCTTTCTTACGCCATATCATGCAAAGAGAGATTTGAATTAATTCATGTAGAAATCATGACAATTCTGTTGCTGTTGGAACTCAGTATAGCGGACAGGGTGGCAGGAGATTATGCTGAATTTTTAACTTATAAAATACTAGTGACAGATGTCACTGCCTGTTCTCCTTTGTTGTTTCTCATCCTTTCTCCATCCCCTAGTGCCCTTCTGCCCTTCTCCAGAGCTCTGCCTCTGGACTGCAGTGCTTACAATCTTATTTAAATACACTTTTGTGCAGAACTTTACACACCGTGTGTAAAGGAAAATCCATCAAAGCCAGAAGTGTGTGCCTGAAACACAAACATGCTGGGGCAAAGGAGATTTCATTTTTCAGTGAACTCCACCTACAGCCCTTTTTGAAATTCTATCCCCAATCAATAACCTGTTCCTGGCCGTGGGGATCGATGAGCCGTGCAGGCAGCCGTGCCTTCCACAGCATTCCCATCCCGAGCAGGTGAGGCCCAGCGGGAAGCAGGAATTTCATCACCTGCGCTGCCAGGAGGCTGCGGCACAGCAGGAAAGGTCCTTGCCCGGGGTTCTGCCGCGGTGTCTGTGCCCATCAGACATCCCCACCTCATATTTTCAGAGATGCATCTGCTCGGACGCCTGCCCAGGAGGGTGCGGCAGCAGGAGCAGCTCTCGGCCAGGGCCCTGCAGGCTCCGGGCTCAGCATCCCCGGGCTGGGCGCTGCCGCGGGGACATCCCGAGTCCCTGCTCCGTGTCCCTGCAGGCTCCGGGCTCAGCATCCCCGGGCTGGGCGCTGCCGCGGGGACATCCCGAGTTCCTGCTCCCTGCTCCTGCCCCTGCCCTCCTCTCTCCTCTCTTCACTCCCAGGTTTCAGCGCCTTCTCGCCGGGTCTGCAGCCGGCACAGCGCTGTCAGCCCCTCCCCTGTGTGGCCATCGCGTCTTTCAGCACCCGAGCCTGGGCCAGCGCGGCTCGGCCAGCGCTGGGGGGGCCGGGGGGCCCCGCAGCCACACAAAAGCGAGAGGGTTTGTTCATCTGGCACAGCCCGGCCCTGCTGACGCTCCCTTTCAGCAGCGGCTGAGGCCCAAATCGCTGTCTCCTTGGGGCTGTTCGGGGCTTTTCGCAGCTCCTGTCGGGCGGGCGGCCCTGCCCGGCTCTGCGGGGGCTCCGGCGGGATCAGCGCTCGCATCCCCTCCTCACCCACCCCTGCGTTCCCTTCCAGTGGGGAACTTTCTCCTCCATCCCCCTGCGAACCTGAATGAACACTTCTTTCAGTAATGGGTTTTTTCCACCTGGTTGAGCTGATGAAAGGTTTATGAGTTGACATTCAGCGCGCGGAGAACAAAGCGGGCGCGGGGGCGGGGACGGGCGCGACAGCGCTGCTGAAAACTTTATTACACACCCAGAGACGCCGGGGCCGTAAATCAGCCCGGTGCTCCCGCGAACCCCCGGAAAGCTGCCACGGCAGGACCGCGGGAGGCTGCACCGGGCTGGGCACCGGTAGCTCCAGTGAGCTGCGCTGGGTTGCCGGGGGAGGGAAGGAGGAGGAGGAGGAGAAGGAGGAGGAAGCTTGCTGAGCACCGGTCCTGCTTCCCTGTGCCAGACAGGGACCTCCAGACTCTCTGCCTCAAATCCCAGAATGGTGTGGGTTGGAAGAGACCTCAAATCCCACCCAGTGCCACCCCCTGCCATCGGCAGGGACACCCCCCACTAGCCCAGGTCGCTCCAAGCCGAGTCCAGCCCGGCCTGGACATCAGAGTTCCGAACGCAACAGCCCCAGAGGAGGTTTCCAGAGGCAGGAACTGCTGCGTACGCCCCCAGCTCGGGGGGAGAATCAGCTCCAGGCAAGAAGCTGTCCCTCGGACAGCTGCCCACGCCGACCCCCCGCACCCCAGAGCCCTGTCCCGGTCCCACCCGGGCGGGTCAGGCTCCGCTCGGATTTCGCCTCTCCCCAGGTGAGCGCCGGCAGCTCCTGTTTACCCACACGGAGCTGAACAGCAGCTCCCTGCGAGTGTTTGAAAACACCGAGCCCAAAACAAACAAACAAACAAAAGGATTTCAGCTGGTATTTGTTAGGAAACCGGCGTTAACAGGCTCACAGTTATGAAAAGCACCTTTAGCAACACGAGCGAGATGATTTTTACTTTGCATTACAGAGAAGGGTAGAAGGAGCAGAGCTGCCGCCAGCTGCGCCTGCAAAGCAAACAGGAGGTGCATTGTCACAGCAGCTCCCGGGGAAGCGCTGCAGCTCAGACACGGCACCAACACCACCGCACGCTGTCCCCAGAGCAGCCTGGCTGTCCCCAAACCAGCCTGGCCGTTCCCAGGACCCCCCCACACCGTCAGCAGGTCGGGGCTGCAGCGCGGGGAGCCAGAGCACCTTCCCCACAGCATCCACTCTCTCCATGGGAACCCTGCAGCATCCTCCTGGTTTTATGGGATGTTGGAAGCACTTCAGTTCCTCCAGCTCTTTACAGCACCAGCCCCGGTTCTGCTCTAATTTAGGCCGTGTTAATTAGCAGTGTCTCCGCTGCGGTGAGCAGTGGCGGGGGGAGCAGGGAGCGGCGTGCCGGGGCCGAGGAGCAGGAATCCTCCTGGTTGCCGGGATGGGGAGCAGGGAGCGGGTCCCACCCGGAGCCGCTCGGGTCGCGCCATCCAACCGCTCCCGAGCTGCTGCTCCCCGCAGCCCCGCGCTCTGCACAAAGGCAAACACGCTTCTATTTTAGACTCTGATCCAAGGCCGCTGCCTGCCTGTTGGAGTGCGGATGTCCTGGAAATGTCAGCGCAGAGCAGTGTGCTCAGGAGATTAGAGCCGTTCCAGCTCGCAAATGACACAGGACAGTCACAGATGTTGCTGTAGCCACGGGGTCAGACACAGTTGCTCAGGCTTAACTTGTTGAATTGCATTTCAGGGAAAAAAAAGGCAAAGGGGCAAATGCTGAAAGGCTCTGAGCAGCTGTGACTCTGCTCAGGTTTTATCCCAGATAAATAAATTTCCTTTGCCCCACAACAACCAGCAGCCATTACAAGCCTTAGAGAGATGACTTTAAATAACCGAATTCCCAGGCCAAAATATGCTTAATATTTCCAGCCTTGTTGTGTATGGAGCAGTGGAAGAGTTGACAGCTGCTCTGAGAGGAGCTGCGGGATCAGAGTGGGTGTGAGGCTCGGAGAACCTCTGCTCCGACAGCACTGCCAATATTTCCAGAGGAGACTCACACCGTGGGATGCTGCCATTTTTATGTACCTCACTGGAGAGCTTCTGATCTACAGATACTGAGAACTGAGCAGCTTTTCCATTTTTACAAACCCAGGTGCTTTTAAGATGTACCTTGAAAATCAAAACCCATTTAAAATCACCGCTGAGAGTCTTGGCTGGCGCCTGATTGTGCTTCTGGGCACTTGCTCTGGGAAGCAGCCCGAGCCCTGTCCTAGATCAGCAGGCAGTGACACGCATCCCTCACGCTAATGGGCTGCTCCCGGCTGTGCTGGGGGAGAGGCAGGGGAAGGGCTGGGGAAAACTGCCGAGAAACACTGATAAAAAACCCCAAAATAAAAATCAGGTGCAGCTCCAGCCTAAATGCTTGGTGTTAATCATTTGCTCCTTTTCTGGGCTCGCATCTGCTCTGCACTTCTCACTCTGAGTGGTTCTGGTGCTCTGGAAAAGCAAAGTACAGACGAGCTGGAATCTGTAACCAGCCCTGGATTCATGAGGTTTGTGCCTCCTGCTGCCCAGGTAGGGGGAACCCAGCGTTGTTTGGGGTCTGCAGCTGCCTGAGGAAAGCCAGGCATGGGAAGAGACACAAATTACCTGGATATTTTAATTTTCCTAAGCAAAAGTTTGAGTTGAGCCCAAGAGCCAAGCACTGCTCTACGAGGCTGACCCCAGTCATGTCCCGAGGTTGGTGGGATAACCTGGGTGGAAAGGGGCAGGCATTTGTCCCATCTGCCCACTGCTGATTCAGGAACAGGACCAGCTCTCCATTTTCCTGTTTCAGCTGAAACGGTAACAGAATAATCACGGATACTTTATGGAACTTCTAATGGAGCAGGGAAACAGTGGGAAACAGGAATTCTACGGATGTATGGAGCTCTGTGCTCTCTCTCCTAAGCTTCTCCCAGAGCTGATGCCCTCACAGAAGCACCCACCAGCCACTGAGGTCTCTCTTTTCCAGCACCAGGCCCCTTCTCCCTCCCCTGGCAGTGCCTCTGGTGCTGCACTGCTGGCTGAGGGTCCCCAGTGGGGCCGGGTCCCCTGTCCCTGGGGCTGGGGCAGGACGAGGTGGCTCTGAGCAGCCTCTGGGGATGTCTGTGAGCGCAGGAGCTGCTCCTCATGGGAGGTTTTGGGCTCTGGCTGCTCCTCAGAGCAGGGACCAGACAAGTACAGACCTAGAGCTGGGCTCTGGGCTGCTGCTGGTGGTGCTTTCATCCTCCCCTGGCTCTGCCTCCACGCATGACTTTGTTCTATCAGATGTGGCTTTTAATTACGAGACCTCCAAGTGCCATTAGCGGTTTAACGGAAGGGAAATTGAGCCATATAAATAGCACCACTTCACCATCCTCTGTTTATATTCGGCTGGATTTCCCTTTTGATATTTATTGAGGGAGACGTGGATTTGTTTGAAGATTCAGCTCAACTTGTTAAGATTTTACTGGAGGAAGGAATTCAGCCGCTGGAATCGCCACGGGCAGCGCGGCAACCGCCGGGGGAGCGCAGGAGCGGGCGGCGAGCGGGGCCGGGGCGGGGGAGCTGCGCCGAACAGGCCCGGCAGGAGGGCTGGGCACGGTGAGCGGCGTGCGCAGAGCCATAAAGGCAGGGCAATAACGCCCCATTGTTCCAGGGCACCTTTCATCCCGGGGCACGGCAGTCTGCGAGCTCCAGGGCTCAGCGCCGGGCTGGGGCTCGTGTTTTGCCTCGCAGGGCTGGAGGATCGTTTGCCATCTCAGCCTTGAGCTGGTGAAGAAATTACAGTTTGGAGAATGGTGTCAAGGAGGAACATCGCTGAAAAACTGCACAGAAAATTTACGCTTGAGAAAGTAACTTTTTATATATCACTAGAAGGAAAGCATCTTTTTTTCATGGAGAGGAAGTTATATTTTCATTTGAAAATAAAAGCAACTAGTTATAGTAAAACGCCTTTAATTAAATGATGACAAACACTAATTCTTTACGTTGTAGGAAGCAGTTTCTGGCCAGCTGCAGCAACCCTGGGTGTCCTGTGAGAACTCAGACAAGCTGAATTTATCAGCTGCAGCATCAAGGATAAAAAAGGGGAGGCCAATGGCACAAGCCACTGCACAAAATGCAAAGACAAGGAGAATATTGGGTAATTCCCTAACAGAGAACTCCTCGGGCTGATCCAAGGTGGAATCAATTCTCTGCAGAGAAATCCCAGGTCTTAACAGCTTATTCAAATGGGAACTCCATGTGCTTGATCCCAACACCTCCCTGGAAGCCCCGAGTGCTGAGCTGGTGCTGTGAGACTGGAAATGCAACTGCAGGGAACCTGAATTGCCTCACACCAGGACTGGGATCCAGGGAAGATGCCTCAGAACCTGTTGGCTCCCAAAGCAGCTCTCAGGCCAAGAAGTCAAGAAGTGCTGAGCAAGGAATCGCCAGCGTTTCTCAACGCTCGCCCTGGGCTTTAGAGCACTTGGGAGGGTGTGAAGTAAGAGCTGCTGGGAGACTCCTGCCCTCAGCTTTGCCTCTTGCCCAGGCCCTGCTTTCTTCCACAGGGATGTGCCATTTGGGAATACCTGTGTGCCTGCAAGGTTTTACCCAGTTCAGCAGGACTCGCTTGTGCTCCATCCCGTCTCGGGTGATGTGGGTCCAGGAGGGGTCACTGGCTCCAGTGCAGGAGGGATTTTCAGGCTGTCCCGGCTCCTGGAAAAGGCCTCCTGGCAGGGATGTGGCTTCAGTGGGAAGCAGCCGAGGGGTTTGTGCCTTTGGCTGAGCAGAGGTTTGCGAGTGCCCCCAGCACGGGCTCAGCCTGCCCCGTGCAAACGGCCCTGGGGCTAAATTCACACGGAGACCACGCAAATGCAGGGAGGGGCTGGCTCCTCTGGGCCCGTTTAAGGCTCTGCAACCACCACCAGAGAGCCCTTTACGTGTGGGGACTGTTGTTTGCACGGCAGAACATCCTCCAGGCCGTGCTGGGTGGAAAGGAGCAGAAAGAAAGGGGTAAAACGAGTCCCTCCCGCTCGTTGTCCACGCTGGCCGGTAATTAGCTGGGCTGCGAGACGCGATGAAAAGCAAGACCCGGTTATTTCTCACCCTCGCCGGGCGGAGCGGGCAGCTCGGAGCCGCAGTTTAACGGGGAGCAGCAGACAGAGACGAGCAGCCGGCCCCGGCTAAGGATGCTGGAAGAGGCGCGGGCTCGGCCCGGCCCGCAGGCGCCCGCAGCTCCGNAGTTCAAAGCGCTCCCCACCTGGCGTTTCTCTTTTACAAGCGCGCAACTACAAAGTGGAACTTTGGGAACGCGTTAACCTTTCTTTCCCACACGCCCGAGCGTTCCTGCTCTTCCCTCCCTCTCGGCCCCGGCCCCCGTTCCACCGGGCACGGCCGAGCACGCGGAGATCATTCAGATAAGGGGGATGAGGCGGGAAGGATCTGCTCGGGACTGGGGCTTGGTCGAGTTTAAAAGGAGCCGCTCTGAATAAATGGGATCCCTGGGAGATTTTAAGTGTCCAAAATGGCCCAAAGGACCCAAGCTGAGCTCTGTTCTCCAAGGGCTGGAACGATGTGGAGCCACTGGAAGCAGCCCAGGCTCCCGTTCAGAGGCTCTGGGAGCTCCTCTCGGGGCACTGCAGGGTTATGGAGATGCGGAGATGCCCCAGCTGGACCAGAGGAGGTTTGTTCTGTCTGGTGCTTTGCTGCATTTCACATCTCTTCAGTAAATAAATGAAGGGACTCCACTTTCCCTGCACACTGCAGTGTGTGAACATGAGTGTTATTTCCCCTATCAGATCCCTGTACAAAAACTGCTGTCAGGCTATTAATAATCTGCAAAAACACCTTGAAACTTGACTCAATGAGGGCACATTGCAAATGGGCTCTAATGGCTTTTATTCCTCATCTCTGTCACCTCAGATCTAATCTGCCATTTTCTCATTTTTTATCCTTTCTGGCCCCCTCAAAACCCCCCAGCAGCTCTTCCCTCAGCGCCAGGGGGTGCAGGGGGTTCCGAGGGGTCAGCAGGGGTCTGTGGGCAGGGAGAGGTCAGGGGTGTCCGGCAGAGTGAGGCAGAGCCTGGAACTGACCCCAGATCCTGATTTTTTTCTCTGTTTTGGGGCCACCTCTGCATCTTCTGTGGAAACAACCCAGGCAGCAGCAGATCTGTGCAGCCTCTGTCCCTGTGTTTAGGCTCAGCCCCCTTGTGATGGGTCTGGTGTGGCACATTTACCTGAAGAAAGCACAGGAACCAAAGGCTGCTGAGATCCTTCTCCTCTGGAAAAAGGGAGAGAGGGATGGGGGAGGACATTGCAGAGCCTCACACAGCACTGGTGACTGCTAAGGGCCTATAGGCAGACTTTGAAAGGTTCAGATGCCCCAAAGTTCTTAATTAGATACCACCACATTCTTTGATGAGATGGCATTCCTGGGTATCTGATCACCTTTAAACAATGGAATGGGTCTCAGGCACGGGGGAAAGGCAGGAGGCAGCTCCTGACCGAAGCTGTCCAGTGTGTGATTCCCAGGGAGAAGCCACAAGGCCTTTTCACTCTCAGCCACCTCGGCATCCCAATCTGTTCAGGAGTTCCTCCTTTGCTGTTTTATTTGGTTATGCAAACATTAATTTAAGGAATATTTCTCAAGCCTCCTGTGGGAATCCAACCCAATTTCCAGAGACAAAGCACGTGCAGAAATGACTAACATTTCTCTTCGAGGAGGGGAGGAGATTTAAGGCTTTTGACTCAAGGTTTTTTTCCCCCCTCTTTCTTCTCCTTTCTTCTAAGTATCTCTTTATTCATCACTTTAATTACCTAATCGTAAATTTCTTTAGGGGGTTACTTAGAAGGAAAATTAGCATCAAAGCTTGGCAGTAAATCCAGGGGCTCTTGGAGCAGCTCCAAGCTGTTTCACCTGTGATTAATTTGATGATTTTTTTTCTTTAAGTGCCAGAGGGCTGCCGAGGTCTTTAAGCAGTTACATGACTGCTGGCAGCTCAGGAATTATGATTGATGCTCCAGGCTGGCATGGAGGACCTGTGCTTCTCTTTGGTGGTTGCCTGGAGAAGGGAGAGCACAGAGGCAGCTCCGGTGGTGGAACAAAGGGCTCGGTGCTGGCAGGAGCAGTCCCTGCTCTCCCACGGGAGTGGGGGCACTGGAACCAGCTCCCTGCTGGATGAGCATGCAACAGGGCTGAGGTGAGGGAGAAGGACAGAGAGAGAAGGACAGCTCAGGTTGTGTTCTACACACTCACGACATCAAGTCATAGCAGGACTTCTTCTCCTTAAAGCTTTCTTTGAGGAGTGGCCTAAGCCAAGAATGAAAACAAGGGGGAAACAGGACCTCGACCCTGAAACCTGTGAAAAAATAAAAGGACTAAAAAAATGCATTTCTCTTTCACAAAAAACTAATGTTCCTTTCTTCTGGCCCCAAAGGGCAAAGAATGAATTCCATTGCTTTTTGTTTTGTTTTGTTTCAGCAGAAAGCCTCACACAGAACCAAATTCCAAGCCACGGGGACTGATCTGGCTCCTCCTTCTGGCTGGAAACAAAAATCCTGTTGTGCCACCAAAGGAAAAAAACAACCCCAAAACAACCTCCAGCCCCCCAGGTTCTCCACGAAGGCTTTGGCAGAAGCCAGGAACATCAGCCAGCTCCAGTCTTGTCCCCATGCAGCTCCCACCCAACTGGGACAGAGGAGCTGGGACAACTCGCGGGGGGCGCGAGCCCGGGGCTGTGCCTGCGCTTCCCCTGCCCCAGCTCCATCAGTTTTCTGGGAATGGAGGTGCCTCCCTCCCTGGTGCTGCTCAGCCGCACACGTGTCCCACAGACACGTCGGGATTGGGAACGGAGCACGTCCAGGCCGTGTCAGGAGTGGGAACGAAGCACTTCCAGGCTGTGTCAGGAGTGGGAATGAAGCACTTCCAGGCCGTGTCAGGAGTGGGAATGGAGCACTTCCAGGCCGTGTCAGGAGTGGGAATGAAGCACTTCCAGGCTGTGTCAGGAGTGGGAATGAAGCACTTCCAGGCCGTGTCAGGAGTGGGAATGAAGCACTTCCAGGCCGTGTCAGGAGTGGGAATGAAGCACTTCCAGGCTGTGTCAGGAGTGGGAATGAAGCACTTCCAGGCCGTGTCAGGAGTGGGAATGAAGCACTTCCAGGCCGTGTCAGGAGTGGGAATGAAGCACTTCCAGGCTGTGTCAGGAGTGGGAATGAAGCACTTCCAGGCCGTGTCAGGAGTGGGAATGAAGCACTTCCAGGCCGTGTCAGGAGTGGGAATGAAGCACTTCCAGGCTGTGTCAGGAGTGGGAATGAAGCACTTCCAGGCCGTGTCAGGAGTGGGAATGAAGCACTTCCAGGCCGTGTCAGGAGTGGGAATGAAGCACTTCCAGGCTGTGTCAGGAGTGGGAATGAAGCACTTCCAGGCCGTGTCAGGAGTGGGAATGAAGCACTTCCAGGCCGTGTCAGGAGTGGGAATGAAGCACTTCCAGGCTGTGTCAGGAGTGGGAATGGAGCACTTCCAGGCCGTGTCAGGAGTGGGAATGGAGCACTTCCAGGCCGTGTCAGGAGTGGGAATGAAGCACTTCCAGGCCGTGTCAGGAGTGGGAATGAAGCACTTCCAGGCCGTGTCAGGAGTGGGAATGAAGCACTTCCAGGCCGTGTCAGGAGTGGGAATGAAGCACTTCCAGGCTGCCCAACCCAGCGAGCTCCCCTCAGCTCCCAGCAGAGCAGCGATCCCAGGGAAATGGCCCCAGCCCCTGAAACTGCCGGGAGAGGGATGGTGGGGAACAGGGCTGGGGTTGATGGAGCACTGGTGGTCAGGAGAGCCAGGGAAGGTCAATGGATGGAGAGCAGCAAAGAGCCCTCCCTCAGCAGGGCCAGGCCAGGGAGCCACTTGTGCCTGAGACACCTCCTCCTTTGGGCTCTCTTTTGAACCCTCAGGCGCTTGGGGTTTGTCTCAGCAGAGAAGAAGCATCTTTCAGACCAGAAAAGCACCCCCTGGGCTCAGGAGGGGCAGGGACCGTCTCTGCTCCGCCACAACAAGTGTCAGAGCTCGCTCAGAGCCTCGGGAACGCTGCTGGAAACAAAACCCACGGACACCAATCGCCCCCCCCCCAGCCCCCGGCGGCCCTGGCAGCCCAGGAGGGTGCAGGGCACGGACTGCAGGGCACGGCCTCTGCTCCTCGGGGCTTTCTGGGTTTCTGGCCCAGACAACGCACGAGGTGCTGGCGATGGCGGGGCCGCAGCTCCGGGGAGCGCCTGCAGGCACCCGCACGCCGCCTCTCTCCCACACCTTCGCTTTTCACAGCTTGTGACAACACAGATTATTCCTTGCTGGAAGAATGTGGCATTGTTGACATTAAAAAAAAGGCAAAACAGGCCTTTGCTTTGCTTGAACAGCACAGGCTCTCTTGATCAGCTGTCTGAGGTGCCTCAGCTGTACAAAGCATTTAAACCTGTCTAACATCAAAAAGTAAGGTAAGACAAGTCACTTTGATGCTCCAGAGCACATGCCTAACATGATTATTGCGGCATCTTCCTGGTGATAATAGAATTATGCAAAGGAGGCCTTGACCCATTAATGCTTTTACCTTTCTTAGGATTTCTGTGCCTCTTCCCGAGCGGCAGAACTGCTGGCTCAGACAGAGCAGCCGAACAAAGGCTGGCAGGGAGCTGCTCACCCACTCACAGGAGTCACCTGGGAACAGGTCTTGGTGTTTCTTGGGGTTTTCTTAGCGCAAAATGCCCTGGCATTGCTCAAGATCTGCCTGATGTCCGAACACAGAGGTCCAGGTGCGTGTGGCTGTTTAAAGCAAGCAAACAGTAAGGAAGAAAAAGGGATGTCAGCCCTTCTGCGCCCTGCTCAGACTGAATTACAGCTGAAAATAAAGGAAGGTTCAGATGACGACAGCACAGAAACCTTTCAGGATGTTGGGATGAGGATCCTTTGTGGTCAGGGGGCTGCAAACCCTGCCCAGGCTCTCCCTCTCAACTTCTAACTCTCTCGAGTGTTTACAATAACCCGTGCTAAGGACTGGCCTGAGACAGTTCCTGAGGCTTGGCTGGCCAGAGGGCAAGCAGAGCCCAGGGCACAAATTCTTACCTCAGTTTGCGTATCCAGAGGGGGATTTTAGGCCAAAAAGCTCCTCCCGGGAGATCAGCTGACTGCCTTGGCTCGGGCTCGGGGCTGCAGACGGCTGGCAGGGGAGAGCACAGCTCCTCTGTGTGCTCCAGGCGTGCTTCACCGAGCGCCCCTTGCAATCTGTCCCGCGCTGCAAATGTGTGATTGGATTGTTCCAGGGGGGATGAGTCCCACACACGAGCGCTCAGACCCGCACCCAGACTCCCCCAGCACAGAAACGTTTCCATCTGGGGCTCTGGGCCAAGGCTTTTCTCTCGCTTCTCGCCCCTGTTGTTCGGGTGGGGTTCCTGAGTGCCCCATCCCAGACTGGCTCTGGCTGTTCAAGCTGACAGGGATGTGATTCCCTGCCCTGTGTGCAGCGCTGGGATGCAGTCAGACCCCTCCAGAGCTGGTACCAGAGCCAGGCCCTTGGCTCTGAACCCCCCTGCTCTGATCCTATTCCTCAAGAGGGAAAGTGCAAGCCCAGCTCTGCCCATCCCCTGGGCAGGAAAGCTTCTGGAGCATCCCCTGGAAACAAAGCCTTTCTTCCTCCCTTTTCCTGTCTAAACCAGAAAAAAAGGACCAAGACCTTTTCCCTGAGCTTCGGGAATCTGTTAATTGGCTCCCCAGTAAAATTACAGCGACTCTGCTGCCTGATAATGATTGTAAATGACAGGGACTATCAGGTTTACCTTGTGATGTCCCTGGGGAGCCTGCAGTTAGTTTAGTCTGAACTCTGCGTCAGCTGTTTGGGCTCCTTTCTTCTCGCCATGTGGTATCTGGACTCAAGCTGCAGCCTTTCAAACCTAATTAGTGTTAGGGGAAGAGAGGGAGAGAAAGCACCAAACACCATCACTCTCCCCCCTCGCTGGGTCTGTAACGTACAGGCAGGGCCTGATTTATGGGACAAGTTCAGGGGGATGTCTTTGTTTGG
>VZRJ01003272.1:247402-273048 GCA_013397565.1 Ptilonorhynchus violaceus
TTTGTTTCTTTTCATGCTTATCAATCCAGTGTCTTCGGCTCAAGCTGCAAAAAACCTCAATTTCAGTGTGCTGGAGTCTGTGAGCTCTGGCAGGTTCTGCAGACAATATTGAGACTCAATGGAGTCACCGTGGTTGGGCCTGTTCTGAGCAGAAACTCAACTTTTTACCCTTTTCCTCACAGAGAGAGCATTTTACTCTCCCAAATGTGTGTTGCTAAAGCTTTCAGTAATAACTCACATTAATATTCAGCCAAATTCAAACTGCACCCCCCTAAGAAACAGGAACACAGACAATTTATTACGAGTTTGCACAACTGTTTTACTTGCAGGGCATTTCACAGCCTCTCCTCACTGGCACGAAGGGGTTTATCACCTGTTCTCTTTGTACCTGACTTCCAGCCCACAGCAGGGACTCCACTCATGGTTGCAATGTTGCCTGGAACAATCCAGAACAGCAGATCCCTTGGAGACACCTCCAAAGCACTGCCAGGTGGAGCATCCACAGACCTGAAAAAGGCAGCAGCACACGAGATGTTTTTGTTTCAATGATTGAGTGCATGGGCAGAATTCTCTGGAATGAGTTAATTTTTACTCAGGAATGGGATACTCATATTTCAAATAGAGCTAATTAGTCTCTGGAACAGCTGCTGCAAGATTTTTGATTGCTCAACATCTTTAAATCAAGACCAAACGTCTCCTTAGGAGATCTGAAGCTGCTCCATCGCTGCAATCTTGAAATGGGAAGGATCAGTGGGAAGAACAGGTGAGAGGAGGAGGTTCCCTCTGCCTGGGAACTCTCTGAAATCCCACCAGGACTCTTCCATCTGTCCTTGTAGTTGCCATAAGGTTCTGGAAACATCTCTCTGTGCCCTTACCTCAGTCAGGAGTTTTTGGAGAGAACCCCACTATGGTTCGAATTCAGATCTAAGGCAGAAAAAGGCCTGCAGTGCCACTCTCTCCTCTTTTTTTTTAATCTAAAATGGTTTCCTCTGCCTGCAGTGCATCAAATAACTCCCTTTCCACCCTTCCTCAGCAAGCTCATTCCCTCCACGGAGCCACTCTGGAATCTGTCACCTGCGTTTGCCTGAGCACGGGCACCAGGCGGGCTCTGGGAAGAATGGTGTTACTAAATCCACGCCGATCCCAAATCCTCTTACCAACATCTGACCACATTGTTGGGCACAGGCCTGTAATGCTGTTAGAGTAATTCCCAGTCTTTTAAAGTCGGGAGCTATAGTCCAGGGTGATCCAGGAGCGATACAGCTCCGGGGGAATCTGCACTTTACATATTTAACAGAAGCGTGCTGAGCTCTTTAACATATCATTGCTGTACTTTTTGACATCAAAAGGATTGCATTTCCATACTTGGATGAATTAATAGGATTTGCATGTCACCCTCATTCTGTACTTTCTCTGCCGAGTTACACTGCGGGAATTTGCGAGGTGGGGAGGCTGGGGAGGTGTTCTGTGTGTGTGTGTGAGTGAGTCCTGGGGGCAACACGCGGCTCTGGGGCGGGCTTGAAGCTGACTTTAAAGGAGCAGCTTGGTTTGGTTACAGCTCCAGAGGATTGCCAGACTTCCTGGGAACACCTTTGCCCAGAGGCAAGGCCAAAGTCCTGCTCCCATCACCAAGCAGCTGCCCAGTCCCACTCACTCTGTGCAGTCCCTGAGCTTTTAAATCTGGTCCTGTGGAGCTCAGGGAGCACAGCTGGCTCAGGAGGGGATCCAGGGCTCACTGGAGTTCCTGAGCCATAGGATGGTGCTCACTCAGTTGTTCTCTGCCTGTTGAGACCCCAGGAGCTGCTGGAGCAATTGGCAGCTCTGCTCCAGGCCTCCCAGGGGAACATTTCCCTCACAGGTCACCTTGTGCCACCCAAATTCTTCTGCTGGTCTCATTTCGAGCTACTCCAGCACTGCTGCTCCAAGTGTCCTGAGCAATCCCAGCAGATATTCCCAAAGACAGCTAGAGGAGGTGATCCTGGGCTGCTGGAGCTCCCCTCCTGCCCTCTGCAGCTCACACACCTTGTCCGTGACACCGTCACGGGAAGCACTGTTGGATTTCTCCCCACGTTCCCTGGATTCAAGGACTGGCTGAACCCAGCCCCTCTCCTCTGGAGCAGAGCTGAGTGCTGATCATTCCTGGACAGGCTCGGAATCCTGTGCCTGAGTGAAATTTTATCCTTTCAGACAGGCCATGCTACGTCTTGAGTTACTTTTGCACTGACAGAGGCAGTCATTAATTACCTCTGCCTGATTGACATATCAGTGAGCAGCAGCAATATAATACTTCCCCAACACTGCAGCCTTCTCAGAAAAGCGTAACTGGACTTGACACACTTCTTTTGGACAGCTTATCCCTTGTTTTGTGTTTATCCAACTGCTGTGAAACTGCCACCCAAGCGCTGTCCCCTCGGCCACGGGCTGGGAGCAGGGGCAGGGTGGGAACAAAGGGGCTCTCCCAGGGGAGAGCAGGCAGTGCCAGCTGGGCAGCTGAACTGCTCTTCCACTGCCAAAATCCTGGCTGAGCTCACCAGAGTGTGACCCCCACGTGCGTCACCTCTGCCAGCGTCAGCCAGCTCTGGCAGCAGCCTGAAGTGGTGGTGGCACCGTGGCCGTGTTCCCTCTGTTCTTGCAGTTTTGGTGCAAGGTACCAGATCAGAATTCATTTTCCCATTTTGAAAAAGAAAAGAATAATCTCCTTTCATCCCCTCATTCTCCTGACTTAGCAGAAATGCAATTTCTCCTTCTGTTGGCTCAAAGTGGGGTCACAGAGCCCCCCCACAGCTGCCCTGCTGTGGCAGGGACTGTCCCTGCTTGCTCACCTCATTCTCACTGGCTGGGAGAGTCCTGCAGAATTCTCCCTGCTCTGAAAATGCTTTCCCCTTCACTTTCTCTCCTATTTTCAGGGAACCACTGAATGTCTCCCAGGCAAAGGGCCCTGCTGTGCTGCTGGACGTGCTGGGTGAGCCCTGGCACCGCAGCACCAGCGGAGAGAGCTGATGGATGACAGCAGAGCAGCAGGAGACGGAGAGGGATGGAGAGCAGGAGCCCATCTCTTCCCATTAACAAATGGAGAGCGAGCACAAGTAACTCCCTGAGCAGTGACTGATTCCTGGCGCGTCCCCCTGGGTCAGGCAGCGTTTGAGTGCATCATTTTTAAAGATGAGTGAGAGCGGGCAGGATGGCGGTGCCGTTAGTGCCTGCTGCTGTCTGCGGTGCTGGGCCATCCTCAGCCCCGTGTTCCACCACGGGTGTCCCCCCCAGCCCGGTCTGGGCGCCGGCCCTGCCCCTGGCCCCGGTCACTGCCACTCCGGGGGACCCGTGCAGGCTGGCTGGGAGTGCAGGGGCTGAGCCACAGCAAAGGGGCCGCTTCTCCACCCCCTTCCCTCTACAACACCTGCAGCGTTCCTGTTCCCTTCCAGGTCACTTTGCTGTTTCTCTCCCCTGGCTCCTCATGGCAAGGGTTTCTTGGATTCTAATCCATTGTTTCTGGGAAATCACTGTTTATGGCACGCCCCTGAGCCCAGGGATCGTCTCACGGACTCAGAAGATGCCTGGCACGTGGAGCTGTGCTCAGCTCAGAGGATCCCACGCTGAGCCTGGCAATTAATGGTCCTGCATGAGCCTGATTAACTGTGGAACTCCTCCTGAGCTCCGAGGGGACGGGTTCTAGGGAAGGTACAGAGGGTCTGGGTTTCTCTGTGGCCAGTTCAGAGCAGCAGCAGAGGCAGCAGAGCCCTGTCCTGTGGCTGAGCTGTGCCAGAGCCTGGTCCCCACTCAGAGCTGGGAAACCACAGACTGCCTGGCACAGGCAAAGCTCTGCTCCCTCAGCCTGCTCCTGGGAATGGGCACAGCACTGAGCCTTTGTCCAGTTCAAGGTCTACCAGAGGAATTTATGGAAATCTCATTCAACCCCAGGAAAGCTCCAGCTGTTCTTGTTTAGCTGTTTGGTGCTTCCAGGTTTGAAATTCCTGGCGTTACTCTGCTTCCCAGCCCATCCCTGTAAACCTGGACACATTTCTCTGCTGCTCAGGACTGCAGCAGGGCAGACATCCATGTGCTGAGGACTGGGCTCGATTTGTTATTTTGTCAGAGATCTGACAGGACTGAAATCCAAGCCGTGTCAGCAGACTGCAGATGTTTTCCTCTGCTGACACGCCACATCCTGGAGGGAACCCACGGGGCTGCACTCCCTGCCAGGATCCTGCACAGGATCCCCTCAGAGGGGCCGAGAGCTCCTCTTTGCTTTGGGGTGCACACTGGGCATCCAGCCTCTCTCTGTGCTCTCACAAAGCCCCAGGCAGAGGGGAGCAGGGCCAGAGGGCAGGGGGGATTTCACCTGCACAGAGCTGCCCTTGGGGGTGCCTCTTCCTCCTCTCAAAATGGGCAAACCAGGCCAAAACACTTCTGATTTATCTCCTCAGTGAGGTGTGGTAGGACAGGTGGGATGATGGAACTAAACCCAGATCTGCTGGGATCCAGCCCAGCAGAAAAACCCCGAGGATATCACGATTCTCCTAAAGAGCTGCTCTGGAGTTTTGCTGCACAGAGAGACCTTTGTAACACTTTGCTGTCTTTATTCTCCTGATAAACCATCCTGACTCCTTCAAAGGCACTGAATTAACACCTGAGCCGAGCCTTTTAATGTCCCTTGGACATGCAGTGCCTGTTGCTGTCTGCCTGTGAGTTGGGAGAGGGCCTGTGGTGGATAACTAAGGCAGCAGGCACGGTGCTTCTGGGACATTTGTTCCCAAAGAAGAACTCACTTGGCTCTGCAGGGCTGGGGATCCTTTCACAGCACGGCTGGGATGGGTTCCCCAAAGCTCTCCAAAGAGCCTCTGAACAAACAAACAACGAGAGGGGAGAGGGAAGGGAGCAGAAGCAAAAAGGGAAAAAGAAGACACAACCCAAGGCACAAAAGTTCAACCTGACCAATGCAGGAATCTCTGACCTGTGCCTGAGGACGTCATTGTCATGCAAAAATCCCAAAGCCCTGCCTATATTTAGAAGGTTTCTTGCCTTGGTTTGCTTTTCCAAGGCTTGCTTTATTCACCCAGAGCTTCAGAGGATTAAAAAAGAAAAGCTCTCCTGGGAGGTGCTTATTGAGATCCCAGCTCAGCTGCAATTCCCCTGGGAGCAGAGGTGCTGGGTCCAGGAGGGGTTGGCACAAACCTCCTGAGCCAATTTGCACTCGGGGTTTTTGAGGGAAGGGATTGTTCTTCCTTGCCCTTCCCCAGGGCTGGACATGAGGAGCTGGGACACGTGCTGTAGGAATTAAGACAAAACCATACTTTTTTTAAAACCTGGCAACCAAAAAGAGCTAAAGGAGAAATCCAGAAGTTCCTGGGAGCACGTCTCCTATTTGCTCCAGGTTCTCAGCAGCGAGCTGATTTAGCAGGGTCAGTCCCCGTCTGGAGTCTGTTTTTTTGGGATCTGATCACATCCAATCCTGCCCCCCCTACCTTTATGTCTAAATTTTGCCTTTTCTTGCACAGCATGTGGGGCCCTGAGAGTCAACTCACCCATATTGCACAGGATGGGGATAAAATCAAGGATGGAGTCTGAACTCCACTGAAGATTTTGCCAGAAATGGAGTTTTTGCAGTTCAGACATTGCATAATGGATGGCCTCAGCTCAGAGGAGCAGGTGAGTGATGGAGATCAGGGGCCCTGGAGGGGCTGTAGCTCCCACCCACCACCTCTGAGGGCAGGCCATGGACTGCCACAGACCTTGTGAGAATTGTCAGGCATCAAATCCCTCAGAGCAGCAGCAAGAGCCCTTCCCAAGCCGAGCGAGGCAGCCCCGGCTCGTGCCGAGCGCCTGGGATGAATCACGGAGCTGTTGTGCCTTCTACGGACGGCACCGGCGGGTTTGGGAGCCTGAGCATTGCCTGGATACCTTCTCCTTGTGTCAATATTTTTGCTGTGAAACAGTACACAGCCTTCTACCTGAAATTTTCCAAACTGGCAGGGTACTATTACAAAAGATTACTTAATTGCAGATTACTACTGTACGTTTGAATTTCAGTATCTTATTAAGCTGTCAGCTTTAATTACCATTATATGTTTAGATTATGCCATAGATTATTTAGTTCTGTACCTTGGTTTGCCAACCTGTTTGCTTTGTGACATGACAGGGTGATAATTACAGCATTACTGGAAAACCTAAATTTTTCCACGGGAAAGATTAGAAGCCCTTGGCACCAGCAGTGACCCCACAAATGCTCCTTCCTGCAAGTGCAAGCAATGTTTGCCCCCGGGTGGGTCTGCTTCCCTCAGACCTGTCTGGTTCCCCACCCCGGGAGGAAGGGGATGTGCACAACTGGCCTGGGGCTGTGGGGTGCGAAATGCCCACAGGGAAGCCCAAACCCACCTGAACCGGGAGGGATTTGGGCTTTGTTGGAGTCCCCACACCGACTCTGCTGCTCCAACGCTCCCCAGATACCTGGACTGTCCAAGGACCTTCCACCCCAAAGACTGTTTTCCATCCCAAAGACTGTTTTCCATCATGGTCAGGATGCAAAATGCCCTGGTTTTGTCTGTGCAGGCTGGGGATGAGGAAGGATTTGATGGGCAGGGTCGCTGCACATCCAGCCAAGTCCCATCGGCAGTGGCAGCCCCAAACCAGAGAGGGAGAAGATTTTCACCCTGACAGATTTAATGGGTGACTTGAAGAAGTGAAACCTCTGTCTCCAAACACTGTAAATGTGAGCAACAGCATTATCTGTGGAGCCAAAGTCTGATTAGACTGGAATTGCAGCCAGCTTATGGAGACACAACTCCCAGCCATCTGAGTGAGGCAGGAGGTGCCTGACATGCAAAGCGAAATCCCCAAAATGAGAAAACCTCAGAAGCAAACAGCATTTTGCCAGCTGCAGTGGGACAGTGCTGTTGGAGCCACTGGGGAGAGAATCTCTCGCTCTGGTTTGGGTCCATCCCTCAAAAGGAGCTGATCACAGAACAGGCAATGACAAGAATGATTGATTTGCATTTGTGTCAAATCTGCTGCTGCTGAGCAGATTGCAACCTGTGAGGTCCCTCTTGCCGATGCAGCTCCTCACGTGCCCATCCTCCCGAGGAACCGAGGGGGAAGATCTGCCTGTGAGTTAAACAAAGGCCTGGGTGTGCAGTGCAGGGGGAGGTGACAGGGACACACCTGGGCAGTTGTCCAAGCAGCCGTGCCTCAGTGTCCCAGCTCATCCCAGGGACAGCCCCGAGGGGCTGCTGGAAGGACCCACAGCCACCCAGAGCTGCCGCCTCCCAGAGGAAACAGGGACCAGGAACTCAGCCAGGCAGCTGGGGAGGGTCTGGTGGACAGATGCTCATGTCCTGCACTCCAGGTACTCCAGCTTTGAGTGATAAAACCCCTGGAGCAGGACAGAGATGGGAGGGCTGAAATATCCCTTTGCTCTGGGTCTCTTTTCCATACACAGGTGGAAAGATGCAGGGCGGGTGTAAAGGTACAGGATCTATATCTGTCACCAGAGATGGAGAGACATAAATTACATGTATAAAAATCCATACTATTTACTTCCTCTCTGGATACAATCAGAAGAGTTCTATACATCTTTATATTTATGTAGCAATAAATACATTAGACAAAAGTAATCTATTCAAGTCACAATTACCTCTTACTCAAATACACCTTGTAACGAATTTGTCTTCTGTTCTGGTTGTATATGCTGTGTATTGATATTATTTTGTCTAGTTATTATTAAAAAACCTCTGTCTCTGCCTCCCTCTAATCTTTTCCTTGGCACAGCCATTGTTTTAAAAGCCTAGAATGATAATAAAGTATAGGGAAAACACTTAGGAGAGCCATCCATTTCTCAGCCCGTCCTCAGTTAATTAATACTGCACGTTCTCCAGAGGAGAAATCTCACTCCTTTGCCAAATTAAGGCAGGAGGAGATGCAATAAATATTCTGCTGGGCTGGAGTGGGTTTTGCTTCCATTGCAGTTCTGAGCTCCAGCTCCGTTTGGGAGCTGAGCACCCTCTGCCCCAGCCTCCAGGAAAAGGGATTGTTCTCCTCTGCTGGAGGGGTGGAGGGGCCTCCCCTCCCTCCTGCTCTGACAAACAACCCCCAGTCCCTGCCCCTGGCACCATTCAACCCCAGCCAAGGGCTCCTCGCCGGACACCCTGGGGCTTCCCTGGGGATTTGCAGGAGGAGCTCCCCCGTTCCTGGGAGCGATGCTGGTTGTCACTCCTTCCTGCAATGCTCCTTGGTCACTGCAACTTCCAACTGAAGCCAGAATTCTGCTAAAGCAGCTCCTGGGTTTACTGGAGATTCCCCCCTTCAGTCAGAAAGACTCAAACCACCCCTGATCTGTGTAACCTCTCTGGGTTGGGTAGGGTGAGGCTTTATATCAAAAGAAGCATCTCCCCCTTAAGTATTTGGATTCCAAGTGTGTCCTACAGCAGTGAAAATTTCATCTCTGTTGGCTTAAACCATCAGAGATGTAGAACAAGGCAACAGGACCAGTTTAATGCCAGCAGCTTCATAACGACTTTGGCCTGGTGCTTTTTTCCTGGCTAATTCCCTACAACTTTCCCTCCTTGGCAGCTTTATTTCCCAAAGAGAAAGCAGGGACTTTGTCAGGGAGAAGTTTCCTGATGAGAGATTAGAATCATAACCAAATTAAATGATTGTCTCTAACTAATTAGATTAGTTTAAATTGAATAATGAAACCTTTAGCTGTATTTAATGTAACATGCCTGAAGTCCAACGATTAGTCTGCTGAATGAAGCTAAACAATTAAAAACACAATCTATTTTATAGCTTATTTTATAGGAACAATTGGAAAAACTATTACTGCTGGAATCTGCAGAGGAAATGCACAATTACGAGGAGCAGGCAGAGCACGGAATGTGCAGCAGGGACAGGTGAGGCTCCACGGGAGGACTTGGGCCTTCCTCCCAGCCAGGGGCCAGCGTGGCCAGGTCTGCCATTTATCACTTTATTTCTGAGGTCAAGGGGGGAAAAAACCCAAAACATTAATTCCTAAATATATAGGTCACATTGGATCAAGGTTAAAATTAAAAAAGGCCATAAATATTTAATGCCTCATGTAAAAATCGGAGTATCATATTCTGGCACGTGTTTCATGCCCTGTGCTTTGCATGGCCATCAAGGAGGAACTCCTGTAATGTCCATCCATCCATCCATCCCTCCATCCATCCATCCATCCATCATCCATCCATCATCCATCCATCCCTCCATCCTTTATCCATCCATCCCTCTATCCTTTATCCATCCATCCCTCTATCCTTTATCCATCCATCCATCCTGGGTTTCACAACACGATGAAATGCTGCAGGGTTATGACAAATCCCATGGGAGTTATTTGCACCTTGGGGCACCCAAGCACCTTTAAAGCCGCGGCTTTCAAACCCCCGGGGCAGAGCCCAGGACCTTGGCCAGCACCCAGCTCGCTCCAAAGATGCCCCTCAGGCACTCCCAGGCCTTTGGGGCCCTGCCCGAGCCAGGACTGTGTTTGTAGAGGGAGATGCTGCAGGAACACCAAGTGCAATATCCATTTTCGCAGGGATTTCCTCTGTGGGAGTTCCTGGTGCACACACAGAGCTCCTCACCCAGCCTGGCGCAGCCACACAGACCCCTCAGCACGGCACACGAGCGGCACACGGGGAGCTGGGACACTCCAGCCCTTGGAAGCTTCTCCCTCGTGTAAACCTGCCCGTAAGATCTTTTCCAAACACTCCCCTTGCACTCCCAGAGCCGAGCTCCCAGCCCTGCTGGGATATCTGCCCGTTTGGAATGACTAATCCTATTTTGGAGGTTGCTGGGCAATAGGGCCCTTTTATTTGCCGGGGAGGAAGCTGCAGCATTTCAAGCAGCATGAATTCCAGCCTGCTACAAGTCTCCCAGCTGGCAGAACAGCTTGAACATTCTGTATTTTTGATGAAATCTTTGATCACCTCATTGCAAGATCTGGTTGCCTACTCTCAGCTCCCTGGCAGCTCCGAGCACAACCTGCCATTTCGAGATGGGATTTGTTCTTTTACGGATTAGACGCATTAAATAAATAAACCAAACTGTCTCAGAGATCTCCTGATCAATACTGGCACGGGCCCAGGGGGCTGGGAACGCGGCACACAATATTCCAAGGTAACACGAGTGTCCATCACCCCTCGCCGTGTCCATCTCCCAGGGAAGGTGCCTGCCCTGCTCCGGTTGAGCACGGAAGGCATCGCTGATCCCTCGTTACCTTGGAGATCTTCCTGTTCCCAGGTTACCACCTAAATCACAAGGAGATATGGCCGTGGAATGAGCAGTGGAAGCTCCAGGTTATTCCTTGGAGAACAAGGAGAAGACACGTGAGGACCCCAAAGCAAAGCCCTCCCACCAGCAGAGCCTCCGGCAGCGGAGCAGCACCGCCCCAGCGGAACGTTCCTGCGGGATCCAGGCCGGCTCTGCTGCTCTCCCTCGGCCGCCAGAGCCCCGGGACAGGGAGAGGAGCTGCTCAGCTCAGAACGAGCCCTCAGCAGCCCACTCGAGGGGAGATCCCATCCCAGCCGAGCTGCCCTCCTCATCTGCATCCCAGCTCTCCTGCCTGGAGCAGCGAGGAAAAGCGAGGCTGTGTGAGTCACACATCAACCGTGCCAGGGTGGGGAGAGGGCTGTGTGGTGCAGGAATTCCTTTGTCAATGTCAGCTGAGACAAACACGAGGAAAAATATACTGCAAAGTGTTTCCCTGAGTTATTGTATCGGCTGGGATGTTTATTGCTGCTTGGACTCAGGCCCGAGGATTATTTTAAATAATGAGTTCTTCAGTGGGGACCTTCGTTGAAGCAATATTTATATAAACAAGGGCTTGATTAAGAGCAGAGAGAAGTCAGCAGGAATTTTCCCCTTGTCTTCAGAGACTTTGAATTACGTCCAGGGTGCAGGATACTCTGAGGTTTCAGATTCCAGGTTCGTGGCTGTGTTTGTGAGCACTGGGGCAGCTCAGAAGCAGCAACAAGAGCAGGTGAAACAAAAGCCCTTCGATCAGGAGCTGCTCTGAACTCTTTGAAAGGTCTGAACTGAATTTTTGGGGGGTCCTGTGGTGGCCAAAGGCACCTCGACTCCTGTCCCTGCTGTTGTCTCCTGCTGCTTGCAGGGTCCTTGTAAAGGCTTCCCAGGCAAGCAGCACCTCGTGGGAAGCAGAGCTGTGAATCACCCACCCTCCAGCACGAGGAAAGGTGAATTTGCATCTCTGACAAGGAGCAGGGAGAGGCTCTGAAGGTTTTTGCCTGAATTTAGCAAACTGGTACCAAACTGGATGCACCCATTCAATCTCTGTGACTGCCTCCATCAGCCACACGTCCCCTCCTCACACAGCAAATCCCCAGGCCACGGATCCCAGGGTGTTTTGGCAAGTCAGAGACGCCTTCCACGAGCTCCCTTCCCTACTCAGTTACCAATCAATCAATGGATGCATCCCGATCATAATAAAGCCATCATCTCTATACACAGCCTGTCAGGAGTGACAGCTCCTCATTCTAATATTGTGGGAAATAGATAGGCTTTGGAGGAAGCACCTGTTGGATCCCCGAAGTGGGAGAGAGAGGGAAGAGACAGCAGGAATCTCTCCTGGTGATGGCACCGCCCTGCTGAGGCTGAGCCCACCCTGACTGAACAGCCCCTCTTTAATTAAAGGTTCCTTCTGCCACACACTTTGCAAATCACGTTTATTTTTTCGCCTCTTTCCCCAGCCCTGACCTAACACAAAGCAGTCACTCACATTTCCACGAATCAGAGGAGATCATGCAGCTCTCAGCTACGCCAAAAGATGGTCAGACACATCCAAGATGTTTCAAACTTCATTTGAGGACTAACATAAGTGATTAACAGTTGTCTGTAGCGTTGGGAGGCAGGGAGTGGAAGTCCTTTTATCAAATTGTGAGCTGCCAACAACTTCCCGCTGACAAGCTCTCTTGAAATTCTTCATAATGTCTCTGCAGAGCCCCAAAGCTCTGTTGGATCCCTCTCCTGCAGCCTCCTCACGTCAGCTCCTCCACCCCTTGTCACGGGGACGTGGCCACAAAGAGCCTCAGCGCCACACGTGCCCACCGAGGGCTGGGGCTTGGACCCGTCTGTGCTCCAGCCACGGGACAGCAGCAGATCCTCAGCAGTCAGGGCTTATTGCTCGTCCTAAACTTTGCCCAGGGAGATGATGGGGTTGGAGCCGGCTCACAAAGCCCCTCGGAACGAGCAAAGCTGGGGGAACTGCACCACTGGCCCCAGAAATGCAGCCAGGTGAGGGGCCTGTGAGATCGAACCCCCATAGGTGCCTGTCCCCAGGTGAGGGGTCTGTGAGATCGAACCCCCATAGGTGCCTGTCCCCAGGTGAGGGGTCTGTGAGATCGAACCCCCATGGGTGCCTGTCCCCAGGTGAGGGGTCTGTGAGATCGAACCCCCATGGGTGCCTGTCCCCATGGGCTGGGGCTCCACCAGCACAACCCCGACTCCTCCCCTGCCCGGGCATGATTTAACACTGGCCCTGTTCCGTTCCCATTCCATTTGGGAATCCTCTCAGTGCTTTCTGCCTCGCTCCCAGGCCCGCACGTGCTCACCTTTCCCTGGGCAGGAGTGGGGTGTCACACACACCCCCTGGGCGCTGGCTGTGCCTCTGAAACCCTTCCCTCGCTCCCAGCCCCGCACTGTCGGGATGTGTCTGGGCTGGGCTGCTCCATCCTCCTGGATTTTATCACCCCAGCGCATCACGGAGCCTCCCCTGCCCCACGAGGACCCGCGAGCTTTAATGGCTCGACAGGGGGTGCTACGTGGTGTTGCAAAATATTGTAATTTAGAGTATTCCAGCCCATAATTAACAAATGCATCAGGCAACAAGTAAAACCCATCCTAAAAATGAGTAGTTAAATTTTTCTTAATTACATCCACTGAACGGAATCTGCCCCTGAGCCATGCACATGTAATCCCAGTGAAGTCAGTGCAGTTGTACAGAAAACACTAAAACAAAAATAGTCTGTGGTTATCACCTCTATTGCAGCAATCCTGCCAGTCCCCCACCAGGGTTAGGGACTCCAGCTTTATTTAGGGTTTGGAACAGGAACAATGAAGGCGAAGGAAGCTGAGCTGAGGAAAGAGCACGGGCAGAGCTGATGGCGCTGGGATTTACCCAGTGCATAAACAAAGGCTGAATCCTCGTGTAATTGGTGCTGTTTGAGACCTCCTTGTACAACAGAGCCAAAGGTCTCTGGTGACCCAGCTCCAGGTGATGGTGCCTTAGGAAGAATTCCTGATATCTGTATGGAAAAGCCTGAAGAGTTCATGGAGAAATTCCAGACTGCCTGAACATTGAGCTCAGTGCATCAGGGCCCTACAACACCCCAGAGTGACACGGGAGAGAGGCCCCTGTCATCTGCTCGCCACTTCTGCATCCAACCTCCACCCAAAGCGCTCCCAAAACCAATCCCCTGCACCAGGACACGTTGCTTAGCCCTGGACATAAACCAGGTGTAGCAACTCCAACCCCTCTGCAGATGGACACAGCCCAGCTGGACACAGCCCAGCTCCCGTGGGGCAGCGGGATCCTCCTCCTGTGGCAGGGCCCTGAGCCATCGCCTCTGACAGAAAACAGCAGCTCATTATTCACAACATCCCCTGGAAAACCTTGGCTGGAGCCTCTCCCTGCTCTCCCGAGGTCACAGGTGGGCTGGAGAAGGAGCAGCTTCTCCTCCTTGGAATGGTCAGGTGCTTGTGCTCCTCCTGCTCTCCCACTGTTCCCTGGGTTTCATCTCCTTCCTCCTGCTCTCCCACTGCTCCTGGGTTTCATCTCTTCCCTCCTGCTCTCCCACTGCTCCTGGGTTTCATCTCCTTCCTCCTGCTCTCCCACTGCTCCTGGGTTTCTTCTCCTTCCTCCTGCTCTCCCACTGCTCCCTGGGCTGGGCATGGGTTGAGTTTCAAAAACCAAAGCCCGGTGCTGCTCCCCACCCAGAGCAGAGGCTGCTTTGGTTCCAGGAAGGCTGCTCCCAGAGTCAGGCAGCAGACAGCTTGAGGAAGGGTGGCAAAATTCAGCTCCTAATTATTAGATTAAAACCTTGAAACAGTTGTCATGTATGAAGGGACAAAGTAGAATTTGGCAAACAGGAAGGGGAGAAAAACCAAATCTTCTCATAATGATAAAAAATCCCTGAAGAAAACCTTGTCATTTTTGAGAGCATCTCAACAGCTCCCTGCTTTTATTTTTTTGGTCACCGCTTATCAGAATTTGCATGGCTAGTTAGTGGGTTAATTTAATTATGAGCAGCGTTTATGAGCAGCCTGATGGGGGATCTGCAGAGGGCAATAGAGGCTGTTGCTGAATGATGCAATTGCACACACTCGCACATCTGGAAGCCGTCATGGGACGGATCTCTGTCTTGTAAATGCGTGTTGAGTGTTACAATATTTTACTAAGCACTCCCAATCTGTCAAGGTTTACAGGAGAGCAGAGACTGGGAACATTTGGGATCATTTGTGGCTTAGAGCCATTAGCTACTTCCACCCACTTATTGTGACGTTATTAATAGCAAAATAATCTAAAGAGCAGAACTTGGCTTGCTCAAGACCTGAGATAATGGAAGTGATTTTCACCGAGGGCCCAAAGCAGGGACCCAGGACCCGGCTGAACCCTGTGCTGGGGGGCAGAGCATTGTTTGGGGCGGACTGGTGGCACCTTTGTGTGGGCTCTGGTCCCCAGAGGAGTCGCCTGCAGCCCAGCCCAGTCCTGGTTCAGGCCTAAGAGGCGGCACAAGAAACAACCAGAGGGGAGAAGGGATGCTGAGCATCCTCTACCCACTGCCCTCCTAGTGAGCAGGGCATGAAACACCACACTCAGACAAATTTAGGCTTCATTAAACTCCAGTCAGTGCAGCAAAAGCTCCCTGCCAGAGAGCTGTGCTGGGGCTCGATGTGAGCTGGGGCTCGATGTGAGCTGGGGCTTGATGCTACCCCTACTAAAATTCAAATTTCCTGGCTAAACCCAATGTCGTTGTGCTCCTGTGATACCCATGGGTGTTTGTCACCACGGGATTGGCACTGCCAAGTGCAAGGAACATCCTAAACTCTCCTGGACTACCAGACAGAGACCAGGATGGCAAACTAAGGCTCTGATCATGTAGAAGCTCAGTTCTAGCCAGGGACACAGGAATGGATTTCATCAATCCCATGGAAAGGAAATGAGGACTTGGCCTGTGAAGGAAACTTTGCACAAAGTTTCTTCATCTTTTGGAGCTGTGGCTCAATGAAAAGATTTGGAACACTTTGAGCTTTTGGCTTCTTGTTAAGCCATTGCATGTCTGTTTAATTTGAATCCTCATCCAATCATTAAATAGGGGTGTTTTTTTAATGGGCCATTATGATGTGATTTATGACATCGGTGTAATTGTCAGAATTACTGTGGGTAATTAAAATATGAAACGATGCTGCCAGAGGCTTCGGTCCCTCTCAGCACCCTCATTAAAAACCAGGAGCTGACCAAATTATAAATAGACTGGTTTGCACAAGTTCACAGGGAAAGCTAATTATGAAACTTATCCTTATGCACTCAGAACCCGCAGCATCAGTCATGCAAATTCTTCAGGTGATTATGGCATTGTATAACCTGCAGTGGGATTAGTGGGCCCAGGTGGGTGCAACCCCAGGTACAGTGAGCAGAACAACTGCTCTGTGCAGGGTGAACGGGAATCCCTAAAACCCCTGATGATGGATGTGGGACAAGGGCCTGGAGCGGAGAGGTGGTGCATTCTCACATGGAACAGGGAAAAAAGGCTGAGGATCACAGGGAGAGGCTCTCTGATCTGTAATGGGAGGTCCCAGAGAAACCAGAGAGGCATGAGAACTCGAGGGAAGGGAGCTCCGGGGAGCAGCTGGAGCGAGCTCTGGATTAGCTGATGGAACGGGCCGGGAACGGCGGCTGGAGGAGCTCACGGGGAGCGTGGGTGCCAAGGGCAGAGAGGGGGATGCAAACCCAAGGAAAAATTCTGTGTACAAAGGCAAGGGCTTAGAGCTTTTCTTTCAGTGTTCCAAATGTTTTCCTCTCCAGAAGCAAAGGAGAGAAAAAAGGAATAACCGGAGGCCTGTGTGCAAAATCCAACCCAAACTGACTGGAGAAGTAAATCCCTGATGGAAGGAGAGTCCCTGCAGGGTCGTCAGTGATTCCTCCCCGTGGTGACTCAGAGCCCACGTGGAGCTGGCTCTGCTTCCTGTGGGCCTTCAGGAAAAGCAGAGTGACCCCCTCTTCCACTGCCAGTGAAGGGGTTGGGGTTCCTGCAAGGCAGCAGGGCAGCTGTACAGGGAGCTGGCTTTGTGTGCCAGCAGCCCAGGAAAGCCCCTGCTCCGTCACAAGGACTCATGGGCTGGGCAGGGCCAGTGAGGAGCAGACCTCAGTGGCCACGAGCAAGGTCCTGCCAGCATCACACAACAATTTACTGGGGTGCTCACAGATCCATCACACCCAGAGCCACGTTCCAGAAATAAGGCTGCTCTGTTTTCTGTGGAGCTCCACAGGACTCTGGGGAATGCAGAGCTGAAGGCAGAAAGCTCAGGGGAAGGGATGCATGGACCATGCCTTCCATCTGAGGGTTTTTAACTCGAATAAACATAATTGGCTGCCTGTGTGTTATCAGCTCAGCCACCTCTCCATCCGAACTGTCACGCTGACTCTGAGGAGAGGGCCTCAAAAATAAAGAGCAGCAGCAGTGGGACTCCCCAGCCCAGCGAAAAGGGGAATGCAAAACATCATCACCTCTTCCTGGAGGAGCTTCCCAACTAACATCGGTTCACGAAATTCCAGAGTCCAAAATATCTGTTCAGCTGCCTCCTTACACTTCCCAGGCTCCAGGAATGCCATTTGTGTGGTTCAGGAGGAACTGGGGTGCCTGGTGAGGGTTTGCAGCGCCAATCCTGCTGCTGGCTGCCCTCGGAGCCCAGGTCCTGCTCAAAAGCACAATGTGCTGCTGGCACAGGGAGCTGCCCGCTGGAACAACACTGCCTGCACCCCGATCCCGCTCCTCCTCCCCGGGAACACAGCTTTACACTTGTCCTTCATACAAATAACCCGAGGGTGGGAATTATTCAGAAGGCTCGTGTTTGACACCCCATCTGTTCGTTTCTGACAGCGATATATAATGTAAGGCTATAAAAACTTGAAAAATAATGCAACATAAAAAGGGATTGACTCGGCTCCAAGAGGCCATAAACGGTAACAAATACCATTGTATGATTTATTTCATGCTGTAATCTTTACAGTAAGTCATCTTTCAGACATTTCCTTGTGACAGGTTTTAATAATATTAATGCCCAGAGCAATCCAAATCATCGCCAATAGACATATTTATCAAGCTGCCAATCCAAGTAAATGAAATTCTATAAGCAATAATGTAACATGTTTAAAGGAAGCTAATAAAACAAGTCAGGAGAGAAATATTACTGCAAAGTATGCTCTCTCTAATCCAGCCCTGGATTCCACACAGCCAAAATGCAAATCTCCCCCTCCGTGATTTATTGCTCCAAAAATACCAGTGACCTTTGCAGGAGCTCTCGCTCAGCCCTTCTCACACGTCCCTGCAGCCGGGGACGGATCCTGCCCGGCTCTGCCCGCCTGGCGCTGGGCAGGGATGGGCACCGGCAAAGAGCAGGACCTTCCATCTCGCAGATTTATGAAACACTGACAAGCCTTAACACAGGCTTGGCAGCTCAGCAGGTATTTGTGAGCAATTATCCCGGCCCCAGATAAGTTGCAATTAACAGGGAGCTAAAGCCTGTTCTCTAACCTGGTTTCCCTCTCGGTGTGGTTCAGTTTTCGCTCCTCCAGTGCTTGGCCGAAGGGACCCTGCAGCGGGGCCAGGGGAAGGAGCCACGGCAGAGCCGTGCGCAGGGCCCTGCTCACAAACTCTCCTTTATGCCTCACCAGAAACTTAGCAGGAACCAAAAACAAGAGTCAACAATTCAGCAACACGCACACCGTTAAATTTGTCACGCCTTAGGCGAGAATGTGCGGAGCAGCCGCGGCTGCTACGGCAAGTGCAGCCAGGCAGGGGCTCAGCGGCGCTGGAGGAGCCCTAAAGGCCTCCATGGATCCACTTCTGGAGGAGTTTTACCGCTCTGAGGGATTTTTGTGTTGGTTCGTGATGGCTTTATTTTAATGGTGCTAATCAAGTTCTTCTCCTGGATATAAAACTCTGCTCATTGTCAGTGGGGGCAGCAGAAGGAGGAAGGGAGGGATGTCCAAGAGCGATGTGCAGGACCCAGCACACGCAGGGTGATGGGAGGGACCTTCCATGGCAACGGGGCAGGGCTCCAGCAGAGTGGGCAAGACCTGAGCCAGGGATGGTTGGGGTCCTACAACAGGCCGAGCCCGATTCTTTCCCACTACACTTCACTGAGGTGCCCCAAGTTATGGTTTGATCACATCTTTTGTTGACTGGCCCACATCCAGACCTTATCTCAATCTCAGATGCAAATTTCTGTCCAAAAAATGATTGGAATTTCAGTGTTTGGCTGATTAAATGTCCAATAAACACTGGTGTTTTCGAAGAACCCAGTAAAGGGTGAGGGGGCAGGAAGGAATTTCAGAAGCACTGCCTGTGGGATGGGCCATATCCCCGTGGGATTTATCCCCGTGGGATACCCAGAGCACCCAGGGGATGGGCTCTGCAGTGGCAGCTCTGCCTGCCCAGCTCAGGGTGCACTTCCCCCTCCCAAATCAAACCGAGCAGAACCTGAGCCCTCCCTTGCTCCCTGCCCTGTCTGGAAGCAGAAGGTCCCCGGGAGCTCCTCTCTTTGCAGAGCACCCCAGCGGGGAGCCCTGACCTCCATCTGGAAATGGGCAATGGGATCCAGCTCTTTGGGACTGCGGTTCTTTGGGATCAGCCTGAGAACTCTGCAGTCACACAGAGCCAGCCCCACAGAGCTGCACTCCCGGGGAGGTTTCCCCTGTGGCTCCCAACCCCTCATTTCACCCTTCCCTTCTCCTGCCCACCTTTGTCTGCTCCTCCTGCTTACACTGGGAGCTCTTGGAGGCAGGAGCTGCCTTTCCCTGCTCAGCATCCACCCCATGGGATCCCAGTCCCAGCAGAAGCCCCAAGGCATCGCTATAATACAAATAATAAACACTGCAAATAATAAATACTGCAACTAATAATAACAACAGCTCTTTCAAATGCTCTCCCCAGGGAGGTGCTGGAAGACCAGTCCCTGGTGTCACTTAAAACTAAACACCAGCAAACTCCTGTGTGGCTGGGCAGAACAGAGAGTCTTGATGATGTGGTGATGGGGGAGAATACTGATGGGGAGAGGAACAATTATTTATCTGCATATTTGGCTATTTCTTTAGGGGAATTAAAAATATCTCCTAGTACCTTTTTTTTTTTTTTTTTTTTCCTCACTGCTAAGCAGTAGCAGAGATCTCGGGGAAAAAAAAAAAAAAAATAAAAAAGAAATATATAATCCCCAAGGTGTAATCCCAGAGTATGGAAACTCACTCCACTTAAATACCTCCCTCTGGCATAATTGACTTTTCATGTGCATGTTAATAATGATATTTCAGCAGGTTGTGAGGGCTTGTTCTTCTCCCCCCACCTGCTTTGGTAAATTATGTGATTGGGCATGAGGAGAGACACGTTATAAATCTAATTATGTTTTCGTTTCTCTTTAACAAGTCAGCACAATCTGGTGCCTCGTGTGTGTGTGTGTTTGCCGTGGTTCCAGCTGACCCCAGGACAGCAGCACGGGGCAGCAGTTCCCTGTCCCTGCTCCGAGGGTGCAGAGCTCTCCGTGGGACCCCTCAGGGTCCCCCCACACTGACCCTTGCCCACGAGGGGATGGAGGCAGGGGAGGCGTCACTTCTGCACCTCTTCTGCTCTGCAGCGGCTGGAAATGGCTCACAGGCAGAAACCAGGGAAGAGAGAGGAGTTTGTGCCTCTCTTCCCTCCTGTGGTCCCGTTTATCCCTGTAAATCCTGGCGTGGCTTGTCCTGTCACCCTCCCCAGGGGATGCTTCCAGCACTGACCGCTCAGGATCAGCCCAGGACACCCCTCCCTGTGCCCAGAGCTCAGGTCAGGGGGGCTCCCAGGGCAAGGCCTGGCCCTAAGGGTGAGGAGAGGGAACAACCTGGTCCTACAGAGGAGAAAGGGAGCTCCAAGTGCTCCATGCAAACAGGATCCTCCAAGGGAAAAAATAGCTGGAGGGTAGGAGGAGTTCATCCTCTGTCCTTGCACCATCCTCACACTCGTCCCCAGCGATGCGAAATTATTCACCACACTCTTCTCAAACCATTTTTATCTGCCTCAAATGCCCATGGGGAAATCAAGACAACAGGGCCAAGTGGCCCAAAGCCCCAGGTTGAGTCTGAGGAGGAAGATCAAGAAAATGAGCTCAAGTTTCCCAAACCCTAAAATAGCCATTTAACAGCTGGAACATCTTTCCTCTGACACTGGATCTGGTCCTTTCTGGGCCATAATCCGAGGCCAGGAGCTGTTAATCCCAGCCTTGACACACCAGGAGTGATTTGGGGACGGTCAGCAGCACCCTCTGAGGTTTGTTAGGAGCCTCAGAGCCCCCCTGCCTGCCCTGCCTTTCCCTGGGAGCAGGTTTGGGGTGCAGGGTGTCACTCCTCACACTGCCCTTCCCTGGGTCTGAGCTGCTGATCCACGTTCCTGTCCCTGGGAGCCGTGCCAGGGGGTGCAGCACAGCTCCCGCGTCCCAGGAGCCCAAACCCGCCCCAGATGGGAACTGGGGTTGGGGGAACATCCAGGCCCTCACATCCCCTCACTCCCCAGGGACAGACGAGCCCCCCACACCGACGCTGTGACCACTGCCAGGCCAGCCCAGCCCGGGGGGACAGCAGCGATCCCAACCTGCCCCCGGCAGGAGCAGGGACAGCTCCCCGAGGGGGGAGTGAGAGCCCTGGGGGTGCCCAGAGCAGGGCCCTCAGCCCAGGGGCAGGAGGTGCCTTTCTCCAGCCCCGTGTTCCGTGAGGGGCAGCTGGGGGGGGCAGAGGGGCTCCCTGAGGGTGCATCGTCCACGGGATTCCCGATGGGTGTACTGGAACTCAAGGCAGGGAATGGGAATCCAGAGCAGCCCCTCTTGCACAGGCACCAATGAACACCCGAGAGAACTCCCTGGGGTGTCCCCAGCCCAGCCTGGCCAACAGCACCGGGCTCATCCCAGCCCGGGGCTGGGTTACTGTGAACAACCTTCTGGACACCCCATCTTGAGAGGCCCCTATTGCCTCCCAACACATAACTGATGATTTACAAAATAATAATCTAAAAACGGATTTAGATGAAGTCTGGATGATAAAGGGAAAACCAGCCTTGATTTCCTATTCTGCCTGCACTCCCGTGCACCGTCCACACCACTGACATCATGTACCCCACTGACACCACTGACACCATTGGCACCCCAGTCCCACGGACAAAGGGGCTCCTTTGACTGCAGCTCACAGCCTGGGAGGCTCCTGGATCAGTTTTGGGATTCTGTGCCATAGAGCCCTCCTGTCCCAGCCGGATCTCCCTGTTCCCCTCCCAGGCACAGGCAGCCTCCCCCCTGCACCATTTGGGGTTTCCACCCAACCTGCCCTCACCCACCCAGAGAGTTTGGAGGGATCCAGGGCACCACACTTGAGCTACAGCCCATGGAGAGGGGAGGAAGGAAGCAAAGTGCCCACAATCCAGCTCTGATCCACCCGGAACCCCTGGGAAAGGCAGTGGCAGGGTCTCACCCTGGCGGAGCTCCCGATGTCCCTCGGGCAGCCCCTCTGACCCCACCACAAGCGGTGCAGAGCTGCGGGTTTGCAAACAACGGCTTCTTATCGACGCACCCTTCTCCCAAAATGTCATCCTGTCCTTTTCAGCCCCAGGATTGCCTTGGAAACGAGGAGAAACCCAGGCAGGGGGAGGCTCCTGCGGTGTCAGTGCCTTCCTCTGCGTTTCCCCGGGACTTCTACCGGGATGTCCTTGCAGTTTTTGGAAGTCTCGTTTAGGGAGGGAGCTGGGAGCTGCCCTGGGGCCCTCGGCTCCATCTCTGTGGGATGCTGGGCTGGGAACGGGAGCAGCTCCGGCTCCTGGGGACGCTCCTGCCCGGAGCCCTGCAGGTGTCAGCACTGGCTGTTCCCATCCCTCCGCATCCCGGGAAGGGCTCTGGGATGGGGCTCGGCTGCCATCTGCTGCTGAAGGGCTCTCTGGCCGTCACTGTTCTCAGCCGAGCGTTGATTCCCAAAGAAAAGCAGAAATTCCAAGCATTTCAAGTGTAATCATAACCTAAACCACGAAATGTATCATCAGAAAACTCCCTATTTTAGCAGGGAAGTAGAGGGCTGTGTATTCCAACCTATCCCCGGAGAGGAATAGGAATATAAAAATACCATTGACAGAAATTCAATCAGGTAGTTGGGATTTTTTAATATCTTTTTTTTTTTTCTGTTTGTTTGTTTGTATTTAATGGGAAATAGATTTTAAGAATTTCTTCGAGAAAGATTTTGAGTTCCTGCAGTTTATTCAGCTCTGAGGCTCCTGAGGATTTGGCAGTTTTGAGGGGTTTTTAAAATTAATTTGCTAAATTACAAACTTGGTGGGAAAGAGGTGCTTTCACTTCCACCACGTTATTTTTGAATGTTTTAAATGTAATAAAATCATGAATGTAATAAACCCAAGAAGTTCACTGCAGCCTGGATGGGCCATTTCTCCATGTGGCCACTGAAATTCCTGAACATTCACACTTAAAATGCAGGGATTGAGGCATCTGCTGTAAGGCTGAACAGGCCAGGTATAACAAGAGGAGAAATCTTATTTTCCAGTGGTTCCACCTTCTAATGAGTACCAGGATTCTCCTGGGCTGCTCCCAGCACCTCTGTGTTGAATCCCCTGCAACATCACTGCATTTACCAAATTCTCCCCCACAAAGATCACTCAAGGTCCCAGCTCAGGCCAAATTCCTGCTGCTTTCAGCCCAGTTTTAGCCAATATTGGGCATTTCCGTACGGATGGCACAGGGAGGGAACTTTTTCCTTCCACCCCTGCACTCCCTGTGCAGATTCACAGCTCAAAGGGCAAACAAAACATCAGTGACCCCAATTATTAGTACAGATATTGACCCTAATTATTAGTACAGATATTGACCCTAATTATTACTACAGATATTGACCCCAATTATTACTACGGACACTGGAGCAGCATCTGGAGGTCCCACCTGGAGAAGAGGCCCCTCCTGTGTGCCAGCTGCTGTGTGTAGAAAGCTGAAATGGAGTTTCTCTCTCTGAAGGGGCATCGTGCTGCCTTTCCCCTCCTGCTCCCTCTCTCCATCATTCCACGTTCAGCCAGGCAATGATGGACCCAGGGAAGATGGATGGAGCTGTGGCCTGGTTTTCCATCAGTTCTGAGCAGCTCCAGCCACTGCCTTCTTTTGGAGTTCATTCACCAGTTCTGGGAGAACACCCCAGGTATTTTTACAGCAGTTTCCTCTCTGGGTCCAGAGCTTCTCTTCTTCAGTTTGCTGAAAACAGCCATTTCCTCCTTAAAAGTGGGGAAAGAAATCATTCCTCTCAATAGCCTGCATTTTCTGGGTGATTTCTCCAGCTTTTTAAAGATCTATGTCCCTTATTTATTCTCCTTCCTGAAGCAGTTCCAGCTTCCCCATTAGGGTGTCTGGTGTTCCATCATTACCAAGGCAGAGTTATCTGGCTCAGGACCAGAGAGCAAAAGCTCTGCTGCCAACACTGACAAATTATCCCTTTATGACGATGCTTCAGAGCATTCAGGAGCCTCTGCAAACCCATGTGGGCAAAGAAAATGGAGGTGTTTCCTTTCCCAATGAAAAGAAATCCAGCTGAGTCACCCCCCAGCATGGGGAGACAGCTCCAGCCTCAGCTCTGCCACACCTGTGAAAGGTTTGGGTTTGAATGAGACAGAACAAGGCAATGAAATAAAAACCCCAAAGAGCAGCTCAGTTCTACACCCAACTTCTGCATGGACAAACTCTGGATTTATTTCATCACAGAACCGTGGAATGGTTTGGGTTGGAAGGGACCTTAAAGACCCCCGAGTTCCAGCCCCCTGCACCTGGAACGTCACCTGATGCCTGTTTAATTAATCTGAGTTAAATTTGTGAGTGAAGGTCTCTGAGGAGAGGAATCCCAGCCCAGTTCCTGGGCAGGGGCTGGGTGTGAAGTCCCTCACAGCCACTGGAGGACAGCAAAAGCCTTTCAGCTGCACAGCACAGACCTGGCACTGCTCGGGCAGCTCCGTGCCCGATAATTCCATCTTCCTTTAATTAAATCTTCTGGTATCCATTTGGAAATACCTGGGCAACTCGTGGGCTGTAAAGCCGATACGTAGTTTATCAATTTCGTGTTGTAGCAGGGACTGATGAGGAAAGGGAGGAAAAAGGAGGAGAAGTTTGGATCACTCTCCTTGGAGGGAGGTGAAATGATTTCTGCCTGTCCCTGTTTGTGTGTAAGTGACCCCATGAGACCCACCCAAAGACAGAAATGACCCTAAAAGGGTGCTGAGGAGGAGCACTGAAGAAAAGCAGAAAGGGCACACTGGAGACATTTCCAGCCTGGTTTTGGGGGTGTCAAGCAGGAGGGGTCCTGCTGTCCTGCTTCGAGCACAGACTCAAATCATGAGTGCCAGACAGGATGGGATTGTCCCTGGATCCCACTGGAGCCTAGAGGCAAATGAATCTTATTTGCTTTGCCAATTCTACCTGTAAATTCCATCCATAAACCAATACCTTCACTTCCACAGATGCCCTACTGATAGAAAATAAAGATAATCCAGCTTGTAACGTGGGTTTCTGGAGTGTTTTGGGGAGATGTTAATTACACCAACTGATTCCCAAATCCAGCAGCACCAGGGGAGCGCCCAGTTCCAGTCTGCCAGCACAAGCTGCAGGGAATGATGAGAGCTGACAGCTCTCCAGGGTAAAGGAGTCAGCCTCCTCAAGTGCTGATGCTCGGGATAGTGAGGAAGGTAATTACTCCATATTTAGGAACGTTCTATTCTGTGTGGGGCTGCACAGCTGCCACCTGTCTGAATCCTTCCAGCAGCTGAGAAAATCACAGGAGAGAGCAGTCACTGGGCTTTCAGAGCCCTCCAGGCAGAAAAAAATGTGACAGGACAAATCTGTTCCCCTGCCAGCAGCACTCCCTGTGTCACTGTTGATATCAATCACACGGAGCAGGAGAGCACTGGAGTGTCTCATCCCCCCTCGTGGGGCTGGGAGCAGCGTCAGAGGAGCTTGTGGGGAGTGAACGTGTGCCAGGAAGGAAAACTCAGCGCCCTTGGGTCCTGAGGTCAGTTTGGAGGGCGCGTCTGGGAGTGCAAGGCCAGGCAGAGCCCCAGTTCCTGGCAGTTTTGGTCTGGGAGAAATCCTGCACCGTTCGGAAATTTGGGAGGCTGAAGCCCACTTCCGTCCACGGGTGCCTGCATGTGAACGATGGCTCTTTTCTACAGGAAGGAAAACTCAGCACTGCTGCATTGAAAGGTCAGTTTGGAGGGTGCATCTGGGAGTGCAAGGCCAGGCAGAACCCCAGTTCCTGGCAGTTTTGGTCTGGGAGAAATCCTTCACCGTTCGGAAATTTGGGAGGCTGAATCCACTTGAGTCCTGGGGTGCCTTCAGGTTAATGATGGCCCTTTTCCATG
>VZRJ01003282.1:6009-34715 GCA_013397565.1 Ptilonorhynchus violaceus
AGAGGTTTATCATCTAACATTATTCATTTTTTGTTTTTCTTCCCTTCCCCTGGTGCCCGCATCGCACCCCCCAGCACCCTGGTTTGTTAAATAAACAGGTTTTTTTCACTTTCCTCTGAGAAATTCCTAAGGTGGGGGGGAAGGGAGTTTGAGAGCCCTATGGTTAGTAGAGGAGACTTCTCTAGTCTTCCTCATAAGTTTGTCCAAACCGTGACACCTATCCACTCCCTTCTTACTGAAAACACTGCTATATAAGACAGCTTGGAAAAAGATCTGGCACACAGGAATGCTTCCCTCTCAGTCTTGTAGCTTGTGGAGTAATTATTTAGTAAATGACATCTGACCCAGGCTTCAATGATTGAGGCATGAACCTGTAATAACTGAGCTACTCCAGATGGAGAACTGTGCAAGCAGGCATAGACCTACCCCTCCCACCTGGTTTGTTAAAAGCGCTTGTACACCAATGGTCTGAACTGAGAGCAGTGGGAAGAGTAACTGCATGAAACCTGGACCACACGTGAGACAGTAACCTTAAACCAAAGAATACCTGGGCCTTTGTCACAGATTTAACTTATTACAAGGTGGAAAGGTCCTATTCTAACCTGTGCTTCCAATTTCAATCTGTGAAATACTGATCATGCTTTCTTACTTCAGAGGAGACTGTGAGTCTATTAACGGTTAAGGGTTGTCACCAAAGAAACTACAAGCATGAAGAGAAATAAGACCCAAAAATATGGGCCACTGAAGAGCAGAGTAGGTAAAACACTTTCTTGTACACACAGTTGTTAACAGGAAGAATGCAGTCATTTCCTAGGGGAAGACACAATTCCCAGTATTTCTTTTCCAGTTGTTAAGACAAAACAGTAGTAGTAGTTTATATATTGATGTTTCCCTTTTACCTGTACTTAAAAGTTCTCTGGTCATTTGTGCTACCTTTTACCCAAAGACACATGATCCTTTTCCACATGCCATCAACTTCACTGGCTTAGGGAACTAAGCATCTGGCCATTTCCTCAACACACCATCATTAAAACAGGTGTTTTTCAGGTAAGTGTAAGACATGAAAAATGAAAGATTTGAGGGCTACTGCCACTTCTCTTGCTCAGTGTCTTGAGGAATAACCTGCTGAAATGCACTTTACCTTCTTCAGTCCAGCAGGACATGCCTTAGCAATGGCCCAGGCTCATGCATCACATGAACACAAAGATACTGGTGTCATATCCTGTGACACAGCCTCCGTCTAACAGGAGGTGGCCCACAGACCTGCAGCACTCATTTCCAGACCTCCTCAGCCTGTGGCAAGGTAGGGAAGGTCCTGAGCCCACTGCACAAAGGGAACAGCAGTTTCCCCACAAGGCGTTGCCAAACAACCAAGTGGAGAACTGAGCGGATCCCATCTTCAAATCCTTATAGGCATATCTCCTGGAAGAGCCAATTTGCTGTCTAATCCCTACAGACATGCAAAGTGCCCAGACTTTCCAGAAAAAAAAGGCAAAAAGAAGGGCTAGATACTCTGCATGCCTATGTATGATGAGCAACTAGAGCCCATGTTTCCCTAATCTTGTCAAAACTCAGATAGACCCCAGGACTCCTGGTAGAATTTCAGAGTAATGCCAAATATAGTAATTTAATTCCAGGAGTAAAGAATACTGTGAATTGTGCATTAGCTTTCAAGGCAAGCTGCTTAGAAGAGATTTACCAGCCAAATCTGGTTTAGTCAGCTTTAGGTAATGTCCATTTAAAGCAGCCAGAGAGGAAGTAGCAAATGTATGTTGAAAAAACAGGAGAGCTACCATGGAAAGTAGCCAGAAAAAGAATTTCCAGCAAGGCTTAACCAGCAATACAATCTGCAGTCGCAGATGATTTGCTTTGGCAAGTGGAAGAGTCTGGATTTTCCAGTAATGCTGTATGTGCTCTTGTGCTGTCACTAGAACTTTCCGTGGTTATATTTAAACATGACAGGAAGCAACACCACTTGTGCTTTTCAATGAGTGCATTTATGATATGAGTGGCACAGGTACTCTTGGGTTTTGGTGACCTCAGCTGGACATAGAGGAAGGCTCTGGAGGTTTTGAAGAGGATGTTAAGTGCTTACCTACTCATTTCTCATCATTAGAGTTCACACGTCTTGGTGATATCCCAGCACTGGGGAGTGATGATGTGCCATCTAGATCCATAACAATGCACAAGAGAATGACTACACCCACCACCCTCTTCACCTTCAGAGCTGGGTCATTTCACCAGCTCCGGCAAAGAAGATTTGCCCTTGGCAAAGCTCTGTTGAGTGCTCCTGGTTACTTTCTTGCCATTCATATATTTGGAAATGAACTCCAATAGAACATGCTCCCTGTTTTCTCCAGGGACTGAGGTGAGACTTATCGATCTCATAGCCTCTGTCATCGGTTTGCCTGGTGATATTCCAAACAACCACAAGAAATTAATCTTAAGAGGAAATTAGCATTTTTGGAGCTGAGGAGAATGACAAAGAAATGGCAGAGCAGGCACAAAGCTTGAAATAGTGGAAAGGAAATAATTCTTTTTCCAATTTAAAGGAAAATCTGCAACTGAACAAAAAAAGTACATTCCAAGGTTGTGCTAGATTGTTGAGACCTAACAAGCCTAATTTCAACCTTCTTGTCCCAAGAGTTCTTCAAACACAATCAATCAAATCATATCAGCCTCCACTGGAATTCCAAACATATTAAAGCATATGAGGTTCACAGGCAGGTCACATACTTCATTCCCCTCACACCATTTTTAAGCTGGAGACTTCTGTACTTTGCAGTTCCATTGCTTTAATTAGTTCAGCCAGGTAAACAATATTTTCAATGGCTGCTACTGATGGTCTCAGGATGAAGAGCCATTTCAAAATCTTTTTTCTTTATTTATTTATTTATTTATGTAGGCTCTTTAGGAGTAATGGAGGTAAATATTGCTAATAGGAGTACTACTTTATACTCCATGCAGTCAACTCAAGACATAGCCATTTTCTTTTCTTTATCCCCATTATGTTCTTGTTATGGATGATATACTGGAAAAATTTAGTTATGTGTCATTTTAAGTTGGTACTTTTCAAATTTTGGTCCTGCAACATGATTTTCTTATCATTCATTTAAAACGCCTCAGAGAATAATCTGTAGTAGAATCAAAGTTCTATGAGAACACAGGTTTTACTTTCTGGAAATAAAAATATAAAAAAAAAAGAAAAAACATTACCAACAAAACCCCAGGCTATGGTAAAAGCCCGGCTGGTTAGAAATATCATTGGTGTTCTTTAAAACAGTAGGTGACGGACAAGTTCCTGTTGGTTAGGTATCAACATTTAAATTACCCGTGAATAAAAAAGCAATAAAAATAGTAAAATTTAGAGGTATCACTCAACTTCCTGTTGCTGAAAATAAGTCCAGGTAAAAAATACAGTGTGCATTGCAAGCATATATTTGTATACTACATATTTTATAAACTTCCTAATCCAAAAGTTAGGTTTATAGAAGCTTTTCCCACTTACACATGTTCTGAAAATCCATATCCTGGAAATACAGATATTCTGCTTACACAATTTTCAGAAACACTTTAAAAGTACAGTTTGAAACCAAATATTCATTGTTTATGTATTATGTTTCTGTGTGTTGCAGTAGGTATGTCAAAGGCCCAATGGATGGAATCAAAAAGGACAAGTTATGTAGTTCCATGTGGCACAAGGCTCTGACCAATCAGCAGTTCCTGAATAGCCAATCCAGGTTATGAAGTCTTTGTTGCTGTAAAGAATATTTAACACAGCTCATACTGGATTTCAGAGAAAAAAAACAAGCCTTGAAGTTGACTTCCTTGCTTTCTCCTGCCTCTCCAGCCTCCTGGAGCCAGCACTGGGAGGAAAGATCAGGCCACCATCACACCAGAAACTTTCCCTTGCTCTTTAGGAATACAGCCAGGCAGCACACAGCATGGGACTGAATTAGGTTCCTGGTCTGGGAAGTTACAGAAGGGTTCTTCCATTTCTTCTCTACAGTCAGTCACGTCCTGTGCCTCTAAAGAAAATCCAGAAGGTACCCCTCTGACAGACAAGTTGACAAGAGATCAAGGTAGAAGAAACTATCTTAGAACTGAAGTTGCAATATTCTGTATTCTGGCGATCAAGGAAAAGACAGCAATAGTAGTGACAAGTGAAATCATGCTGAGAGATCCAAAAGCAATTTTCATTGGAGAGTGAGGGATTATGAGTGAGATTAATCACAAATAGATGTTAGGCTGCCCCTGATTTGGGTTCAGAAAAGTGTTTTTATATATAAGTATGTGATAAACAAATCATAGGCCGAAAAATGGAATATGATTTCTCAGAACATCTTTTCATGTTAGATACAAGCTGAAAAATAATCTTCACTTCTAAATCCATGCCACCAAGTTTATAAAATACAAAATAAGACGACTCAGATAAAAATAAGAATCTTAAAAGCAAAACAAGAAAATAAAAAGAGACTATTGCTCCGTACCTTTTGGTGCCAGTTTCACCATTTATCAGTTCGCAGTTAGCAAACGTTGAGCAAACAGGGAAAATAGGAAAAATTCGTCTTTTCACTGCTTTTTCTTATTCAACAGATAATCAACATGAAGAAAAATTAATCAAGAAAATTACTACTGAAAGAAAAAGAACAAGAAAGGACCTTTTTAAGAACAAAACCTCATATCCCTGTAATGTCAAATCACAACATTTCTTAACAATTATCTTAACTATGACATGTCACTCAAAGCAGCATAATTTTTTTGCTATAACATTTTTTTGCCAGGGAGACAAACAGAGAAACTACAGCAGCTATGTGTCCACCTCTTCCTCAAGAAGGAATTTTTCACATCCTCCATGCCGTAGCTGTTTTGTAACATACATGTAAGCCCAAAACAGATATCATTACTGACCTAAGTGAGCCACTTTGTTAGGGGATGTTTACAAAACAAAAAAAAAACCAACATAGAGATGATTTGGGGTTTGCAAATCTTGTTTTAAGTCTGTAGGAAAACAAACAAGCATGATTTTAGCTAATAATAAGAATTTACATATTTATGGCCACTGTGCTGAAAAGTACTGTCTCTTGGCACTAAAACAAGCTGAAAATATGTCTTCTACTTATTCATTTATTTATTTGTTTGTTTATTTGATTGCTTGTTCTAAGATGCAGATTTCACATTCCTTTGGGAAAAAAATGAAACCCAAAGATAGCCAAACTTTGCTATTGGCACTGTAGAACATGAGCTTCCCAGCACGTACTGCATGGAGCTGGCAGGATGTCCTCCAGATTCAGAAGGCAACTTGAAAAACAGCCTTTGAGTGTGCTGGTGCTCATCACACCAAACTGGCAAAACTGGTTCGTGGTGTGGGGATATTGAATTCTGAGCAGCCCAAATGGACATGTGTTAGAGGCACCCCATGGTAATTCTCTTCTTCGAAGCTCTGTCCTCTTTTTTTCAACAACTGGAAAAATAAGGGCCACAGATCACAAGTGATTTTTTTTAGTTTTGTCCACAGTGGAATGATGCACAAACCTTTAATGTCAGTATGGTTAAGTGTTACACCACTCAAGAAAGGAAGGTATTTATTCACTGAAGACCTGCCTACCTTCCTTTTGATGTTAGGCTAACCATACCAAATTTATTTCTTTATGGCCCACTGACTTGCCTGCAGATGACCTACTTTCCCTTGCCTCAAATAATTAAATGGTCCCACAAATCAACTGTCACCTCTTACTTGACTGTCCATTTCCTTTTTTATCTAACAAATATCTTTTTGTTGACAGTTTGATGTGCAGAGAGCAGATTGAAACAGCTCCAGTTTTGCAGATATATTCCATTATTAATTTCTTGCATGCCAGTGGTTTTCATTTGCTGTCCTTTCTAGAGGACATACATAGGCAATGCAGGCTACAGCAATCCACAGTGGATTAAATACTCCAGGAAGTACATAATTGTCACCAGAAACTTTTCCAAATGCATTGTGCTTTTTTATCGTCACCCACTTTAAAGTCATTACTGTTCCACAGCCAATTTTCAGCAAAACTGACTTTCCTGTACTTGTTATATGTTGGCTCTTCTAATTATGACAGAGAAGGGAAGGCAGTAGATTGAAATACTTTCAGCTGAAATTAAGATTCTTTAACTGAAGCATTTAAATGATTGAATAAACAAATAAATTTAAACACAGTTGCAATAAAAATGAGCCTCTTCGAATTAGTCATAACTAGAAGTTGACAAGCAGTTTATACTAACAACATACAATTAGCTGCAGGGATTTAACAACAGGCTTTTGCAGGAATTATTGTTGAGTTTGTTGTCTTTCTGATTACTGCTATTAACTCTTGCTTACATGTCCTCATTGATCCAATTCTCCAGATTCTCTTAACTTTCCACCTGGAAAAAAATTAAAAGTTGGTCCTAAAATTACCACTTTAGGGCCTGAATGTGAAATTCACACAGGATTTAAACAATAAAGAGAACATGACTGTGCTGCTATATGTCAGATGGAGGACTACAAGAGGATCTGATGTCGCCATCCAGTTTCTGGCTTCTCATCTGAATTTGATGAGGCACATAAGTCTATAGCCTGGTGCTCCTTGCATTCATTCAGGTACTGAGCTGTTTGGGCTGCTTCTGAGATGCATTCATAGGGTTGATGATGAAGAATTATGAGAATTATGAGGCTTTGCAAGAAAGATGAACCTGCCCCATTACCAGTGATCAGCATAAAGCTCACAGAAAGGGAGTCAAAGAAACTTCCCCTCTCACTTTCTCATATGGACATCAAGACCATGATCTTCATGAGTATAAATATGCCACTCATCCTAGTAGCTTGTGTTCTTATAACAGCAAATTTGGTTGGAAATTTAAGGAGGACAGGTAGGTAATCAGCAGTGATTTATGAAGAACGTGGTTTATGCAACTTCTACAGTCATGTCAGCAATACGTATTTAATTTTATCTCTGCGTGTATTTATTCTAGTCATCTTCTCACACACTCCAAAGATTAGAAATTGTACATGCTGATAAAAACATTAATTTGAAATTACCAGGGGAAAAAAAGGTGTTTGTTTGGTCTTCTGAAAAATCAGCTTTATTACTTGGCAAGTCTCAGCTAAGCTAAGTGCTTCACCTAATCAATTTCAGTGTTTGCTTTTTGCTTTATATATGACAAAGCAATAAAGATCATTGATTAAACATTAAAGGGATGTGTGGTAGCTCCTAGTAATCTGAATAGATAAAAGAGCCTATGTCCACTTTTTTCTTGGAAACCACTGAATTGCTGCAGGACGGCCTTTGTAGCCCTCTGGAAGCAAAAGCCTAAGCAGTGTCAAATAGCCTTACAAAATACTGAAGATATCTGCTGCATTCTGTGTCTGTCCTTGCACTCTCTTTGTACAACGAGAGGGGAAAAAACTCACCCAGAAATCCCCAGAAATCTGAGGTACTGTAGAAGAGCTTTATTTTGTGTTTGTAGAGAAAAAAAAAAATGATACCCACTTCTTTCTTGCCAAGGTGGAAGCTGAAGTTAGAAAAGTAGAGATCCCTTGGGGGAGTCTTGCTTCTTACAACCTATCCCAGAGGAAGTAAAACCCACTTTGGGTCCTGATACCAACCCCAGCCAGCAATGGTTAAAAGGGACTTACAGTGAGAGACTGCCCTCGGCTGCAGCAAGGGCGTGCAGCCATTCCCAGCCCTGCCAAGGTGCTGCAGCACTTAAGGTATACAAATTTTCCTGTTTGGGCTGTGGGGTAGGATTAGAACACAGCACAGAGATGTCAAAGTGCTGAGCAACAGGCACTCACTGACTTCCCGACGGTGCCCAGAACAGAACCTCTGCGGTTCACGTGAGTAGCAAGGCACCCGCTCACAGACTCCTGAGCTGTGTAAACTCTGCACATCATCTCCCTTGACATGTGCCCCTGAGCAGCCTGGCCTCAGCCTGTTCCCTGGTTACTAGGAGGGGTTTGACAGGAGCCTAACTTTGGTATCTTCAGTTCCTGTGCATGGAAAGTCTCTTACGATGCGTTCAGGGACCGCTGCTCTGGTCTCACTGACCTGTTCAGAGGACAGACATGGGGAGAGGATCCCACTACTATCAGAGTAGAAAATGAGTTCATATAGAAAACAAGTCAATTTAGAAAACAAGTCTGTTTTGGTACTGACAATGCAGCTGAGGACTTTTCCTTTACACTCTTGCAAGTCTCTATGAGCTCTTTATGGCTATAGAGTTTCTGAACTTTGTTCTGCACAGCTTCTTTTAATTCCAGTAGGATACTGTCTTCAAGAAAGCTCAGTATGGACTAACCAGGATATCCTGAATTTCCTCCATACTGTATACTTGTCATAGATACACTGCATCAACACAAAGACCCTGATACAAAGCACAGACCCACTAATGCTTGAAGAGAATAAATGTTAACGGATTCTGTTTATCCCTGCTAGTGAAATTTGTTCTGAAATCCTTCCAGGTTTGCACTCAATAGGATATTTATTTAAAAGGGATGGGAGGGAAAACAATAGAGGTAAGTGAAAATCCATCAAAAGGCATCATTCCTCTGCTGGGTGCAACAGAAAGGAAGATAAAACAGATAATAACACTTCTGGAACAGAATGCTGTTCAGGTTGAGGCATGGGAAGAGCTGACAGCTCACAGAGTCTGTGAGGACAAGCTGTTGGGTGCGGTGTCAGACTAAATAAATCCATACATCCTTGCTTCACCCAAACACAGCTCTATTACAAATGATACTGTCCATCACTGTGTGTTGTGCTGATTTTTTCAACTTTGAATGTGAAGTAGCAGCACACTAAAAAAGGTGTGTAGGAATCACTGCTTCCTGCAGAAAGCACTGCAGGAGATGAGGTACCATATCTGAGAAGCTTTGATTCTTGTTTGTCCCCCTATGACTTTTACACCACTGAGAACCCACATATCCACAGAGATGGTATTCACCAAGCTGATAGGATATAGCACCTGGCACTCTGTTCAGTGAGCATATTAACTTCACTGGGAATTATGTTAATACGTTAAGGGACATGGGGAAATGGAAGCAGTTGTGAGGAACAGTCCATGCATAGGAACTAGTGAAGAAACTGGTGAGAGCAAAGGTAAAATAATTTGTGGTGCTGCACAGTGAATGTACAAAAAACCTGATGTTGAAAACGTTGCACTTCATTTATTGTTTCTCGGTGGGTTTTTTCTAATTATCATGAGAAAGGCAACATTTTCAGGTAGCTGTGAGATTAAAAGTAAATAAAATGAGCAAGTTTTTAGATACACAAACTCTTTAGCAAATCTTAGGTTTTCTCCTTAGATTAGAATGACTGTGACAATATTTCGTGCCGTAATTGTCAGAGACCACTTTTCACCTGTGTGTCATAAAACACTGAATAAAAGTGGAAAAAAACCCGATGAGCAGTACATCACACAGAGGGCGTCTGAGAAACAGAGAGGCACAGCAATTTCTCAAAAGCAATTCAACAGGGCGAGAATGAAAACCAGGTGCTAAAATACCTTCTCCATTATTATATCCACTGAACCATCCTGGGACTGAGTGGCTTTCTTTTCCGTTTTAACCCTTCCTTCACATTTCAGAAGTGCCAATGAGGTTGTATTTGTGGCACCGCCTCCATAAATGTTGCATGACTTGTCCTTAAAGGACAATAACACAGCTACAGGAGTCAAACACACAGGAGACCTTAAGTTCTCAGAAGACTAATTGCCCTTCCATTTCCAGGCTTTCCTCAGGCAGTTTGATCTCAAACAGAATGGACAGGGCCATTTTGGACAGGTCACTGTGAATGCCTCCATACCCAGACTCCACTTCCAAAGAGGGTTTAAAACAGGTGATTGAGCTTGGCTAGTCAATTTGTAACTAGAAGATGATGGGAAGGTGGGGAATGATGCTGCTAGATTTGGTTATTTCTCTGGCTCATTATGCCTGCCCGCCTGCTCATTCTGCACTCACCTTGTGAGTGTATCTACTAACCCGCAGAAGACCATAAACAACATAAACCAGGCAAGTGAGAAAATACAGGTAACTTCATTTACTCTCCTTACACTTACAAGCAAAGTGGTTCTCTTCTTGGAAGGTATTTCTTAATAATTATGTGACTGCAAACTTTAGATTATATACTGGTTTTACATACCTCTATACCTCTCTTACTGCATAACTTCAGATTGCTATAAGGATTGGTTTTTAGTACCCTTAATACAGTAGAATTTTCTTTAAGAGGAGTGAGGGAATTTGAAACAGGAGTTCACTGGTCCGTTCTGTACCTGTCAGCCTTGAAAAACATACTCTTTCAAATGAAATCTGAATCAATGTCAGTATTTTTATACTGCTATCATTTAAAAATAGATTTATTTTAACACTTGAATTTCAGTCGTCACATAAAACGCCATAAACTTTTCTGTTCATCATCAGTGATGTCTTAAAAGATTATGCACTGATATTAAAATTTCCAGCAAATGCTCATGATCACTCTCTGTTCTGCAGTGCATAACAAAACTGCCAATAATTTAAAATGTGCCAGTAATTTAAAATAAAGGTACTTCTGGCTCTTACTTATCCTGATTCTACCGCCAGTTCTAGATCAGGATAAGGAAGAGCCAGAAGTGCTCCACAATCCTAAACTACTGTAAGGCATCTCCAGGCAATGGTGAGCCATGCCCAGTTAATCAGGGCCTGAGCAGCAGTCTCCATGATCATACAAAGGGATGGTTGCAATGTTCTCATTGTCAAATTCTCATGCAGATTTTTTATGTATTTATTATGCGCTTCCAAAGACTGCATCTTCCAGGGATTAGGACAGAAAAGTACAACCTTCAACATTACAGGCTATAATTGGGAATTCAACTTCCACAAACTTTAGATCACTTCAAAACTCCACTCCCAAGTTACTAGGTAACCCGGGAGCTCTGGATTTCAGGCAAGGCAGATGCTCTTCATAAGGCTTATTTCCTCCCCTAGCCTTCGGTGGCACCTAGTGGAAAAGAAGCAACTTGAAAGGAAGAACAGTTTGGAGGAAAAATGCAACTATGCAATCTTTTTCCAGCTCCACCAAATAACCTTCCTCCAATGTCTCTGAAGGAATAAGGACATGGAGTGACTATATGAAAAATGAACAAGTGCTGGTATGGAGTAGAGCTGGTGTACAATGTTCTCTTGAGGAAAGGTTGCTATACAAAACAAATTCAAATGTTAGCACATGGAGGTGTAAAAAGAGCTAAATGTAGCATGATGAAAAAGCCAGCAATCCTGAAAGAACAGAGAGGGTGCAAAAGGGATGAGGAAGGGTGGATCTGACCTGGGGTACAACTGGAATAATTTAACATTTCTTACTGGAATTACATACTAGGCATTTTACCTTTTTTACTGGAGCAGACATTGAGTCATCACTGTGCATTTGCAAGTCACAGTGGGCAGTATAAAAAAGTTGCTTTTTTTTTTCCCCCTTTCTGACCATGCCGCTGTAACTTAGTAATACAGATAAGATTATATCTTGTTCTGGGAGAACACATTCCTTGTTTCCTGGTAGCTCTGTGCCACATTTCTGTATTATTGGGGAGTCTATTTCCAAATGCTCCTTGTCACTTCAGCTACTCTTCGGGAATGGGGCTTTAAGTTTCCTTAACTAAACCACTCCCAGCTGTTGGAGTTCCTGATAACCTCATGAAATTGGCACAGCCCATTTATGGTTTATTTTTTCAGGTCTCTCATACTTCAGGTAGTACCTGAAGTGAGCCTACAAGAAAGATGGAGAGAGACTTTTTAGAAGGGCCTGGAATGACAGGGCACGGGGAAATGTCTTCAAACTGAAACAGGGCAGGTTTAGACTAGACAGTAGGAAAAAAACTCTTTAATTTGAAGGTGGTGAGGCATTGCAACAGGTTGCCCAGAGATGCTCTGAATGTCCCATCCCTGGAAGTGTTCAAGACTTGATTGAATGGAGCTCTGAGCAACCTGGTCCCTTCCAACCCAAACCATTCTATGATTCAGTGACTCTAGTTACCTGACTTGAATAAAAGTCCACAACATTTTTCAGAGCAGCACTTGGCCTTGTAGCTGTCATGTCTTATTCACCATGGGAGAAATCTATCCTGTAAACCTGTCAGTGCCATGCCACCTGCCTTAACTCTATTAGATGCTGTGTCATAGAGTCACCCTTCCAATTTTTCCTCGAAACAAATGAACCTTCACTGGTGGCAAAGTGAAATAGACACTCACCTTCCACCAAACCTCTAAACATTCCTGTGGCTGCTTCTTTTGCTGGTGGGCAGATGACTCCACAGCTTCACTGGGGTGTTTGAGGAAGGCTCACATGTGTTAATGCAAAGGTCTTTGTAAGTGTTCATCTCCCTCCATAGTCAGAACAGCTCTTTCCATGTATCATAGTTTCCCTGCCTTTCTGTGAAACACTGGCTACTGTATTTCTAGACTCCGCCCTCTCCATTTTGGTACTTATGCGTTCAGTTTTCCTTGATGCTGTCACTGCTGAACGGTTGAAAAATGTCAGGCTAAACAGTTCATGAGTGGGTTCCTTCTCCCTTTCTACCTGAGCCACAAAACCAGACACTGGATACGTTCTTAAAAGAACAATATACTGCTTCCTTCTGTGCTCGCATCTCTTTGGCAGAGTTTTCAAGCAAAAAACTCATAGAATGCTAAATAGTGGACAGACTTTGAAAAGCTCCATTAATCTCTGTCCTGTGGTTTTAGTCTTTTCCTATGTATTTTTTTTAATTCATCTCCAAATACCAAGTGTGACAACTTCAGCATGTGGTGACTTTGCTGGGTAGGTGGTTTCTTTCTTTGTTCTACACGTCCTGTCCTTTCATCCAACTTGGTATGTATTCACTCCATGGTACTGAGGCCAAAGGACAAAAAATCCAGACAGGCAATTTATCAAGAGCTGCAGCTCCATCCTGTGGAGCTCCTGCATTCCCAGCAGTAAGGTTTGTCTGTCTGAATACAGCTTGTCCTCATAATGCCAAATATGACACTGCTATGGTCTGCTTTTAGTATTAATCCTATGGCGTCAGTCATATGAACTGCTTCAGTGGTAATCCACAGTATAATAAAGGATTAAGACAACCTTGATTGCTAGAAAATTACACTATCCTAAACTTGATGGAAATAGTGAGTTTATTACCCACTGCTTATGAGTTCAAACACTAGCTTATTAAGGTGGGAAAGAGTTTGTAAATGTCAGTGCTTAATGGTGGATCCACCAAAGTGTTTAATAGAGCCACCAAAGTTAGAACATCTCCCACTAACTTTATTTCATACTGCAGTGGGCTGTGACTGACACCTCTACTGTACTCCATGTACTGACTTGTTCTCTGTATTGGATTTTAAATGAAAAATCTTTGTTTCCTGAGACCTTACTTTTCCTAACAACTGGTCTCGCTTTTGCACTGCTTTGAAATGCATCATATTTTCATGTGAGTATCAAATAGTGGTTTATATTTTTCTACTGAGTAATTTCATACCACCTGCATGCCCACCATTTTCCCTAGCTAATATACTCTGCATTTATCTTATCTCTTTCTTCCTTTTTCCTCCTTTTAAGTGCTAACAACATAATGAAAGCTGCGAACTGACAGGTTTCATATCTGTTGATCTGATTACCTTTAATTTCAAAATAAGGTACTGTAATTTCTTTCCCCCTCTTGGGCTGTGTAGTAACCTCTAAAATATATACTGTTTTAATATATTGCCTCTAAAATATATATAACTATAGAAAACACTTTTATACCCTTATAATATTGCCTGGGGAATATAGAGTACATAAAGCACTTAGCAGGGTGAAAGGATATGGCTGCAGTACCATTTAGAATGTTTTGGGATAGCAGAAGCATTTCATTGTTTGGGTTTTTGTGCTTTTTTTTTAAATAACCAAGATATTTTTCATTCTCTTGCACTCCTGGAGTGCACACCAAAGTTGTGCTTGAACCAACAAGTATAAATTTACTTCCAGAGCAAGTACTTCCAGAATTTCTTTAATTTAAACCTGACAGAAGACATTTTGTCCAACTCCTTGCCACTAACAAGCAAGGTGAATTAAGCTGTATGGGATCTGCAGGGTCCAGTTTTGTACACAAGAAGTCCAGGAGCTCTTCTTTTGTGAAAGGTGAGACCTTCCCAGTGTAAACTCTCCCATGGAGGGGATGATCCTGGTACTGCCTACGGAATAGGGAAAAGACACCATCTCCAGCCTTTGTACAATGCAAGGTAAGATAGAAGCATATTTAAATCCATGTAGGGACTATTCAGCCCTGCTGTTTCCATCTGCTTATTAATTTAAATGTGCCTGGTTTAGTATGCATCTCTTGGGGAGCTATGTGAGTAGCTCTAGAAACCAGCACAGCAATAACACAGGTGAGAGTGAAAAAAGTTTGTAATCACATCAGGGTGATAGGCAGAAATCCTGCTTTGTGTCTGCCAATGCTCAGGTCAGACTTAGTTACTACCATGAAACCTTCCTTTCATAACTTTTTTAAAAATCCAGAAAGGATAAAATTAATTAGGAAAACAGAGCTCTGTAGTAGATGAAGGTCCCACCTATCAAAATAATGTGCATCTGTTCAGGACTTACAAGCCTAATTTCCCCCAGATAGCTGCAGAATAGTCAACTGCTATTTTTAGGTTTTGTGAGTAGCCAAGGGAAAAATAAAAATATACATCTGGAACACTGCATATGTATCATTAACTAGAAAAGCTTCTTTTTAAAGAACATTTGCTGATACCTTTTACAGATTCTCTTTCCATCATCTGGAATAGCCTCCTTGGCCTTTCCTATCTGCTGAAGAACTGGCTATTCTCCAGGAGTGATCCTAGCAGGGACTCTAATCCTCGAGCAGTGAGTAGTTATCACTAGTGATTGATCCTCTCTGGAGGCACGGACATCTAGGGATGCTACCTATCTTCCAGGGGCTCTCAGCATTTCACTGGATGAGCTGTAAGCTGGAGGACAAAAAGACACAATGCTGACTGCTAATCTCTTTCCTCATTAACAACACAGTGAGTAACATGAAAGATACAGCACCACATTGCAGCAAATACAGCATGTGTTTGTCTTCAGATCTGAAGATGAGGGGCAACTTTGAAATCTAAGTAGTCAAAAAAAGAAAAAAAAAATCCTTAAAATAGTCCCCAGTAAAGACACAAGTACTTTTGTGCTAAAGCTAACCTTGATACCGAGAGCAGACATAGAAAGTGAGAAACAAACTGGTTTTTTCCATTGAAATTATAGCAGACAGATCTTCCCTGACAACATCACAGAAGGTGGGAGCATGGGGACATGCTGGGAGACCTGGCACTGGGGATTTCTCCTGCCTAGTCACCTGGTCCTGTTCCCCCAAAGCTTCTCTCTCCCATATCTTGTCCACACCAGGTAAATGAGCCACATTTTCGCTTGTGGCAGGTGACATATGCAAATCAATCTTCAATGCCGTGTGCTCTGGGCAGACACAGAGGATTGTTGAGTCCAGCCAAGAGCACAAACTACCAGGGAAGTGCCCAAGCAGGATGAAGCAGGTGCAAGGCTACCCCAAGACATCAGTTTGCAAGCTGGGACTTGGGCCAAGGAAGTCAGTGGTCAGGAAATGGTATGGCTGAGCTGGAGAGCAGGACTGTCCCCAACATGGCTTGGGTAATGGCTAAAGGACCAGCCCCTGGGCCCATGAGCAAGGTATGGGAAGAGATCCCATATGAGACTGATTAGGACCATTAAGGTTTATTGTGCCCTCAGACTCTTAACAGCCCACAGGAAACACATGGCTGATGAAGGAAAAGCCTATTATCAGATTATTTTTCTCACCCTTGAAGAAATTCTGTAATAGCACCCAGCTATGTTGTTGCCATCTAATCACAGAAAAGGTGCTAATTGTCAGCTGATAATGAAAAGGCAACACAAATGCCTTGCAGCAGATCTCTGAACTGGCTTAGCAGTTAGCCCCTAACTGTGGTGAAAGATGTAAATTCCATACTCACATCAAGGGATGTAGTCATGCACATGGAAAACTAAACAAGGACTGGGCAGTTATTGACCATTCACATATTTAATATCATGGGAAATACCAGGATGGAGAGGAAGGGTGGTTGGATTACATGCATGTGTGTGTATCTAACCTGGACCTTGACTGAACCCAAATTCACAGCTGGCTTTGGCCAGCGATTTAGGGCATAATTTATAAAAGCATTTAATCATCTAAGCATGCATGGATAAAATTTGCAGTGAGGCTTAATCAGCTCCTTAAAAGTCAGGGATATATTTTTGTGTCTTCATGTACTGAGATAGGCTTAAGAACTCACATCTCCAGAGCTGGGGTCACAATGACTGTAAAGCAGAGATGATGCTGATGATGATGTTTATCCTCTCCCTGACACAGGCCTCCCAGAGGTTCACTGCCTGCTTTACTTCATCAGGGCATAGACCATCACTCACTGTATACAAATGTATACATACACTGAAACATATATATATATAAAGGGGGTGGGGCTGGTGGTGTAATTTGGCTGGTACAGCAATAGAAACTGTAATATCATTACTGTTGGTTTTGGTACTTATTTATGTATGTGTGTATAAAAAAATATTTAAAAATACACATTCTGCAACTTAATCTTACAGTGCCTTAGATCTTAGTTATATATATCTGTGGGAAAGAAAGGCAAACCCTCCCACGAAGTGATGAGAGAAAGGGATTGGAGCAGGACATGGAGGGCAGATTCTTCCTGCTGCAATACAAATTAAGAAACATTTGTTCTCTTGTAAACTAAAGTTTTATCAACTTAGAAGTGAGTTTGTTTGTTTGTTTGTGCAGAAGAAAGGATTGAGTTTCTCTACAAACCTGCTGGGATCTGAGGCTATCATGGGACCATAGACATGTTTAACCTGGTTTGAGCTGACCAGCCATGCTCCAACCTGTCACACTCTAAGGAGGATAAAGTAAAACTTGTAGCCTCATCAGGGGACATGTTTGAGCTTTGTAGGTGTGGGCATTGCAGCATAACAACACTTTGTTACAGATAACTCACACAGAGGGAAGTGTCACATTAGGCAAATATTTTTGCAGCTTGTAGCAACTGTATGTAATGGCTGTCCCTTATATTGTACCAAAATTCCTCATCCAATATTTTTCATATTCAGTTTTGAGCACAAACATTTATTATTTAAAAAGACCTCTCCAGAGTGTATCACAGATAATGTGTTGACACTTGGCAAGTCTCAATTCCTTGCCCGGGAAAAGTGAGAGTCTGAGGTGCATCTCAGTGTCTGCGAATAGACTTGTACTGAAGTCCAGTGAGAAACATTAGAAATCTACACATAACCAAACCAACATCCTTCAAAAAAAATGAAAATATAATTATCTTAGGGGTAAGTAAACTTATCTGGAGGACTGTTAAATCCAAACCACAGCACACTGCTTCATAACTACTGAAAGCACCCAAGGCAGAGGGCCTGCAAGGGTGGTGGGTTACATCTGTATTTCAATTTAACCTTCATCGTACTCAAGGAAAAATAGAGGTCCTTTTGTGAAAAGCAGAGCACACCTCTTGCCAGCTGATGGGGAATGCACATGGAGGGATTTATGTGGCAGAGCTCGTGCCTGTGAATCACAAAAACCCAAGAGGATTAGTGCTTCAGACTGAGAAATGTGCACAGCAGTAGGTCTTGGCCCTGGGAGAGTCCAGCAATTACTCACTCTTGCTCTGTTTTCTGGACACTACATATGAGCAAGTAAAGCAGAAAATGAAATAAAACAAATAAAACTAATTCAGAGACAATAAGAAAGTAGACATGGAATAAAATAAATGTACTGCACTATAATACTTCTTGACCATTAATCTGAATGCCAACTAAAGGATATTGTTGTTCTGTATCAAAAAAAAGTATATTTACCTAAAAGACACCAAGGCAGACAGATCCATATGTATTTGTGGTTGAGAAGCACATTTCCAGGCTCCAATTTAAATGGCATCGGAACCAGTTCATCTATTCTTTATACTGCCAACAGCCTGGGCTTCTAGAGGTATTTCCAGCAAGCACTAGTTTTCAGATACAGACATATCTATGATTTATTTATATGGGACTGAATCAGAAAATATTTAGTTCAAAACAAGGAAACAAGCCCTGGTGTCCATGGAAATTTTGTTTCAGAATAATTACAAGGTTTTAAGAGTCAGCTCATTTAAATGGCTAATTTGTATTAGACAAATCTGGCTTTGCATAATATTAAGAGAATCGTCTGAGTGCTAGTAAAATTACTCTTCACAGTCAAGAGCCATCAAGCCATCATTTCAATTTTCTAAAAAGTCATTTAAATATTTTTTACACTGTTATGACCACACAACCTATCACATCTGAATTTCAGGAGATTTCACTGCATAGGCCAAAAAATCAAAGTGGAAGCAAATTTTTTAGAAAACTGCATAACTGAAAAATTCACGAAAATATACCTACTTCTAAGGGGCCACTCCAGTTTCAGACATGGGGCACAAGCTGGGTGCAAGATGGGTTGTAAAGTAATTTTTGTTTCCCTGCAATAAAAGGCAGGTGCTCACCATAGAAAGTGAGGGGCAGTGACTTCTTTTGGGGAACGAGATACTGCCCAGTGTCTTTTTCTTCTTCAATTCACATCTGTGACAGTGTGCTGCTCTAATTTAGTGACTCAGGTGGAGATGTTAAAAGAGCAGAAAACAATCATTCTAAACCGCGTTAAAATGACTCAGGTCCAAGCAGGTCTGATAGTCATGAGAATATAAAACAAATGAAGAGGAAAATGCCTTTAAAATTGAGGAAATCAAAATCATGCCTCTTTCCGTTTTTCCAACATTTTGCAAGGATCATCTCCTCTCTAACTCAGTTTCCATCTATTTATAATAATGACCACAGCCATAAAAACAAATTTTCAAACTCTTCTTTATGTCTGCTTCAGCACCCTAAGGTAATCCCTTTTGAAATTTTCTCTGTGTTTATCACCTCTGACCAATGCTCAGAGATCATGGACACCTGTTGCTCTATGCTGTTAAATAAAGCATCTGTGCTTTTGTAATACTTACATCTGTGGTCAGCTCAGGCACTGGTCTTGGTAAATAGTCCCTCTATTTTTAAAAGGGCAAAATGAGACTGCTGATCTGAATCTTAGCAGAAGGTACATGTACGAATGTACCTGACAAGAACCAGTTCTAAGCATGTGTTGTTACTGGGTTAGATGTTGGGGTGCTGCAGCCTTGTCGAAAGCATCGCGCATTCTGCGGTGCCTTGATGCATTCGGCACACACACACAAAAGCGTACTTAGCCGGAGGCAAAGAGTCGGAGGGGTTTTCCTTCTGGTGTTCCACGAAATAAGTTTATTGCATGAATAGTCCAGGGAAGGAGAACCCAGAACAACGGAGGGTTCAGGGTTAAATACCAGGCGCAATAGGGGCAGAGAGAACAACAGGGACCAATTGGTTGAGGGCCAGGGGGAGGAGAGAAGGCAGGGTAATACAACTTCAACCAATAGGGGCAAGCGAGGGGAGGAGTAGGGGACAGGAATAAATGGGGTGCTGAGTAAGGGAGAACAATCTAGAACAGAACTTTATAAGGGAACAAGGAGTGACAGGCCTACAGGCCAACCAAACAGGGGCAGATTAACATGACCTGGCAAGGCCTGATGGGGAGACCTTCTCCTTCACCACAACCCAGGGGGAGATCCTAGGCCTCGGAGCCGTCCCTCTAGCAGTCTCCTACTGCACTCAGGCCCTCCAGCCCCACTGGCTCCTTGGTCACTTCTGTGGCTGGTCCAACCTCCGCAGCATCCCCTGCTGCAGGCTCAGCCACCATCACAAGCATGGTCCTGTCTCATAACATAATTTCAAAAGTTTCAGAAAGCAACAGAGATCTGGAAATAGTGACAGTGATCAGAATGGGTTTAATCGCTCGTGGATGAAAATCAGGTAATTTCATCAAATTTACAGAAAAGTATTTGTGTTGTGATTTTTTTTTTTCCTATTTGATGTAAATGCAACAATTTCTGAGGCCGTAACAATTTTCTTAGATAGCTTTCTGCTGAGGGCACAAAGATTCTTTTCCGTAGTTCTCCACACTAGATGTATGTACCTGAGCCTGTAGCATACATAAATTATAACAGTAATCTGTACTTATTTAGCATTTTATTTAAAATACCTCATAATTAAATTATTTCTTGAAGCTAATGTAGTCTTAGTGGGAGTCAATAAAAATTTCTTATTAATTTTATTAGGAGCTGATTAAATATTTACCAAAATGCACTTCTGACAAAGCTAATTAGAAATGCTATTTAAAAACCTCAAATAGATGCTCTTGAAATATTTAAATGTCTGGAACAAAGCATTTAAAAACTGCATTTAAAAATTGCTTTGATAAAAAGTGAAATTTCAGAAACAGGGTAAAACCCCCTGAATTTACCTAATAAATGTATTTCTCATGACCCCAATACATTTTTAAGCATTTTTCTATAATAGCTTTGGAGCACTGGCTTTCCATGATGCTACAATTGTCATATTTTCTGTGGAAAATTTATAGTGGTTTTGTGTAGACATTATTTTCATAACTGATTCGAACTGCATTTGCTCAGGTGAAAGCTGAATTCAGATCACAGAAGTGCTCTCATGAAGCCACACTACTTTATTTATCATCACAGGCAGATCCAACCATGGACTAAAAACATTTACTGAGCCCAAATCAATTTTTCTCATGTTTGCTGCCTCTCAAATGTTTCTATGAGCATGAATAGCTCCATTTCAAAGGCAGTTTGCTCAGAGGAAAGTGAATGCAAACACCAGCATCATTCCCATCCTCAATCTTCTCCTCATTCTTCCAGCAGCATGAGAGAAATGTGATTGGTACTGAGGCTTCTGCATTACCAAGTGGGAGGACACAGTCAGTATCTTGTATTCTGTTTTAAGAACATTTAACTATTCATCCTGCCATGTGGAGAAATCACCCTTCTGAGGGAATTGTGTGTGTACCAGGGTAGGGCAGTAGTGGAGTGCTGTTCCCTATTCCCCTTCCAGAGTGATAGTTCTTCCTTTAAAGTTTTCCTGGAATTTTGCATAAAGTGATGAAATCTTAATTCTCCCTGCTCCTGTTCATTGTGGAATTGAATAGTCTCTTTTTTTCCTAAACATGCTTGCATGAAGGCAACGTCATCATTCAGCAGTAGGGAAATGTGTCATATCACATAAAAATTAGTCACTGAGATGAGACTTGGATGAGTTTCCCAGCTTCCTGGATCATGGGTGAAACAATCTTGTTTTGCAGCAATCTCAGAATTCCTACTATAAATGACTCCTGAGGTCATTTTGATGAGTGAGGACCAGTCAGGAAATTCCCTGGTGTCACTTAGGACAGAATTGATTACTTTGTCTTCGGGCATTGTTGGTAGGAAGGTTTCTTTAATCATGGGGTGTTTCATCTACAGTCTTTGAAGAACCATGCTAACTGGACAAACTTTATTTTATAAAGTGCATGGAAGTGCAGTGGTAGTCAGACATACCACCCCACCATGTGCACCTTTTTCTAAATCTCAGCTAACCGCATGGAAGTTGGGAGAAAAGGTGAATAATTTTGGAAAACAGTGCAAAAAATAGCCTGGCTACTTCAGAGAACAAGAAGGAAAAACTATACTTGGTTTACCCATTTGAAATATGCCCTAACAACCATTTCACAGGGAGGTCCTTTGAAGATGACACTTGAAATCTAGCAGAGCTGCTTCTCTTTTTCTTCCCTTGCACTGTTATGCATATGGCAGTGATATGCATCTTACTGCTCCCGGGAAATTTCTTCTGCATTTGGTTAGAGGCTTTGAAAAATCTCTCTGTACACAGATACGATCAAAACTTGTTAAAAGCTCAGAGAGCTTGTCTGTAGTGTAGTTTTCCTACCTGGGCCTGCAGGGACAGAGCAGGACTTCCTCTTCAGCATCTTCTATTTCTTTCACGAGGGAGGGAGCTCTGTAGCAGAGCCTCAGAGAGATTCTGCAGGACGCAGGGCTGTTTTGAACTGTGGTTCTGCCCACACTCCCTTTACTTCACTTTTTTTTATTCTGTCGAGAGTGCAGAAAGACGTGGGAAGCTGACGTGGGGAGCCCCTGTGCCCAGGCTCCAGCCCTCCTGAGTGCAGGACAAGTGTCTGTCTGGTCTTCTGTGTGACTTGATGCTGGGTTGAATAGACTGCAGAGCAGAAATTCCCCCTCAGTGGTGCCCCGGTCATGCACAAGAGAAAGAGCACAGTAGCGAGGAGGCTTGCCGGGGCAGAACAGGGAAAGGATGCAGGGAAACTGCGAAGAGATTGGGATTATAAACAGGAAGCAGAAGGCAGCAGAAGAGGAGAGAGAAAGAACTGAACCATGAAGATGTTGAACTGCAGGAGAAAACCATAAACAGTAGATGAAAGAGAGGTGCAGGGAATCAGCAAAGGTAGATGAGAGCGGAGTGGAAATGGCGGCAGGCTCTAGACTGAAGAATTCACAGCTGCTGGTGAATCCCATCCTGCACAATCTGGAGCTGAACTCTAGTAGCTGTGCGAAAAAAAGTTCAAATATAATTTTTCCTATACTTTATTTAATAACTAAACTAGCATGGTACCTGGGTAATCCAAGAATGGTCCCTATAGAAAAGGAGCTGCACAAATGAATAGCGTGAAGATACTGGTTATGTAACGTTTCTCAACTGTGACTATTATAAAACCAGAGCTGATAAGAGAAAGAGAGGCATAAGTAAAGGGGAAAAAAAATAATAAAAAGAACATAAAAACAATAGACTTAATGCAACAGAAATGCTGTGAAGATAAGAAGACAGAATGAAATTGGGAGATGAAAGGAAAGAAGATAACAATGAAAGAAGGTGCTAGAATAGCATTTCTCAAACTTTCTGAAAGCATCGGTGTGTTTGGTCTCATCTGTCTCTGTAGGACCTCCAGTGAATCCAGACATTCAGGAAAATATTTTTGGTGTTGTAACAGCAGCAAAGATCTTAATCAATGAGTTTATTAGTCATGCAGATACATAACCATACAAAAACAGTAGTAATGAGAGTAAAACAGAATAGAAATAAGTAAATAAAATCTCAGGCATGGAAGACTCAAGCTGCTTGCCCGAAGTTGAAGAATGCAGATCATTCAGCCCCAGATTACTAAATCTAAGAGCATAAAGTGAATTAATTACAGCAAGGGCTCCCTATCCATAATTTTGTCTCTAAAGTAAAAGAGCAGTAATCCTGCTCTGGGAGAGTAAACCCAATCCTCACTTCACCTATATTCACACAGTAAGATGATTTCTGATACAGCACATTTGGCTTTTAAATAAGCAGGATGGAATCCTCCCTTCAACACGTCTGGAAATCCCCTGTAAGCCTTCTATAAAACATGACCTCCTCGTACCACAGTGGCCTTTCTTGTGCTTAAAGACTCAAAGTTTCTGAGCTGAGAAACATTATCATTTGCATACCTGTGTGCTGTTGTCTTTAGTCTGTCAACTGTGATGATGTTTTTCTCAGTAATAACAAAATACAGGAGCCAGGACCTTGGAGTGATGATCAATAGGTAGGTATCACTCTTTACTTCATGGTAGGGCACCCTCAAGGAATGGAAAGGTTTCGACTTGAATTTGTGCCCCTGGTTGAAACTATGTATGCAAATTCTGGAGCTTCATTAAAATTGTAAAACAACTACTTGATTTTTCAGATGACAAAAAACTCAGCTCTGAGAAAAACTCAGAGCTGCAGTTTCACAACCAATTAAAATAACACAAGTAATGAAACAGAAAGATGTTAAATGTATGTCATAAAAGTGCCTGTCTCCAGATGCATTTTACGTTGCCTATTTCCTCTCTATAAAAATGTACATATTTATCTCTTTTCACTAAGAACAAAATGAAAAATAAACTTTGGGCTTATCTGAAAAAAAATATTAAAACCAGCTATCAGCTTTATTGGATGCAAATTTATTTATCTTTTTCATCTCAAGGGACTTTTAAATTAAAGGACATTCAACCAAGAGTCAGTGAAGGCAAAAGGATCATTGATCAGCTGAGCTTTCCACTGCTCATCAACCTTGATCCTAATGTCTATGTAGCTCCCAGGCATTTGTATGTCTAGCAGCATAACATTATGACAAAGAACTTTGGTTTATTTTCACATTAGAAAAAATAGAGCAAATACTTTCTACTGAATTTTTTCAACATTTCTCAGCCATTGAGGAGAGAGACATTATAGAAAAGGTGTCTGTGTGACATTAGGACAGCAAAGATTATGCGAAAGGAAAAGGAAACTCCCACCATGTGTTTTACAGTCAATTCCAATTACTAAAATTAAAACCTAGACTATTGGTTTTGGCACTTTGTTTTTCCCTCTCCTCATAACTCTTTAATTGCACTGAGCAGAACTACTGCAGTATTACTCAGAACAACTACACTGTATATTAAGAGCAGGCGCAAGGCCAAAGTTCCTGACTTTCCATATGGCTGAAACACTGCTGGAGCTGGCTGTCAGTGACCTGTCAGGAACACCTGTGGGGTGTCCTGGGAGACTTTCACATACCTACGGCTCAGAGCTGCCATGTAGCCATGAGTGAAACACAGACCTTTTAATTTTAGAAGTATTAGAATAGGGCCAGAACCATAATGCATTGATTGATACCTGCAGCTGCCTCTGCACTGACTGCAATGGAAGATGATGACTCAGGGAAAAAAATCGAAAAATAAAAACCATAAACTTTTACTTTATATATGCCTTGACATCAATATTTTAGAAGTACTGAATAGATTGCTCAGATGCATTGATCCTCGGCTGAGTCAGGCTTATAGCTCACTTTTACAATTAAATCTTTTATTCTAAATGTGCAGCAAACCAACTCACTCATACTGAGGAGGGAAAGCTAGGAGTCTGTAGCTCACTCTGATTGTTCAGCATTTGACCCTAGGTACATATCTTGCACTATTATTTAAAAGTCTGATTGTTTTGTGATCTCCCAGTTCCAAACCAACTGCAGCTGGGAGTTGGTGACCCCACAGCATGACCTTCTCACATTACTTACCAGAAACCCACCCACTCAGGGTAGAAATTCAAACTAACCAGCTGAGAAGGGTGCAGTCTCCAACAGACAGGATCACAGGAAAGCCAGGACGGAAAGGGTTCTTCAGGGTCCAAAGGTGATGGAGGAATTCTTCAGGATGGAGTTTAGGCATAAAGAAAAGACAGGTGCATGCTTGCCCTTACAGCTACGCAGCAGCAATTTCCATCCAACATCCTTTCTACCTTCTCTTCCTGCGGTCCAAGTTTCTGTTCTTTCACACCTGAGGAAAGCTTGCTTGCTGCTGCACACACCACTGAGGCCCTGGGCAGATTTACAGTCTCTGGTGAGAGCACAGGAACTAATTGAACTGTTATCAGTGAGCATCTCAGCCCATTCTTCCCTAGATTTAAATCAGTACATTGCAGTCCGGTTACTGAAATACAGATTATCAAAAGGCTGCTCGCTTTGTGCGTATGCATCACTGAATCACATAGAAGTACAAAGCAGCTGCCACTGCCACTGCTGTAGGAACTACACAGGCTAAAGTTTTCTGGACAAGGCAAAACCCAAAAATCTTTCTGTCCTCTCCATCCACAAAATGGGTACAAAGTTACATTACACAAGGGACAGTGAAAGGGAGGTAATCTCTGCAAGAGCCCATATTAGTCTAATTGTTCTATTTTATCCTTAAGAAGAATCTCCTTATAAAATCTGCCAACTAGAAATGAGCCACAGCAGGCAGCTGTCTGCCCAGAAGTGGCTTTTGTCCATGCATGCATGGATCCTTCTGTTTTGTCACAGAAAAGGTCACACACTGGGTTTGTTTCTGCAGAGCAGCTTCTACACAGTGCTGGTGAGCAGTCAAGTAAATAACTGTTGCATTTGTAGCATTAATTTTCTAGCACTTCTGAAAAAAATGTGGTTACTTTCTCAAAACAAGTGGCAGCAAAAGGAGCTCACCTAAAGGCTGGAAAACTGAACCCCTGGTCGACCTGCACAATTTGCATTTCTAAGTCCTTGGGACAGACTGTGCAACAGGAGATGCAGAAAGGACTCCCAGAAATTCATGATATCATTCATTCCTGGCAGGAAGAACTTACCAATGGAGACAGTGACCTGCTGGTTTGGCTTTGGACAGGAGAGACAAAATGAAGTGTTTTAACTCTTTTCCATCATGAAACCTGAAAAGACGTATCAGGAGTTAAAAACTCAGTGCAGGAAATTACAGCTCTGCTTCTTTGAAAATCCAGCACAGTCTGCTCCTAAAACATGACCCTGACCCTACAATGCTTAAGAGGTGTTGGAAAGCATATGCGAAACAAGAGGAAATTGGAAGATCAAGACTAAAGTCAGATGCACGGCACAATGTGTTGACACAGTGTGTCTTGGCTATAATTCAAGATTTTACACGCAGTCATATTGGCCCTTAAATGACAACTGTAATTTCTTTAGCATGTCAATATCATTTTTATAGACTTTTTACTCAACATTTTTTTTAATTTTTACAACCAGTTATTAAGTATAGGGTTTTAAATAGAGCACGTGGCATAAATGTTTAACAGCACTAAGCTGTAGCTGAATATAAACTCACAAATCAGTTATTATTTATTGTCTTAATTTTATTTCCATGAAAAGGCTCCAATCCTGAAGCTGCTTCTACAGGTGTATTAAGGCAACCTGAGATCTTGGATATGGCATAAATCTGGAAGTGGTCCCACCTGTCTACTCCCACCTTTCTGAGTTCATAGCCTGAAGTTTCTAGATAGGTATTAAGTCACTGCCTTGAGTTTAGAATCAAAATAACATCATCGGTAAAAACCAGGAGGAAAAAAAAATCAGTATTCACATTTACTAATACTAATAAAAAACTGAAACCTCAGACTTGCCCTAAACTTTGGACATTTATTTTGATAGGTCTCCTTCAAAGTGATATCTCTGTGAACTGAGGAACTGATGAAATAGCCACAAGGAGGAGGAGGGATGTTATAAAAGCACACAGGACTTTGCTTTCTTATCAAGACCATGCATGACTGAAAACTGTATCAAAACCCAAAATACCCTTCAGAGGCAAGGGTGATGTCAAACATTAACTTCTCTGATGGGTCCAAATTTTGGAAATTAATTGTTGTCTTCAGTACAGGTATAAAAAATATGGATAAATGGTTCAATTTCTTCCATGATTAATCTCTAGTTTGTTTATTGCGGGTCTTTCAGTCAGCCAACTGGTTTCTTCACTCTTCACTGAAACCAATGGGAATTTTACTTACACCAGAAATTTAGTGACCAAACAGAAAGCAAGAAATTAATTGCCACAGGACATAGCAAGTACACTTGCTGAGACCTAAGACTGTAGCAAATATTAGACAACTTAAAGAAATTTCAAAGAAATTTTATCTATCCTCTCTAGACAGGAGACTTTTTTTTTTAACACTTATAACAGTGTTCAGAGCTGAACTAATATTCTCAAAAGTCAGACATAGGTGGCACCTCACCATTGAGAATGACCAGAGTCATCCTGCTGGTTTATACCTGGCCTTCTCAAACAGTTCCTGTGATAATCTCCTGTGTGTTTTGCAATGCCAGGACACCAAATGACCACTCCCAGAGATGTTCCAAGCAAGAGTGTTATATCCATAGCTGCTCAGTTCCCCTCCTCTTCCCACTATCTCACAAACAACAAAAAAATCCCATGCAAGCAGCACTTAGCTCATTTCATGCTTTGGTTTGTGTGAGGGGATTATTTTTCATTCTTGACCACTTAGCAGTTGATTCCACAACACAGGATATAAAATCAGGAGGAAGATAGCCATATAGGCATCTACACAAAAATCTTGAATGGTAAAAAAAAGACATGCTACACACCCAAATGTGCATAAAAGACAGCAATTTCAGGTCATCTGACACCCACTTCCCTTATAACCTATCACAAATAGTCCCAGTAAGACGTCCATTCAGTGTATTCAAGTGAATAAATAGTCCCTACTGAAAAGGGAACCACCATTCAGTCTGAATTCAGACTTTTTTTGTTTGTGATTGGTTGTAGAGCTGTATTTAACTTGGTTGAATGTAATTAATATCTCAATGCCAGACTGAAGAATTTCTGCAGAGGAGTCTTTATTCCTACTTTTCTCTTCGCACTTTGTTGTGACTCCTCAGCATTGAAATATGTTGACCTGTATAAAGATTAGAACTACATTTTTTTTTCTTTCTGTCTCCCAAAGACTTAAGTCTAATTTGTAGTTCCAGATTTATGAGGTAATGCTTATTCAATTCTGCATGAGTTCTCAATCTGTACAGCCAAGACCTTGTGTGCTTAAAATTCACTCTTTTTATGAAGAAATATTTTTGGAAAGCAAAAATTAAAAAAATATGATAAATGCGTAGATGTCAAGGGTTAGCCTGCGGGCATACCCCAGACCTCCATGTTATATTCTTTAGAGGATGGTGAGATGGCAAAAACAGGCTGCAAGCTTGAAAAATGATTAAATAATTTTATTCACTAACACTACTAAGACTAGAAAGAATAAAAAAATAATAAAAATATTAAGGCATAATGTTCAAATATCATTCTCTTCCCAATACATGCTCAATCTTTCTCACTGATCACGCAAAGAACATAAACATGAGATTCTGATCTTATGATTAAGAGTTCTTATTGCCAC
>VZRJ01003287.1:1325-15149 GCA_013397565.1 Ptilonorhynchus violaceus
GCCGCTCGCCCGGAGACGCCTCGAAGCAGGAGGGGCTCCTGCTGTGGCACGCAACGCTGCACCCAGAGGATGCGTCCCCGCCCGCTGACCCCCGCGCCAGGCCCGCAACCTCGGTACCTTCCTCCTGCTCTACCTGCCCGCCTCAAACCCAACCCGCAGCACCCGGGCCCCGACCGCCACCTGCCTCGCTCCTTACCGACAGCCTTTGCAAAGCGGCCTCGGGAATGAGCACGGCACCGGGGACGTGCTTCCAGGCTGCCCAACACAGGGACAACTTGAACGTGCTTGCAAACATCTGAATGCCACCCAGGAGAACACGGATGTTCATATTGAAAAGCCATTTTATTTTCTGCTTCTCCAGACTTCCTAGCAGACCTTCCACATTACTCAAGGAAAACAATACAGATCAGACAAGTTCATCCATCAGCACTGAAACAGGCCCTTCACACCGTGCTTGCACCTGTCCTTTGGAGCTCCTCTACAGTCCTGACGCTTTTCTCTTTGCCCTGACAGAGAAAACTGCATGGTTTAAAGAGTGCTGAGATAAAGAGGGATACACTAGGAGGAGAAGAGGGCCACCGATATAAAATAAATTATAAGCATCTGTAAGTTTTTTTCCATATACAAAATAACTTTTCTTTTTTGGGGGTGATTTTCTTTTATTTTTAAATTTATATTCTGTACACAGATAAACCTTTCATCAGATATCACTTAAAAATGTTGTTTCTACAAGCAAGAAGCAGCCACTAAACAAACATCAGTGTCCTGCAAACTGCCAAGCCTCTCCTCAGAGTCGAGGATGCCAATCTTTGGGAATGACAATCTGATCCTGCTGAGTTCAGGGTCCCAGAGTACAGAAGAACTCATCACCACCTTGTCATCTAAATCAGAGCACTGAGTGCCCCATACAGGCCTTTCTTCAACAGCTCCATGGATGGCAACTCCACCACCTCCCTGGGCAGCCCCTTCCACTGCCTTGACCACTCCTTCCATGATAAAATTATTCCTAATGCCCAGCCCGAACCTCCCCTGGTGCAGCTTGAGGCTATGACCTCTGGTGCTGTGACTTGTTACCTGGGAGAAGAGGCCAATCCACAACCTGACTATAACCTCCTTGCAGGCAGACAACCCACAGATTATTTGCAGCTATGTTCTAGAATATGTGTGGTGAACGAGTCACTCAGACGCTTCACTGAGTGTGAGATTTTCATCCCCCTGGCCTGCTGAGTTTCCACAGCAGGAAAAGTTTCCCATGAAAGAAAAGACTCTGCCTTTGAGAAATCAGTTATGCACTCAGCACTCATGTTTTCAGTTCTCTTGCCCGAGGCCACCGAGCTCCACTAAGCTGAATTACAAAGAACACGTCAATGACAATGAGCTTGCGCACAAGGAGGGTGACAAGTTGTACCAAGGGGATGCGTGTTCAGGTTGGGTTATCTACAGCTTTGACAATGTCAGATTTGTTTTGCCTCCTTGCTGCACTACTCAATAACCTAAGGCAAGCAACTTAGCTTTAAAATGAAGATTATTATATTTCTAACCTCACCCCCATTAGTCACCGTAAGAACAGAGATAAGAATTACCAGCTCGTGCTGCATCCCAAAACCTTGTACAAAAATAGATCAGTATGTCCTTCTGGCAGTCTCCGAAATCTCCAAATTCTTCTTTCACCCTTGATTTCAACAGACACAGTCAGGTCCCGTTCCCAAGGCTTGTGTCTTGGTGAAAGTGACAGATGAATGAAGTTGGTATTCACTCTCCTTGGAATTGCTATTTGGAATCCATTCCATTTCCATCCTTATTGTTTGGATTTGTTTACATTTTCTCTTTTTTGTCCAAAGGAAACGCATTGGCAGTGCAACCATAAAGGAGGTATGATGAGACCCCCATCCACGCCCCTTCCCCAAACAGCGAGTCGTCACCTCAGCATGGCAGAAAGGCCTCCCAAGCTGTTATCTGCACGCGCAGGACTCCACTGTCATGTTGGGGTACACTTTCAGAACCACGTTTTTGTTTTCGTCAAAGAACAAGATACTAAGAGAAGACATTTTGTCAGGAACACAGCAAGGCTCAGGAATGCCAGGGACTACTCCGACAGCTCTCACGATGCTCTGGATGGTGGCATGGTTGGATGGCTTCATGGCCTGCAAGAGAAAGGTATGGCAGAACACGTTACTGCACCCACATTATAATGGACTCATGTACTCTACAATAAAATTGCTTTGTTGAAGGGCGCTGTAGACACCCCGCAGCTGGTGTCTGCCCTCCACCCTTTCCACTTGCCACTGTAGCTGCGCTGAGCCAGCAGCAGGGAATGCCAATCTGGGCTGCTTCTTTTGGCTCCCAGATGCCAGTGTCCATCCACTGCGTTCAGCTCCCTGCTGGGGACGGAACCTCGGGCTCCCTGCGGGATCTGCCTGCCCAAGAGGTACCTATAGGTCCAGGTGGTCTCTCCTGACCGTTTTAAGTTAGACACGGGCTGCAGTTCAGCTCGTCTGGCTGGGAGGGAGGCTGTCCACGTGTTGACGGGCTGTGTTAGTAGGGGAGCCAAAGAAACATGACGTGTGGGCTGGGGTGTTTGAGTGGCGGAACACGAGCGCATCAGGAAAAAACAAAAGTGCATAAAATGCGTGCAAAGGAGAGAAGGGAGGTGCCTCAGGCCACGATGCCGTCTGTTCCACCTGGCGCTCGTGCAAGTCTCCGTTTCGTTCCTTCTTCCCTGCTGATGGCTTCTCATCCACAGCGTACATCTGTAGCCAGCGGCACTGCTAAGGAACTGAGCCTCCAAGACAGTTGGGCCTCATACTAAGGTGACATTTTCCTTCAGAGACGAAACTACAAGGGACAAAGTTTCCTAAATTTATAAAAAGGGACACGTTTGGGTTTGCTCTGAACAAAAAGAAAATCTGACTGGTGAGGTAACTGGTCACAAAACCATAAACCATTAAGATGCTCACAGAAAATAAAAACATACGTATAGAAATGAAAAATACAAAGTTTTACCTCTGAACCCTCAAACGCTTCCAGATCCAAGCATGTGTACAAAAGATAGGTGGGCATGAAAAATGCACAAGATACAGCTTTTAGCCAGGGACTTTTGGTTTACTTTTTAGAGCTGTTCTTACACACAGAATCTGGGAATCAACACAGTTCAGTGTGCACTCCATAACACGTAAGTGAAATATAAGAAATAAGAAATATACAGAACAAGGTCAATTTGGCCAAATGTTCAATTTGCAGTTTTGCTGCGACAAGAGATAAATTGTTTCCAGGAAAAAAATCACTCTCAGGGGTTGGACTTGCCTGAGCTGCAAGTCTCACTGACAATGCCAGCAAAGAGCACAGGAATAACTGAGATTCCACCTCGTTGTATCCTTAGCATAGCACATTAGTACACTAAGTTGTAAGTCTCCATCTAAGCAGCTGATCTCAAGAAAGACATTTCTATTGGTTTGTTTTGAATTCAAGAGCACCTATACTTCTCAGCAGTAGCAGCCAGGGATCCAAAAGCATGTCTTAGATTATCACACAATTCACATTTCTGCATCCTTTCTGCCTGCAAGAGGAAGCAAAAGCTGCGGTAGCACCCAGCCGTGTTACTCAGCTGCCGGGCAGCATTCTCCACAAAAATAACTGGGAGCCCAACGCATGTCCTGAGCCTGCTGATCACATGCCAAAAGGCAGAACACCTACTGAGATCCTATTTCCTGTAGCCTATAGTACTGTAACTAAAATCAGGTCTCCAAATATGCCACGTAACATCTCATTGCAAACCTTCTCCTTCAGATATGGAATCCGTAGCACCAAAATGCTGAATTGCACCAAACTGACTGCAAGCTAAGCCAAGACAACAGCTAACTGGTTAAATCCTCGGCTTTCACTGGGAACAGCCTGGACACTTGCTGTCCTAAAAGAAGTATCTCTGTTTGACACAGGTAGCATAAAACAGATGTTCACTGTGGCAGGAATAAAGACTCCAGAATGAAACGCTGCAGTGAGTCCAAGAGTCCTGCCTTTACTGATGTTTCCTGCAGGTGTTACTTGTGCATACCCCTCATTTTAGGCCAGCCTCAAATCCCATGTCCTACTCTCCAGGGGCTCCATGTTGCTAAGAATGAAACCGGACATTTGGAGCAGAGTTCATCCACCTAGGTCACAGTGCCAGGAGCACAGCAGCCTCGCCTGCTACTCACGTGCAACCAGCTCATACAAACTAGAGGATATTTTGAAAGTCGGTGGGCCTGGATCCATTGCTTTTGGATCCCCTTGGTCTCTCATAGAAGTGACTGACTCGACTCTTTTGTTGATGGGCATCCCAACTGCTCCTGCCACTGCCTGGAACTCCCTTCCCCTTGGGGCAGCCGTGCCTCCCAAGCTACATGGATTTCCTGGAGCGTCTTGTGCCGACTGCCTGTGGTGAGGCTCTGGCAGCATGGGCTCCTTCCAGGCACAACCACTGCTGCCTACCAAGCAATTTTTCAGATCTGGCTTGTATTTCATTTAATAAACAGTTAATAACAAGTTCACACATCATAAGCACTATTCAGGAAATGTTTTATGGCAATTGGCATTCTGGATGAAAAACTAATACCAAGTCTTGTTTTTTTAATTACCTTCGCAAGCTTATCTTTTTACTAGATGTTCTAACCACTGCCCATTGCTGCATGGGACAAAGGTACCATGTACGTCCTAGATCCAAACACAAACTGGCACCGGCTGCCTCTTACTGACGTGAGAAACAAAATGCCCCGTTTACGGTAACAGACAGTGCAAAAGAATCAATTAAGACCGTACCTTTGGAATGGGGAATTGGCATTCTCCTGAGCAGTAATAGGCGTCGAAGGACTTGGGGGAAATAATCCACTCGCTCCAGCCAACGTCTGCAAAATCCACCTTGAGATAGCGCCGGGCGCAATACCTGGGCTCGTTCCACTGCTTCCTCCTCGCCTTCTTCAGTGTTTGCTCATCGAACTGGAGAGTCTGCGTCTTCTGGACGTGATTCTTCCTCTGCTTTTTCTTACTCCTGGCCCTCTCTGCTAACTGTGGCTGGAAGGTCTTGTAGGGTTTTCTGTCTTCCCATCTCTCGTTCTCACCGTACTGGTACTTGGCTCCCGGAAGCTCGTTATTCTGCAATGCCAACAGGACGTGTGCAGAGCGCTTTCTCCGGCGATTCCTGAGGCTGCTTCTCATGTGGCTTGCTGGCTTGGGAAAGACCCTCGCCAGAGGATGATGGTGTCCTCGCAAAGTAGAGACGACGCTCTCTGGCTCTGAGATAGCAGAATCGTTGGCATAAATCAGGATGTAGGGTTCATAGGAAGAAGACGCCCTTTCCCAGGAGTGATGGCTGGTCAGATCCATTTTAACACTGATCAGCAGCTCGTTGTTTTGCTTTGCTTCATGCAGGAGCCGAGTGATATCCTTCCACTGCCAGGGAAGGATGTCCTGGTAAGCAGAGGAGACATTTATTAGGAAACGTCCCAGGCTCCGAGTCGGGTTCCCAGCTGAAGGAAATGTCCAAACTGAAAGACGTATCTGAATTTCGGGTTTCCCGTGCCTGTGATGAGAACAGCCACTGGACTGGGAACAGTTCCACTTCACGTGCAGCAGGTCACCAATATAATAATACACCGAAGCTGACAAGACATTTTCAGACTCTGTGAGAGATGTCAAGTTAAAAACGTACATCTCCTGGCCTTCGGGACTCCCTAGAAAAAGAAATACTTAGATAAGAATAATGGCATTTAAAAATGTCATCCAGAAGACACACAGGCTGGTCTGACAGCCTTTTGGCTAAGTCAGATACTAATCATGCCTGCAGTTTCCCTCTAGAATAATCAATTACACTGGGTACATTTATTCATTCCCTCTAGGACACTTCACCAATTTTCATGCCAGAGTTAGAAGGTATTTACGAATACAGCTGAAGGCAGGCCGATGGTACTAGAACATCCTCAGTAACCCAAAGAAAGCCCGTCCAAAATCAAATTTGAGGGGTAGTGGGGGTGACACACCCCTTGCTTCTGTGCAGGGATAAACAAGCCAAAGACAACCCTTCCTCACGGCTGGGATGTGCCCGTACCACGTACGAGCGACGCGGGCGACAGCGCGGGCTCCGCAGCTGCGAGATTCAGGAAGGTGACCTAAGCGCAGGTCCCGTGCCCAAACCCAGGGACGGGCTCCTGACACAGGCTGGTCTGTGAAACAGATGGGGCACTCCAACTCCCAGAAGGTGCAACGGGCAGGGTCGAGGGGAAGGTTTAAGTTTTCTTTTAAAATACCCTGGTTGGGCTGCGGTTACACCCGTCCTTCAGAGCGAGAGAAATACAGATCCAAACGTTAAGCTGTAAAAACAGACCGTACGGAAAACTCAAATACAGTACAGCTAAGGTATGGTCTGCAGCCCCCCAAAGGGCTGGAAACATCCCGACATATTAGGGAAACAAGGGCATGCAGAATTAAATGCCTTTTGGACACCACAGCACGTCAAAAACCTCTCCAAAGGGTTAATCCAGGCAATGACAAGCACAGAAATGGCCATGGACTAGGGATGAACAGCCACACCTCTCCCACTCTCCAAACGGTGTGCGAAGTCCCTTGCCCAAGCAAGTGAAAACATCATTTCCAGTACTGATCTTTCACAGACTTCGACAATCTCATGTTCTGTGCGACATTCTGTGCCTCCAGCCTGTGATACCCCATTGGCCAATGCCATTCAGGGAAGTCTACCAAAAGCCTGTATTCTCCCCGCGCTGCCCCATCCCTATCCCAACAATCCAAGCAGCTTCCTCCTCTTCTAAACATTTTTGTGTCACAATATTCCAACCAGTACATTAAAAAAGCTGGAACAGGTCCCACTAGAAAGAGAGAACCCTTCTCCCCAACTTATCAGATGCACTGCTTCATGGAATTACGGAAAAAAACTACATATGCTTTCTTCAGTGAAACACGGCCAAAACAGTGAAAAGGCCAAATCATTTAAGGAAGACACCTTTGTTTACACGTTCAGCCCAACCTGACGGTAGAGCACGTAGGAAGTTCCCAAGAGCTGAAAACTAATGTACCAAACCCATCCAATTTCTAGCTATTATGAATGCTTAGGGAACTAGATTTACTTGGAATTCAATCCCGCTTTTTATTCCTCACACCAAAACCAGCTCGATTACACTTGTACTAAGCACACACGAGGACCTGATCTCTGCTTGGTTTACAACCGCTAATGTAATAAGGCTAATACATAATGTGGCAGAGCACCAAGTAGGTCTGTCTTAGGAGCCAGAATTCATGGTGTCTCATGAGAACCTGTTTAAGAAGTTATTATTTAAATCATTGCTGTATATTGAATGACAAGTTTTGGTCTTAATTTTTATTACGAACGCCACTTAAAAAATCCTGCCTGTTCTATATTGCCATATTGTATGAGAAGACAAAACAAGCTACTTTTTTTTATAAAGAAATTCTAGACAGCATGGGACAGACACAGAAGGAATCTATAGTTCCGGTTAAAAGCTCAACTCCAGCAGCCACTCCCAGCTGTAACTCTACTCCAAGACCAAGTACTTGCAGTAGATGGAGCTATTTTCCTACACAACCACCTCCAAGCTTCAGCAGCTCTGAGTTCTCAGATCTTTCATCTACAAAACCATCTCAAAAACAGTTACGAGTGGCCAGCACAGACATGCGTGGATTCACCGGCTTCCGCCTCAAGAAAGCCAGCTGTGTGACCTGGGGTTCCATCAAAACGCGGGAATACTGTGTCCAGTACCTCCTTTGTGCAACACCAGTACCTGACTCCCAGGCATGAGCCATGCACTGAAATAAGTGTTCCCCGGGCCAGAACTTACCCTTAGAAATGACAGACATGCCAAGGAAGATGCAGCTTTAAAACATCTACAAATGCACCTTTCACTCAGGATAATTTCATTTCATTAACTTCATCCTTCGGCTTATAGGGCACCCTCTGCTGGAAATCTTTCCAGAGGATAAGATTTAAGAAGAAGAGAAAAGTATGATGAACTGAGCTACACGCTGCTGCCTTCCAGATGCTGCGAGGCCAGATCTTAATGGCAACCTCTGTTCCCCTCCACCAGATGTTAATGCTGGCCTGATGAGGAATTTTCAAGACCAAGCTCTGCATGACAGAGATCTTTTGAATTGCAATAGGTGAGACACAGCCTCACTGCACTGTTAGCACCACTCGCTTCTACAGCGTCGAACACTGAAGCGCTAGCCACGAGCTGGGCAGAAAGATGCCCAACAAGCAGGACACCTGTTTGTATCCACGCAGGATATCTTTTGGAAGGTACATACAGTTACATGCACAGGCAATGGGTTTATCTGCCTCCTCGGCCCACAGGCAAATCTGTGTTCACCTGGGTGCTTGCCCCTTGCCCGAATGAAACCCACACCCAGCAGCACCGCGGCAAAGCTTGCATGGGGATAGCCCCACTTCCCGGTCTCGTGCACAAGTGACAACAAGGCTCTCCGGCATGGGGCAAGGAGAAAGATACAGTCTCTTCAGACCTACAGCAGAAATGCCTTATTCTACACCTGTGCTGGCACTCCCTCTTTGGGGTACCACAGATGCCAGATTATTTACTGACAGCTCAAACCCAGCTCCTGGCACTGCAGCTGAAGTACCGGTACCTGCTGGATCTCAGGGGCATGGCCCATGCTTCCTCACCTCCCTGCACCGACCCACAGCCGCAAGGACAGCCTGTGACTGGCATTAAAAAAGAGTTTTTAAGGAAGTGCAGTAGGTCTGTCGAGACAGACATCGGCGGCATGAACAGATTCCTGTCAAAAGGGGGATTTCAGGCGTCAATAAGCTGGAACGAGTCTGCAAACATGTGGTGTGTTTACCTTTATAGAGGATGCCTTGACATTTTTATGGACTGCCAAATCTATCCCACGGGTGAAAAGGGATGCAATAACGAGGACTGTTTAGTTATACAGTCACCATTAGCCATAATTTAAAGGAGATATTAAAGAGGTGCCCCTGTGCCAGGGCACAGTTAAGAACGTATCAGCATTTCCGTTGTAAAACATTGTTTTCATCGGTTCACAGCCCATCTACAAACGTTCACTCAGAGCTGGAAACAGGAACAAGATCCTCAAGAGGAACAGATTTGGAAACCAGATTTTCTCTTTTCTCCTACCTTCGCTCTTACCTGGCTGTTGCTTCCTAGTTACCAATCTGTGTACTGCGCAAAAGAAAAAGATAGATGCGGTTCTCTCTTTCGAAAGAGCACAGGACCTGGTGCCAAACTGGTTTTACTAATTCTTTTAGCAAAGCAGGTAAGGTCACAGCAGCTGGCAACTCGATGTAAAACAGCACCAAGTCCACCACTCTGATTAAAGCTATCAGCTGCTCAAATAAAGAACTTTTCTAGAAGCAGCAATGCTGCATACTCAGAATGTAACTTACATGAGAGTTTCATGATACAAAACCAACAAATCTGCACATTGCACATCATACGGGTGCTGCACAGCGGCCACATGATCTCTTTTCTATACATTTTAAGCAGGAAGACCACAGCAGGTGTGAAAACGAAACACAACATGCAGCTTGAAGCTAGCACAAGCCAAGCAAGCTAAGGGGGTACCTCCCCAATGTCCACAAATGTGGGCAGGAGAAGAGCCAGCTTCACTCTTCCCCACAACCATGATTCATTGCACTTCGGCTGGTGGCAGCAGGCTGGTTGTGTGAAAAGCAAATTGTGCACAGCCTGTCCTTTGAGGCCAGAGCTCTTCACGCTGAAACAACGTGCTCTAGAAACTGTGACCAGCGGGGAACCGTGAACACAGGTCACTCGCGTGCACGGCACCACCGCGAGACACACAATGATAGAAGCCAGGAAATTCAAATTATGGGTCTGGTCCTGAGAGGCCAAACCTACAGATCCCGCCCATTTGCCTCAGAGGTTTGCAGATTTGGGCCCATCTGCCCAAATCATGGCTTAATGCTTTTCAAGTTCCTAAAAACTACCGGGATGCTGCTGCTTGCATTGTATTTATGGGGGTGCAGTAAAAAAACCCAAAGCAAAGAAACACACAGAAGAAAAAAAGAAAGTCTCCTGACTGAATGTTTTTAAAGCTCTTGTTGCAAAGAAGCCCTGACGTTAGTGGTGCTCAGAGGGACCAGCATTTGGCCTGGACTGGTTTCTGCAGGCTGAGGGCGGCCGGTGAGGCGCTGCTTTCCCTGCGCGGCGCTCCGTTTCCCCTGTTTGCGTAGGCGCTCAGCACCACAGCAAAGGAAAAAAAGGGCTTTTGAAAGGGAGGAGAACATAGTTCTAAAGCCACAGGAATTGGCCTAGGGGCAGGTGTAATACCTGAAATTACTTGAAATTCAGTCAATAAAAAAGAGTTTAAAGTAATTTCTCACTGTATAACTTGACTCTAACACCATTAGGAGGACCTTCCAACTAAAGTCAAGACTCATCTGCAAGATGTGTTCCTTAAGCGATGCTAGGATTAAAAATGCTTTCAGAAGCACACCTGATCTGAGTTTGAGGCTTTTATCTCTCCGCTCTCTTTTATTTTTTGGCGCTGTATCTTCCCTCTAGATGCTGAGCCTGGGCAGCGACCAGCACACCTCCAAAGGCAGTGCTGAAGGTAAGCAGATTTCTGCCAGCCGGAGGTCAGGTCTCTTTGAGGAGAAAAGAACAGTCGTGTGCAGACACTGCTGCACGGACAGGACTGCAGCTTCAGAGTTCCCTTGCCAGCATCGCCCACGCGTGCTGCTCCGGCTCGCCTATCGCCTGACCTTCTGCCTATGTGTCTTTTAGAGCCACAAGGGATGGAAAACCACTCACTCCTGTGGCATCCACAGGCGAAGAACTGGAAAAGGCCGGCCCAAAGCCCAAACAAGGACTACCAATGTCATCCCAGACATGTCCTGCAATAGTGAGAAGAGCTGCCACAGAAATCACGGGCTGCCTTGACTCAAATACACAGAAACAAATTAGAGCAGTTAAGTCCGTGAGAGAGAACAGTGCCGAAATGTAACTAAATGTTCTGTGAAAGAATGTACATCCTTACTTCATTCCTCATGGATTTCCAGCCTGGGGTTTCTTTTCAGCTTTGTCACAGGCATCAAAGTGAGTGATTCAAACTGAACAACTATGCTCTCAGACAATTCAGCAAGATTAATGGGAAACAGACTTGCCTGAATAGATGATCGCATGAACATTCATCAAAATCAGTGGCCAAAACCCCCAGCCCAAACAAGGAATCAATGATAATCCAGCCTAGTTGTGAAGTCTGGCGCACGAGAGATTTCAGGACAGTGTGGGACGGATGCTTCTGAGGTGCCACACGGGGCTGAAGCTCTTGTCTTATCCCCTCGGAGAACTGAGCCGCAGAAAGAGAAACTTGCATTTAACAGGTAATAGGATGCTTGTTTTGGTTAATCAGTCTTAGCTGATTTGTGTTGGCTGTTGGTTACAAGGCTGCAGCTGCCGTGTGTGACACCACCGTTCTTCAACTAGAAACAGGGATGAGTTTCAACAAATCCTTTGAGCTTTTGGCCTCATCACACAACACTCCAAGATCTCAAAAATTTGTCTCCTGGGTTACCTGGGAGATTTGGGAAAGGCCTTTCCCCTGTGCTGCAGAAGAACCAGATGCCCCTGCAGAGGAAAAGTGAGGACAGAAAGGTCTCACAGCTATATTTGAGAGCTGTGTTTCAGAAAAGAAAAAGTTTCTCTCCTGAAAATGTCAGACTAAATTGCAAAATTAAACTGCAAATGAAACCACGGAAGATTTGCTTCAAGGCCTCTTGGTGTAGATGCTGGAGACATGGGTGGATTCTTGCGGAACTTCTGCTCGTGGCAGACAAAAAGCTGAGTCCTGAAGGAGCTGGCAGAGGGAATGGTAAAACGTGAAGTAACAGCAATGTCATTTATTAAATTAACTGATGCAGTCCCATTAAGGACAAGGGGAAGCCCATGGGAGACTGAAATTTGGAGCCAAGGAGTGCACCAGTCAAAGCAGAGGATCTAGAGACAAAGGACCTCGAAAGGGGCATATCGGTGGATGTGCCATTTTCATTGCAGGGCTTGTCAGGCAGTTGGGCACAAGGAAGACGTCAGAAAAAGCCTTTCCATTCCGCCCACCATCCTGAGGAATACCTGATCTAAGGGCTTTCTGGAAACATACTTTTCTGCCATCAATAATCACACCACGTAAGCTGCTGCTGCTGCCTACAGCAAGAGCAAGACAACAGCTAACTGGTTAAATCTTTTGCATAAATACTTATTAAAATGTCAAAAAACTGTTAAAACCAATTTATTGCTTTAGCACTTGATCTGTGAAAGTATTGGAGGAGCAGGAAAGGGATTAGCAAGCAGTGTGTTTCTAGGACTGCTGCCACCCAATGTCAAGTGAGAGCACAAATATAATCAGAAAGACCGCAGAGATGGCATTTCAACCAACAACATTCTAGGTTTAGAACAATAAATAGCTTTAATCAGATATGCGTAACGGAGCAAATATTGCCCTGCTGGGATTATTAACAACCTCTCCTTTTGTGGGGGGACGTGGGTGAATGTTATATCTTCCCCTCTTTTAGTGAGGAAGCCGCTTCATTCAGAGGAAAGTCATGTACGGTAGGCTTCATATGGCAAACAAGTCCTGTTAGAAAGACAAGAGTTCCTCAGTAAGAGCAGCAGCTGGGGAGGCCTGCCTCTCAATCCTCCAAACCCAGCGTACTTACACCTCTAAAGCCTCTCCTGTGGACAGAACTACTTGCAGGGTTGAACCCTAAGACAGCAAACCCACTCGATTCCTCATGGTATTTGATCTCTGTGCAGAGCTGCCTTATAAAAGACATTGTAGCCTTTGAAGAAGCAGAAGTAATGACCCACAAGAAACCTAAAGGAAGCCTGGCACCCAGCTCTCTCTTTCCTGGGACAGGAAGGAATTGAGGCAAGTCACTGAAACTCACAGACAGCTTGCCCAAGAAAAAGCCACTGGGTCAGTGCACTGGTGTAATGAAAAGTAAGAGACTGGCAAATGGGGCTTCTGTGTGTGGCATGACAGCTGTCCTACAGGCAGAACGGGTTTGGGATGCAGTAGAGTAGGGAAGGACATCCCAGCGACAGTCACGTTTGGGTTCTGGCAGTTCCATTAAGCCCTTGCGGAGCTCACGTGTACAAAAAGCAGAAGAGGGAAGGGAGGGGATGTAGCACCAAGACAGTGACTTCTTCTCTTTCTGCTAAGACAGGGCTCTTGTGGGGTCCTGGCATGTTGAACATGCCCCCTCCTCCTTATGGAAAATGTTTTTACATTTTCACCAATCTACCCGTGCATGCCAGCCTGTAATCACATAGAGATGTAAGTGTCCCTTCCAAAGATGCCCAGATGAACTATTTACCACACTCAAATCATGCTTCAGCTGAACTCATCTGCCACTGTCTCCAATCGCCAGTGCTATCACCAGCTGTCAGCACGAGAACGCTGCAGACAGCCTGAACGATCACCGAACCACGTCGTGGCTCTGTCACCCGCAAATCAGCCCTTGGTTCCAACAGAAGCTACACGTGCACACCACCACTAACGGGAGACTCTGGAAAGGATACGCTAACTACTCCACCTCCCTCGCACTGTACTGAGCCACCGTATGGCAGTGATGCTACATGCAGAGCTGAAGAGATACGGCAATAATTAAATGGGACATAACGCAAAACACGACAGTCCCCGCAGGAAGCGATAATCCTCTAATTCTCTCATCCTTTTCCCTCCACCAAGCTCCCCGGGCGCTACCCCAGGGATGCTCTGACGCCGCGGTTCAGGGGGCACGGGCCGGTCCCGGCAGAGGCGTGGGGC
>VZRJ01003287.1:15699-81498 GCA_013397565.1 Ptilonorhynchus violaceus
CGTTCCGCGCTCCCGCTCCGCGGCCGGCGCAGCCCCGCGGCGTGCAGAGCCAGGCGTGAGGCGCCCGATGACGGTGGAACCGCGGCGAGCGCCCCGCCCGCCCTCGCTCCGGCGGGGGCGAAGTGCGGGGAACCGCCACCCCAGGGGAACGCAGCGACGGGACGAAGGGAGGGGATGCTCTGCAAACTCCATCCCCCTGGGCGGACGGGGATTGAGGCGGAGGGACGGTCCCCTGCCCGCCTCCACCCAGCCCCTCCCAAAGGCCGTACAATAACGTGATCCCAATAAAACAAAAACCACGAGTGGCAGCGCCCTCACCCTTCTGCCCTGAAACGTCTCAAGGCTTGGCTGGGCGCAGAGCACAGTCCGCCGCGGGCGGGTGGAAAGGATGCTCACCGGGTTGTGCTGGGGTTCTGCCTGCCTCTCCCGAGTACCGGCCACGCTCAGTGACCGTCGGCTTCCTCCAACCCGCCCGGGACTGGCAGAGGTGCCCCCAGCAGCCTGGAGCCTGTGGGAAGGGACGTGCACCCAGAGAAAGCCTGCACGTGAGAACTCCTGCACTGCAGCAGGGCACAGCAAGGTGGTTCCTTGCTCCGCTGAGACGATTCCATGTGCCTCCCGCATTTGCTGCCTTTCAGCATCAAAAGAGCAGAAATGTCTCACCGCCCTTGCCAGTGCCACAGCATCACACAACACCCCATCATAGAGGACACCGTCCCTTACAAAGTCTGCTTTGCAACACAAAGGGTGCCTCATCTGTACATCGGGCAGGGAACACACGGGAGGCGGAAGAGGAGCCTCGCTGCATTGTCACAGTTTCTACATGTGTTGGTTCACAAGATCAACTTGGTTTCTAACCTGAAGAAGGGGGATAATAAGATTGGCCTGCAGATCAGTACATGGAGCTTAGCCCACAGCATTTCCAGCACAGGGCATTCACATTTTCCACGGGCTACAGAAAGTGTAGCATTATCCAGCCCCGAAGAGAACACTAGGACACATCGTGCGTTTTGTGTATTGCCTCTCATATTACACTGAATTTAGGATCCCTAGCAAGTACTGTTATGCAGTTGGAATAAGCCCGTCTGTAACTACAAGAGGCAAGTGCTCACCAGCAGGTAGGGAGGAAAGAGAAGGTTCTCAACAGCAGAGTAATGATTTTTATATGCTCCTACATTTGGGGGCTCAAATACAACCCATGGCAGTGACTCGTTTTCAAACAGTTCTGAGACACCAAAGCTGCCGTATGCATCTCAAAATACTATCCACAGATGTGCAAGCACACACAATGTCACTAGCACTGCTAATAGCACAACTAACTCTACTTTTCACTTCTCTATGTAAGAAACACACATTAGTGCAATATAAAAGCTAACAGTGCAAGTGAGCGTTCATAATTAAAACATTAAGGTGTGATTGATTTTTTTGGACAAGTAATAAAACCAATGCGGATCCCTGCAGAAAGAAAACAAAATTATTTAAACTGAAAGCTAAAAACTTCAGCTCAAGCAGCACTCCCTGGCCTATATCCATGGCAAAACTGTCAATCCCAAAGAAGAATCTTTATGCAGGTGAAATACTGGAATTACCATTTCAGCTTCAGTCATGCTATTTCCTGTTGTTGAGAAAAGCAACACAAACCTGAAGCAACAACACACCACAAGTCTTTAAATAAAACTGGCATAACTGAATCTTGTCCTACACCTACAGCACCAAATAATTTGCTGAAAGAATGTGATCTTTTGCATATCTCCAACACATCCTCTGAGCAGCTTCCTGACTCGAGATCAGACCACTGTAAATCGAGAGTTTAAAAAAAATAAAATAAACCCTCCAAGTCAGCGTGTATCTAACACCATTCTCAAGCAAAAGGGGATTAGACAAGAACTATTTTAAGTTCAATGCGGAAGCTCAAGCACCCTATGGCTGAGCTTTTGTTTAAAATCTGTTAAGTGTTAGCAGAAAGCCCTGTTTACGCAAAATTAAACACAAATTTGGCTCCCAGAACCTGGCCCCACCACTTGATTGCAGCTAAGTGTCTGTAATACAAAGTCAGCCCTATACAGTCCTGTTACAGCCAGCAAGGAGAGAGGAAGAGGACACTGGGTGTGAAACAGAAAGGAAAAAGTGACTTCTGGGGCATTAGGAGCCTTCTCCAAATCCCCTTTTTCAGACAGCCGCTGCAGTTCTCTGCACAGGCACACGCTGGGTTTCAAATATCCCTCGCTTTATGGATTATCCCTGTGACATATCAGGACACTCATTACACCGAGTTCTGCAGCTTCCAAAGTTGAAAAATATCCCCCATTCCATGAGATTTTTAAATGCCAGAGCCTTGTGAGCGCACAAACCAAACCAAAGCAGAGCATGTAGGGAGCTCCTCTCCACCGTGAGTGACCAGCTCTCAGACCTGACCTCTAAGGGAACAGCACTGTTGAGCTTCTCTGCTATTCCTTTTCTGCTTCTTCCACAGAAGTGCTGCAAACCAGTTATCCACACATATCCTCCCCTCCAGCTACAGCCAGCACAACTCCAGGCCCTGTCACGCCTGCGCAGCTCCATCCCAATTCACCACAGAGCCTCCAGTCTGTGAAGCAACCTGGCCTTTTAATTCCTTAGCCCTGGGCACACCGCAGGCTTCAATCTAAATTAAGTTTATTTAAATGGTGAGCAACTCCTGTGCCATTGCCAGGGCCAGCCTCACCACCCTCCAGCAGCCCGTGCAAAAGTGCTATTTAAAACCTCCACCCAAAACTTCACGGTTTCCACTTTTTCAGAGCTTGCCACAGAATGCACAACCCAGTAAGTTCACCCTTATTTTTTCCCTCCACACAAGCACTCGGAAGTCCCAGGGAAGAGGAAACCACAAATACTCCTTCTGGGGGAAACGAAATAATTACATATTTGCATAACAAAGTGATATTAGCAAAATCTGTTCAGCATGTGAAGACTAACCCCACGCTCTTGCTATTAGTTGCCTGGCTCTCAGCTGCTGCAGAGTTCACTTACAAAAGCAATCTCCGCTGCTGCGGCTCCCACATCCAGCTCTCCTGGCTGTCATCTGGAGAATTCCCCGCTGCAGCTCCGCCTCGGCTGCCTCACACCAGCCCTCTGCACATCTGCTTGGCTGTCTCAGATGGGCTTCCGAGTGCTCTGCTATGGCAGGGCTCCTGACACCGAGTCTTTGGGCCAGTGACACCAGCTGTGCCCCAGCAGTGCGTCCCCAGCCCCACAGTCACCCCCACTCTTACCAGACCCCGAACCTATGGCTAAGGTGCGTCATCCCGCATCCAGAGACCTTGTCTCTTCTCACTGGGCTCGATCTGCTCTGCAGGACCACTGTACCCTGGGCCGTATCGCTTCCCCACATCACTGACACACACGTGTTCCAGGTACAGCACCACGTACAAATGGGAACACTGAGCAGCACATCATCCAGCAATGCTTGCATCCACGCTACGGACTGCAGTGTGCCGAGCCACCTCTCCCATTACTGGGGAACAAGGCGGCACGCGCTCCTTGGAGTGTTCTCACTCACGGCCCTAGAGATGTACACAGAGAACAGCCTTTCACAAGGCAGAGCAAACACGCTCGTGTGCAGCCATTCCCTATATCCCCTGTGCTGGCTTTTCGGGGCTCGCCAGCCGGGCTTGGTGTTTGCTCAGGTGGCCAGCAGCAGCTTTCCCCCTGGAGGGGCCTTCCAGCAGAATTTCTTCTCTCGGGCCCCGGGACCACATGTTTCTCTCATCACAGAGAACTTCTGCCATGGGACCTGGAGCTGCTTCTGCCTGGGGCTGAGCTTAAATAAAACACGCCTTGAGCGAACAACAGCCAAAGAACAAGAACGATGATCCCCTTCCGTGCAAAGCCATGTTCTGCACACCCAGCTCTCTGCGTGGCCACAGCCCGTTCAGCACCTGTGTTTTTGTTTTCTTTGCAGTGGGAACTGTGGCTTGGCCTGCACTGCTTGTCCCCGCCTGCCGTGCGGAGAACTGCCCAAAGGTTTTAGTCATCTGTAACCTGATTTCTGTATGTGGGGAAATGGAGTTAATGGTACAGTTTCCCCAACTGCCTCTTTCACGGATGGCCTAAAGGAGAACATCTAATGCCCAAACGTTTTGTACTAAATAATAACAACTCTTCTGTGAACGTGCTGGTGGCTCAGCAGCATGCAGCTGTTGGACACCAATCTCCTGCTACTTTCCAGCTTCACTCTGTGATCCAAAACAACCACCACAACAACAGATCCCAGCGTTGTTGCACGACCAAAGGTCCAGACTCCACATGAAAAGAACAAAATTATGATTTTGGTGGTGTGCTGAAGAAATATAAAAGAATTCAAAACATATACAGACTAATGCAGCCTGCAGACCCTAACTGATGCACACAGTTCAGATGTGCTGGAAAAACACTCACAACTCTCCCTACCGGTACAAAATCCAGATTTCCAGGGACCCACTTTCCCGTCAATGCCCAAAATCAGTTCCCTTACAGCAGCATGCAACTTTTGTACCTGCAGTAAATGTCACAATCGGCGACAACACCAGACTTTCCTTTCAGAAAAAAATGGAGACACTTTCTTGTACCTTATGATTACAGCGAGCAGTAATTGCAGGCAGTTTGCATTTGTTTCTAAAACAAATTTGCTAAAAAACAAAAACAAATGCACAGGGCCTAAAAGTATACACAGGAAGCTTTCATGTGGTTATCAGTCCTTGGAAGGCTTTTCTCTTGATTACCGTGTGTTTTGCATGACCACCTTACTTGTGTCTACTCAGGACTGAACAGTGACAAGAGGTCAGGAACAACACCCAGTGACGTTTCAGGGAAACAGAGTGTAACGTCACTAAGTTCCTTTTTTATGCACTCTCCTCTTTGTCTAAGAAAATCAACCTTTCCTTTGGTATGCAAGCCAGACGACAGAAAGGTTTGGGGACAGACTTCCACATAGGGCAGAGGCCAGAGATTCCTCCAGTTAGCAGTGGCAAACGGTTATAGGACATAACCCGGGACCTTCCCTTTGTGGTAACGCTCAGGGGTCCTTGACTTTGGATGTCAGAAGGGACACACCACCAGGAGGGCAGCTCAGAGGCAAGCACAGGTGGCAAGGAAGCAAATGGGTTTCCTGAGCAGCCAGAAATCCTGTGAATTACTCCTGACTACCATTCCTTCATTGCAGATAGTACAGTTCACGTTTTGTCTCAAATGATCTTCATTACCCAAGTCAGCAATGGTCAGTCAGATTTAAGGCTTTCAAGTGCTGTGACAAGGTGACCTGGAGAGGCATCACCGTCCCTGTACTCTGCTTTTATAAAGTGTGGTGTCCTCCCAAGGCTGTGCAGAAGCAAACTGAGCATGATTGCCACTACGTTAACTGGTGTGGATGAAGCATCTTTTGACACGACCAGTGCAGCCAGAAAAGAAGATCCTATAAGACACAGATGATTTTTATAAAAATACTTCCTTTTTTTTCTAATGAAATCTAAGGATGAGCAGTGGAATGATTAATTACAAGACATTTCCATACAAAGGAAGATGAACTGGCATCATGCAGGAGAAAAGACCAATAACCCAAAATAAGGGAAAACACAGTCATACTGAACAAGAACTTTTTTCCCGAAATACTGTTTTGTATGCAATCAAATTACTTGCAGGCCTCTGCTGCAGCCCTGGAGATGAGTAGATTCAGCTCAGGGTACTGAGGAATTTTTCAACCAAACCTTTATTCCAAGACCCTGGTTGCTCAGACCTCACCAAGGATGTGGGAAATGCAGTTGCATATCCATCCTTCACTGGATCTTTAATTACTGACATAGCGTAGACAGCAGAGCTTGGAAGATGCAGCCACAAAAGCCAATAATCGCAGATCCACCCTGAGCTCATCAGAGGCTGTTCTCCGCCTTTCCCAGCTCCTCCCCCCGCCTTAAAACTTTAAAGATACCAGGTCTTTTCCAAATAATAGTCTTGGAAGCTTTAGGGGACGTTTTTACAAAGAGTTAAAGCAGAAGCCCCCCTCGCTATTAGCTCTGGTTCCTGCATGTTCGTCGCCAAGAAGCAGCCTCCGGTCCTTTTGGTGCAGGCACGGGCTCTCTCTCGCAGGGCCGGAGCCGCACCCTCCGAGTGTGAGGCACGAACTCTGCTCATGGCAAGAGGTGGCTCTCCAGCGAAACCCTCACCTTGTCTGCCACAACATCACCTGTACCCGCGGCAGTTGGCACCACGACAAACACCGGCACTTCCCAGCGCTGTGCACGAGGAGTTAGCGATCGTTTTCGCTAGGATACAGTTGGCAACTGAAGAAAGCACCAGTTTTTCCATTCAACCATCCACTAAAAAAAATCTCGACATACTGCCTTCAGGCACAGCTATTTCCTGGTCGAACTCAGGGGGAAAAGCGGTTCCTCAGACACCTGTGTGTGGCAGCAATCACAGGAGCAGCGCCGGGAGCGGCACACAGGCCTCTGCACGACGTCTGTACGCTCACACAGCAAACCCACGGCACAGACTGTCCCAAATGGACTCGCAACACCATGGGATGCTGCAGCCTCATTAAAAATATCCCTTTTGTGCTCGTGATCAACAGGCAATGCCCAGACTGGCCACCACAACGCAAGCCAGAGCCACGCATCAGAGCCAGAGCAGATGTGCCCGGGTGTCCGGCGCTGGCCGGTCACTGCCCTGGGTGGGCAACGTGCCGTGCTGGACTCCGCGGTGCCACGCTGGGCTCCACGCTGCCACAGCCCCTCTGCCTCCACACCTCACACACTCAGTCATCTAACATAAATTTTAAATATACAGCGCAACTAATCACAGGATGTGACCCCGTGGCCTGCAGAGCTCCCTTGGAATGAGCAAACGCATGGGGAAGTACTGCAAAATCGTTGCCTCTATTTTCAGGAAATCAGCAAGAGGAGAAGGAGCGACCGTGTTTAGGTCCCACTGCCTCCTGCATTTGTCTGTGCATCATGACGCTGTCTTCACACGCAAGGAGCAGCGAATCATTCCTGGTTCCCAAACTGCACACAGAAGCTTCAACACAAATCACATTCCAGACAAGCACTTGGCCAATTTCTATTTTCTGGGATATTTTTTCCTTCTGTTCTGTTCTCTCTAGAGACAATATAGGGAGGACAGGATAGCATTTTCCCCAAGTCACAACTCTTTCTCCCCTAAGATTTTAGTAATTTGTAGTTTCCATTTCCCTCTTGCAAATTTATATGGTTAGTTTGTGCAAAGCTGTAAAAAGCTCATCTTTCCTCAGAAGAGATTCGACCATTCTTATGAGTTCAAAGTTGAAATTGAAAAAAACAGAGGAATTAAAAGTGAAAAGTAATACTTGCTGTATTTAGAGACAAGCTAGACGTGGAACCATACATCTCCAAATTAAACATTTACAGAGATGGCAGCAATGGATTTTACTTCTCACACATGCAAACGTTGAGTCTGAATGTACTCTACCTCCTACCTATGCATCTATCCAACACTTGCCTTGCATACCTAAGGATTATCCCCTGGACTGCTGCACAGCAACTCCTCACATCAGCACAGTGGCCTTGCTTCACCTCCAAATGATGTGAAGACTATAACAAAAATCCCGGATGCCAAATGAGAGACAGCACTGTGCATAATCAGGAGCCTAACGGATGACTGACAGAGCTATAAATACTGACAGGAACTGTAGTGCAGGCACTGAAAATCTTCCAAAATCAGGGCACACTATTCGTGAGTGCAGACATCAAGTCTCATATACAGTGAACACCATTATGCAAGGAGAAGACTCTGAGTCCCTGATAAATGTTGAGAAGAAATTTTTCCCTATATGGCTCCAGCCACAGGCCTGGAGCGATAACAGCCTTCCCTGGCTTCGTTCTCATAGGGCTCCCCAGTTTCACCCCTTCACCACCCATTTCCCCAAAGTCTCCACAGCAACTGGCCTGGTACTATCGGTACCTTGGTCAGCCAATCCAGAAACCAGTTGCAACCAAAGGGCAAAGTGGTTTTATAAACATTAAGTATGATGACAAACAACAAGCAAAAAAACACATCTACTTTTTATGAACAATAAAACAAAGCACCGCCCTCCTCACACTTCTGTACCTCTCATCTAAGAGGTCCTGTGCAATTTATCAGTCACAGCAAAGTCCACACAAAACTAGGATGCTGAAGAGAGGCATCTTTTCTCAATCCTGAATTCTTTCACACTGCACTATTATGAGCAATATGGTAATCCCCGGAAATTAGGGGCTGGAGTCTGGATAATCCTCTCCAAGACTGTGGAGAGTTCACATTCTGGAAATTCAGGATGTTTTGACCTTTTCCAGAAATGAAGTTTGAACTCATAGTCTATATCCATGGCATCGGATCATTAGGGACACCAATGAGCCCATGATTTGCAGACATTCAACACTACTGACTTCTCTTGAACAGCCGGGACAGCTGCCCACCAAACTGGTGTGATGTATGGGGCCCACAGACACAGCCAAGAGCGAGGTACCACAGGGGTTTCCCTTTCAGGGCCAACTGCAGCGAACACACCCCCATGGTCACCGGTGGAAGGGCCAGCTGTGGTCTTCCAACATAAACACAACCTCCTGTTACGTTTGCAAAGAAACCTCTGCTGATAACAAACCAGAAAACATCATAACCAACAGTCCTTTCTCTTCTAAACCCCCGGCAGATCCTGTGCCTTGGAAGCTGGTAGATCACAGTGACAGCTGTCACCAGGCGCACGCCGTCTGTTGCATGCGGCCTGCTCCGACCTCTACCTGCTGTCACCAGCTATCTGACAGGCACCCACTGAGCATCCCACTCTTTCCAGAGGCATCGGCCTGGATTCTGGGGTTACCACCCCTCGCTACTGCATGAGGTCACTGTGTCCTTTGTGCTCTGGAGGCACAGCTGGATCACAGCTGGAGTTCACTTTGGCTCCCACTGCCCATGCCTCCTTCCCTCACCGCTCCGGCCTGGGCGTGTGGGGAAGCAGCAGCAGATCTCCTCTTACCTCTGCTGGGTAGAGCAGGGATGGGAGAAGTTGCCTCATGCCCACACTTGGGAACAGGTTGCTGGCCATGACTTGGCCTACAGGTCCTTACAGATTAACAGATCATATCTCTGAATATACCCGAGAAGACAATGGGAGGGAATTCCAATCCCGTTCAATGACTGCCTGCCAAGTGCTCGCCCGCTTGCGGCGAACAGACCACAGCAGAACTCCAAGAGGAAGAGGGCAGAACCAGGTGGGATGGTTCTTGCGATAACAACGCTCAACACGCCGCTCCGAGCACCCGCGTGTCCCGGTGCGCCCCTATCCCAGACGGGAGCAGCCCTGCCTGCCGGACCGCCCGTGCTCAGCCTGATGCGTGCCGGACCGAAAGTAAATGAGTTTCACTGCGGATGAGATAAATGAGGGCTTTCAGACCATGAGTTCAGCAGAAAATCGAGGAGCCATGCGCTGCAGTAAATGGCTCCTTACCGGGCTCTGTTTTAGAAAACTGTGTGCACACAAATAAGAATAAATGAAAACACTGCAGCCACAAGCTAAGCATGAGGACAAAACGCTACACAGTTCACAGTATCACAAATACCATATCCAGCTGACGTGGTTTGACGCCGCTAAGCCACCACACTAGCACACCGCCATGGAAAACTAATAAACGAGGCAGCTCACACAAAACCGAAGGAGTACGATTCCACTGCAAGACATTCACTCCATCCTCCTTCACTAGGAGAGATGCCCCAAGTACAGCCCATCAGACAAGAAGGCAACCCAAGCTTTGCCTTTTGCTGTGCTGTTTCATTCAGAGAACTTTTTTTGGTGTGATTCGATAAAGCAAACATTCTCCATTTTCTTTGAACAAATTGTACTACACTTGTTTCTCATCAGATTACATAAATTAGCTGAGAGGGAATGGATTCAATTACAGTCCAGATTCCAGACCTCTTAAGAACTGACTGCCTAACACATTCCTTTCATGTAATAAACTGGAACCAAATGAGGATTATCTCATATAAATAATACTCCCTTGATAGGGCGATGCAATAAAATGGCAAAAATACTCAGAGGAAGCACGCAGATCAAAAACAAAAGCCTCTGATATTACCCTCTGGATTTAAAGTATGAACATCACATAAACTTCATTGTTCAGTATTTTTACTTTGTATTGTGAACAAGAATTTGATTCAAAGACTTAAAGTTAAGACCAAGTTTCATATCTTCTGACAGCCTCAGACAGTCAAGGAAAAAATGTGTTTCAGCAAAGTATGGCTTTCCACATTGAAAAAATAATTTGATATCTCTGAACACTATATGAACCTCTCCTGAAAAATCCAAGATTTACAGTCTCCCAAGTGACTCAGAGTAAGCATGACCGAGAGTAAGGGCTTCGCAACGCTCTGAGCGAGGCAGTTTCCCAGACACACTTGTTCTTTTAGGATGGCAGCATTTTGGAACAACTGAAAATGCTCTGGCAGCTTTTAGGAACAACGCATCCCGACAGAAATGCTCGCCCAGCCTTTCAGCCTGACAAGTAGACAGGCCATCTCTAGTCAGGTTGTTTTATACCTGCCTAAACGCATAAGCATCCAGGGATGAAAATTGCAAGGAAAAGACTTCGATTCGGAGCTCGATAAAGGACTCAAAGCTGAAGGCACAAAATTATACAAACAGTCAATTATCCCATTAACAAACAGCATTCTGGACACGTTTTGAAGGAGCTGGTTGGAAAACAGAGGCAGAGAACAACACTGTATAATTACCTGTAAGCAAATGCTTTTTAGATTATTAAAGAATGGCTGAAGACAGTTTTGATGTCAGCCCATGCAATTACAACTTGTCTAATCCTCCAGCTGTATTTAACCTGGCATGCAACTACAAATCCAGGATCCAGCAGGTAAACTTCACGTCTAAGACTCCATCCAAGAAACAGGATGTTTTCACCTACTCAGTAGAAAGGTTTCCAGGGGACATGGTAAGTTCTCTGCCAACATGAATCTTTAAATCAGTACAGTACTAGCCAAGCCTTTCTTCCTGGGCTTCTTCATACCTGTCCCTCCATCTGTCCAAAAGCTTTCCCAACATTACAGGAACCTCAATAACTACTGTGCACACATATATACATAAATAAAGCAAACAAGCTGTCCTGGCACTTAGTCTGAACGTCCCTTTATGTTCAGCGGGAAGGCTCAAATGCAGTTTTGCACGTGCTATGTTCCAGCTATAAAACCCCTGATACGGGAGATGCTCTACTCCAACCTTCCTCCATTTTTTTACAAAAAAGGTTAAATGAAATGTCACCTGAAGCTACGTTCTTCCTCTAGAAGGGATGAACGTGCTGACCCGTCCATCAAGCTTGCAGTGTGCAGTTTGCAGTTTTGACACAAGGAATGGTAAAAGTGGTTGAAACATATATGAAATGAGACTTCTTGAACTCAGAGCAACCAGGACTAAGCATACCTACGGAATACAAAGGGGACATTTCCTGATGGATGTGGCAACAGTGATTTTAAAAGGCTTCCTTATGAGTAACTAATGCAATCCTAATATGTAGAAAGGAGTAGATATGCAAAGCAGACACAAGGTTATGTTCACCTCTGTTCCTATTTCAGTCGTAAAAAACAACTATCTGCCCACCCCTGAGATTTAAAAGCACAAAATCCAGATTTTTGCTTCCCATCTCAGGTGTGTTGAGAGATTTCAGTGTCTCTTCCTGCTGACTGACCCCTGAACAAACCACCCAGACCGCTCACCAGCCACCCTGGACCCTCCAGCCCTCGGTCCTGCTTTCGCGCTCCGTAACACACACAAGGGTTCAACGGAACAGGCTTGGCAGCAATTTGATTTACAGAAACCACTCTCAGAAAATGAAGAAAACACCTTAACTCCTCCATACTCTCCACCCTGTCACCAGGAGACTGACTGTGCGTGACGCCGCAGGCAGCTGTTGACAGTTCTTACTTTCTAACCCATGGGAAGAGGAGACTCCCATAAGGATGCACTTTGGACGGCTTTTCCCACAGGTCCCAGGCTGTATCTGTCATGCACACAATCCTCAAACAGTCTGATGTCCTCGGACACCTATTTTTAAGAAAGGGTGGTTTGTTTGGCCACCTGCAATGCTACTGTCCGTGCAATGACCACCAGACAAAGGTAGGAAGAGTGAGAACACTATTTTATTTGGAACGCACCTCCGCAGCCAAAGCTAAACTTACTCAATTTTACTCATATTACTAATTACTCAATATTACTAATATTCACAACAGACTTTCAGCTTTTCAGAGAGGTGTTGGGCTGGGAGCTGGTTACTGCACGCCTCTGCTCCATGCTCTGACCAGAGAACGCAGCAGGCTTTGCCAGGCCTCTCTCTTGCAAGACAACCCCTGTACTGTTTCAGTCCTACTGCGTTTCAGAGCAAAAATCTGATAATTTAAATACAAGCAAGCAAACAGCAAAGCAAAATCTGTGCCTGGAAGCAATGCTGACTAGGGCAGGGTGGCTGAACAGAGATAGCTTGGCAGAAGGCAATTCTTTATCTCACACTACCCCACTCAAAAAGCAAAAAGAACCAGTAGACAGAAGGGTGGTTGCATCCAGGGATGTCCAGAAAAAACCCTAAGGGTGGAAAGCAGAGGTCACTCCGCAGGTGACGTATAAGAGTATCAGTTAGCTGCAAAAGTGTTTGTTTTTACTCAACTGAAATCAAGTGATACTTCTTTTTTGAACACGGGAAAAAGGAAACATGGAACGCTTTCAAAAGACATTTTTTAACAGCGGAGGATTTCTAGAGTGTAATGGTTTATCTGGCAGGCCTTTGTTATACTTGAGACATGTTCCCTTTTCCAATTTCACATTTAATTCCATCAAAACATGTGTTACTCATTTTGCAGTTTTGTACCTCAATGCTGTTGATGGGAAGAGCCAGAAGAATCTCCTGCAATACATATGACCATCCTGAAATACAAGTCTCCTCCCTATCCCTATCAGCACCCCCCCTTTGGAACAACTGCTTTATGCCTCTGCAGAGCCCGGTACGAGCCCAGGAGGAAAATAAGAGTGTCCCCAGCATCCAGCAAGGGCACTGCACGCTGCGGCCACAGGTGGACACAACCCCAGCTGTATGCCAGGCATCTGAGAGGGATTCACACCTTGAAACGAGAGCCCTGACTCACGCAGCACGACCCGATCCTTGAGCAAAGCTGCAGATGCTACAGTGCCCCTTGCAATGTCAAACAGAACGCTACCTCGCCGGTATCTGCTGCTTACAAAACCAACCTTCTGAGAACCGTTCAGGTATTATCAGCTCTAAGCCATCACGCAACTCAGGCAAGCGTGCATACTGCCACAGCCTCGCTGTATGGCCTCTACGAGAGCTAGCAGAATATCGAAAGTGGAGCATGTTACAGGTACATTTCGGAGGTCTCCTCCTCAAAATGAAAAGCGTTTGATCCTTCTCATCTGTCAGCATCACTTCTCCTCTTCCCTCACCTATGATTCGTTTCTCATCACCCAGAAGCATTCACTTATTCAACTACAAATCAGTTCTTTAGGTCTTTCAAACTTTAATTGTTGCACCTTTTTGCCCCTGAGAAGACTTGTACAAATTTGCACTTTTTCCGCCCAAAATGATAAAGCTGTTGACAGAAAAGTAACTGAAAGAGAGAATAAAAAATCCATGAACAGGGAAATCATCTCCTAGAAGTCTCCTCATTACTCTTCTGATTTGTCCCTCGCACAATGAATTCTATTAAGTGCAAAGGTTGTGCTTTAGGTCCACCCCCGAGTTTTCAGGAATTTATACAGCAAAAGGTGAAAAAGCTTTTGTTTGCGATGGGGTTTTAAAGGTGCATGTACATAGAGCTTTTGAGCCTAATGACTGAACCTATTTACAACTGACTTATACTTACTACAATTTTGAGGAAAATAGAGTGGAAGAGAGCTATGACAACCACCAAGCAACATAAAGTTTCCTTTCCCTCTTGCCTGCTCAGATGCTAGAGGCATGCAAAAGTGAGATTTCACCAAGGAGTGAGGAGTTCCTGGAGTTTCAGTGGCATAAATACCATACATTTTCATTTAATTATTTATGGTAAGTTTATATAAATGTCTCCATGGGGAAGAGGCTGAGGCAGCGGACAAAGTTCAAGACTGGCAAACTGTCATTTGGAACAAAACCGGACCCTACATTTCCCTGCCTATCTTTCTCACTTCCATCTCCAGTGATACAGTTTTACGGTAGACAAATACTACTGGATGCAAATGCTCTGATTATTCTGAAACCATTTGTGGCTGCTGCTTCCTATAGACAAAAGCAGAGCATTTATAAGGAGCTGCACTTGCCTATGCTAAACATGAGGGCATTTCTTCAGGAGTGTATGCCTGTGATCCTTGGAAAAGCCCAACATTAACCTGTCATGCCCCAAACCAGATTAAAGAAAGCCAACAAACCATTGTGAATAACCAATTCATCCAGGCATTTACTGATCTCCTCAACCACAAGGATAATTTGTACAGTTCTATTGCTTTTCTGCACACAGCCCTACCAGAACATGCCACCAAGTGTGTTCTTCCACCCAGCGATCTTCAACATCAAGCAGCACTTGCACAGCCACAAAATCAAGTTCTGTGTTATCAGTAAGAAACAGTGGAGGGACCTGCCAAGCACATCGCTCCTCTGTGCCCCATTCTTCTCCCGGCATAGGCAGTACCCGCCCTGCGTGGCCGCAGCGTGACAAGGTCAGTCCGATCCGCGGCGTCACTCTGCTGCTGAGCAACGCCGCTTGTGAAAGGAAAGCTGATGATACAGATCAGCCTTCAAGGAAAGACCTCAGGCTTGTGCTAATTCCCATGTACCAGGTGGCCACCTCCATTTGTTCAGAAAGTGGTGCTGCAGGTGAGCTCTCCAGAGCTCAGACCCTTGCTCTGTGCCAGCCAAGTGAGCAGCGAGGGCTGACGCCAGTTATCATCCCTGGGAGGGGGAAAACCCACAGGTACCTCTTCGAGATTAAAAGGTATGGGTGTCAATTATCTTATAAAAACTTTAAGCTCTACACAAACCCCTCCCTTGCCTCTCTCCTTAGAGCAGAACATTCCTACTTCGAAAGAAAGCATTTTAATACAGACTTTTCTTTCAGCACCTCCGTAACGCAGCTGTGGGCACATCCTACACACTAGATACTGTTGAATTTTAAATGTGTCCAAAGGCTTTGCTGGGCTGGGACCTATGAGCTGGCAAACAAACTGGAGAGCACAGTGATTCCACTCGCTTTGAGATCACCGCAGTACACAAGTGCTCAGGTGCGGTGCAGCTGGGGACAGAAAATATAAGGGAATACAGAGACCAGCCTTGCTGTCTGGTGGAACTGTCTCGGAACGAGTCCTTTAACAGCACACCAGACCGAGGGTAGATGACAGGAAAGCAGGAACAGACAATATTTAGGAGCCAATTACTAAATCACAGAGGAAATTCTTTTCATATGGACAATGTCTCAGGTGGGGGTCTAGGGGAACAAGCGCAGTTGGGCTGAAAGTGACAGGTATAAAATACATTTCCAGTGGAAACACATGTTTAATGAGGAGCAATTTAGTTTTGTTGTGCTGTGTTTCGCTTTCTTTGCCACCTGTAGATCAGGTTACATCTAATCGAAATACCTGTGGGTAACAGTAGTTACAGACGGGACCTTGCCTTGTATCTGTAATCCAGGTGCCCTGACCGTATCTTACTGAAGATGTGGGAATGAAGTGCTGACCTGCTCTTTGGGCTCACTGAAGCTAAAACAGCACCGAGCACGGACATATGGCTTGGCATCTACCTTCTGCTCAGTTTGGTTTGGGTGAGGGAGGTGGGGCATGGCAGAAATATACTGTCCCTTGAACAGTGAACCTGTGGCACAAGACACAGGTCCCCGGCAGAGCCTGCCTGGTTTACCAGCTCCCTGTGGCTCCCTGGTGTGGTCCCAGGCAGATTGCAGAAACATGGGCACCGAAATGTTTCCACACACAATAACCCAACCCAGCTTTTTGAACTTGGGAAGCAACATTTGTGGGAAAGAATGGCTGGCCAAGGAGAGCAGATGTTCTAGCTTTCAACTCTTCAGGGAAAGAAAAATAAAAAAAAGAAAAATAACGAAAAAAAAGGGTTACCCTTCAGAAGAAGAACTGTTTGCTGTGCATGTGAACCATGTGCTGCCCTTACATGAAGTGTTCGACAGCTGCTGCGACTGGAAGAAGCTCTGTGGACTGTGAATTTGCCTGTCTATGTAAACAGGGTGTTGCCTCAGTTTGAAAACAATCTTCTGGCTGAGAACAGCTTGCTGAGAGCACAAGTTTAGATTGATTCTGCTAGCATTAAAATAAAGAAGCTTATTAAAAACAGAAATGCAGAACCCAGCATTTACTGTCAGACATGAAGTCGGCATCAGCAGCGAAAAGGCAGCCCCAGCCTTTGGGCCCAGGGGATCAGAGGGTCATGTGGTCTCCAGGTCAGTGAGGGGGAGCTGCTGCAGGCAACGTTCTGAGTACAAGGAAGAGACAAGACGACGAAAGCAGCAGAGGCACGAAGGCAGTTGTCTGTATATAAGGAACATGTTGGGAGGAGAAGAAAAGGAAATCAACAAGAAAGGAGAACCAAAAAAAAAAAAAATAACCAGTGGAGAACTCCCCTCCCCACCTGAATTTAAGTGTAGGACTGGGGAGAGGGTAGTTGCTTTGCAATCGAGACCTATCAAAAAAGAGACCTGCTGCAGATGCCTCCTGGGACCTTTTTGGGACGCAAGCTTTTCTTTACAGCCACTGAGGAACTACAAGTCGTTTCCTGAACTCAGAAACACAAAACCAAAGCAAAACTCAGCACACAAAGCGAGACAGCCAAGGGCAGAACAGCCCAGAACACCCTGCGGAGCTGCCATCTGAGCCAGCACCCGCTCGCCCAAATGAACAGAACCTCCTGAACCACATTCCCCACCGAGGCGCCGGCGGAGAGCGTGACACCGCCGAGCCTTGCTGCGTGTCACCGTTGAACACAGCTACCACCAGCTGAACCACTGAGATCCCATGGGAGGCAAAGTACAGAACCGAGGGTTCCAGCTGATCAGGACGGCCCTTTATGCGTGCTACACAAACCCAGTTCCCATGTGCTTCTTCCAAATCCCTCTGCCCAGTCCCAACTACCATTTTTCTGTGGCGCCCAGCCAAGAGGCAGAATTATGGATTTAGGGGACGTGGGGGCATTGCAGCTACTAGGTTTTTGGATGATTAACTCTTCCCTGTGAGCTCCAGGATGTGCTGTCAGACTGCAGAAGTTACTGTGAGTGTAGCTGAACATACTCGGTTCCCAGACTGAGCATGGTCAGTTCCCAGCTCACAGGGGTTTGCAACCACAGGTTTGCCACTGGCCCACAGGGCCACAGGAAAGGGCCATTCAGAAAGGAGCAGGGCCATTTGTTATTTTCCTACTTGATTCACTGAAAACATGCACTGCTATTTATCCTGCTAACACATATACAAGATGTGCAATTATTAGACAGGTAAACCATTAGAAAAACCAGCAAAAGATTTTAGCCTGGAAAGTATGTGAGAAGAAATGCAGCCTTTTTTTTCAAGAATGTCAACTTGCAAAAGTCCATAAATATTGCTTAAGGGTGGGATTTTTCTCAGCTGACTGTCCTGTACTGTCCCTGTCAAAAGGGCATCCAAGTATTTTTCCCGGAAAACACCTGATTTATGAACCTCTAAATACGAGGCATGAGAAAATAGAATAATGAGGATATGCCTAAAGTCAGGGTTAGGGACTGCTCAAAGCCCACCCAAATATCGTACCAATGGGATTTCCACAAACAAGCCTGCTCCTGTGACAACGGCAGAGCTGCACAGAGGACTCCTGTATTTGCATGCTGGTCATTCTTGTTCTTCCTCTGACGGAAAGAAAACAAATCAGATATTTTCTGTTAACTGGCCAAGAAACTCTTCGGGGCCCCAGACCTGCCCCGCTTGACTTCCTGTCCCACCGCGTGTGCCTGGGCAGACACGCAGCCCGGAGCAGGCTCCCAGTGCGCCGGGTCCTGCAGGATGGACAATCCCCCATTGTCCAGGTGTTGCAGGTGTCCGGGGGTGCCGGCCGCTGGCATTCATGCCCAGCCCGCGTGCGCAGGGAGGCCAGCCAGCCCGTCACTATAACAGCTCTGCAAAAATGGGTCAGGCAAAGAAAAATAAAGCCTGTGCAGGAGAACCTCGGGGCTGGGGCTCTGCTGGAAGGGCCCGGCCCCGCTCCTCCACAGGTGCTACTGAAACACTGCTGCTTGTTTGGCTTGGCAGCTGCGGCCCACGCAGAACACGCGTGGCAGGGAGGCAGCTGCAGGCAGGTGTGCGGCGTTTCCATTTCACCTCGCACCGCAGGAACGCGGCCTCTGCCCAGTTCTGAGGGCTTGGCTTTTCACAAGTCCGTTTGTGTAATTCGTTTCCCAGTGGAAAAAAATTACTGTCAAAATAGTAAAGCATTGATTTGCATACCTTTGAACTTGGGGGGAGTGTTTGTTTTCTTGTTCTCGCTTTCAAAATGAGTCAGAAACAGGGGGGGAAGTTACATGAGGGAACAGATCCCCCTGCTCGAGCTGCTGGGTGGGCAGGGGGTCCCCAGCATGCCACCGCGCGGGAGCACATCCTCCCCAGATCAGGGCTCTGCCTCAGAAGACGTGGAGTCCATTTTGGCCAGCAAATCTATAAAGCCTCAGCATTATTTTGTTCTCAGCAGACACAACCTGTACCCACCCCAGGATGTCCCACTGCCTTGGCAAACATGATGTTTTGACAATCTCAGCTCCAGCCATCAAGGCAAAACACAGGGCCAGGGCTCTGTCTGATGCTCCCACCCTCCAGCAACAGCGCCCAAAGTCCTCGATGCTGAGAGACTCTATTCACTAAGCCAGTCCTCCCTAAGGAGATATATGCACCCCACTCTGATACCAGAACCCAGGCTACCTGGCTGCATGGGAACCAACAGACATCCTGAAACAGCAACGAGTCGTTCAGATTTTGGGAGCCTTCCTCGGGAACAGCAGGTACTGAAACGAGCACGTCACCCCCTGTGTGCTGGGGTCGCCTGCGCTTCCACAGTAACAACTTCAAGGCAGTGATCCCGCCGACACAAGTGTTTGCTTTTCCGAAGCCTCCCTCCCCGGCCTCTGGGGCAGCTGGAAAGCTGGCTGTGTCTGGCAGGTGCAGAGGGGCCGACTGGCACTAGCAGCTACAGCCACGTTCCTCTCCAAAAGTAGCAGAGTGAGCTCCTTCCCAAATTTATTCACAACAAGGCATAATTCGGCATAGTTTACTAAATGTCGCTTCCTCCTTTTTTGATGCCAGTTCTGATGGACCCTAGGAGAGCAAGCAGGAATCAAACCACACAGCCGAACACACTCTGACACAAAACCCAGGAGAGCTGAACCCCAGGTATGATGACAGCTACTCGTAGCTCCACAAACATTTGCTATTTGATCACACTTCAACTCTCCTCAAGTTATGAGACCTGAAGGACCATGGCAAAAATCCATGCCAGACAGAGCAGGCACTGACTGATGGCTTAAGGTTTACAGACACAGTTAAAAAACAGCTTTACTCAGGTCAGTCAAAACTTAACTAGGATCCCTGGCCCTAGACAGACTGACAAAACGTAAAAAGCAGCTCAGATCTCCACCAGAGTCCTCAAATTTCCACAAAAGGGGGAAAGAAACCCAAATTGAACTAAAAGGAAAGAAATAGGAAAGGAAGTAGAATCAAAGCAAAACAGAAGTGTCTTGCTTTTAACATATGAAAGTTTAAATGCTTTTGATCATCTAAGAGCATACTCATTTCTCCTGTCACCAGGCACAGAAGTCAGTTGAGCTCTTGATTTGGAAATGCTAATTAAAAATAGGGTTTGATGGGCATCTGCCTAACTGTGCATGACCTGCTCAGGAGGTAAGACTTCTCAAAGGCCACACCTCATCTGCGCCACAGAGTTTTCCCTGACCAGAGGGCAGGTCGAGCCCAAGCCACATTGCAGCTCCTGTCCTGCACCAACTTCCCTGCAGCCATGTTGCTTCTCCCAGAGGAGAGAAGGGATTGCAAACCTCACAGCAGCCTGTCTCCTCCTTTTTTTTTTTTTTTTAAGGAGTGACCTTTTAAAACAACCCACCTGTCTGCAGAACACTCTTCCCCAGTATTTGTCAAGGATATTTGAACAGATTTGACTGCAATGAATGTCATGCCTCCAAACCACTGAACTGAACGAGTCGTTCCCAGACTTCCCTTTTTTTTTTTTCCCTTTTAAAAATGCTGTTGACTGAAACATCCATAAAATCCACTTGGCAGCCTCAGGGCATGAGCCTCAGCTGTATTCCCTGAGTGTACTCAATGCTGGCACTGCTGAAGAGACCACAGAGAAGTTTTCACTCTTGCAGATCAGGTCAGTTACAGTTTTGTTCCCCCACAGATACGGGGCAGAGGAAGGCTTGGAAAGGAAGTTTGCAAACTCTTCAGGAGAGAGAGCTTTCACTAACACCTCTTGGAAAGTTGCAGATGCTGTTTGCAGATTTTCATTAATACATACCAAATTTAACACACACAGAAACAGCACCCTGAGCATCCAGTATATTTTTCCTGCCATTTCCCTTGGGCAGAGCACCCCAATTCAAACTCTGCCTCCAGGAAGGCACCCGCAAGCAAAGCAGCTTTTGGTAAAGTCAATTTCTCTCTTAGCATTCCTGCTCCTAAGATGCTTAGTTTTGTAAAACGTGTAACTATAAAATAGACTTCAGTTACTTTCAGCACCACTGAAATGCCCCTGCTTCTGTCACGGCAGGAGAGAAATCGCCCATCAGTCCAACCGAGCACTGGGAGAGGGTCAGGAGGTAGAATCCCTCAGATAGGGCATAACCACAGTACCAATAATTAACAAAATGGGAAGACAGAACTGGGACTGAAAAAAGCAGCCTACACCGACCAAACACCCCAAAAGCTCATGTTGAAAACAAACAAACAAAACAAAAACCAAGGAAAAAAACCTCTGATTTTGGAAGATGGCGGTCTGACTTCTTAATTGAACCTGCTGGAGTTGAAGCCTGTGGATGCCCTTTACCATATGGGTAGAACAGCACACGACACCCTTGTGTCTTGGACCTTTGGGGTTTTTTGAAAGAGCATTTTAATTACTCCAGGAACAATTCCTCGTGTGACGAAAGCAGCCCAAGCTGGATTTGTTTCACCAGACTCCCACTCTGGCCCAGGTGGGTGCGAGTGCCACACTCGGAACGCCCTGCAAACAAATCCACCAGCACAATCTGAGGTTGGAGATCCCTTTCTGTGTAATTACAGGGTGGTGCCACTTGGCAGATGGCTTCATGTGAAGCTCCAGCAGCCCACAGCTAGCCAGAAGAATCTGGCAGCAAGTGTGGTTGGAAGGGGAAAAAAAAAAGAGATGAGTTTGCCCTAAATTTGACGGAACTGCCTATAAATAGCCATAGGGGCTTGTCAAGCACATCTTTGCTTGATGATTTCTCCTAAAATACCATGTCAGTGGGATTTAGGGCCAGGTGTACATTTTCTATCGGAAAATAGCCTCGCCAGTATATCCTAAAGACGTCTTGCTGCTCTCTGCCTCGCATCTGGAAGGTATGCATGTGGATTTATAAGGCGTAAGTCAGCGGTTAGTCCATCTGATTATAAATCATGTGACTTTGTACTATGAACACATTAAAACTCTGCCATCAATTAAAAAAGGGAAAACTAGAACTACGCTATAATTTTGGTTGACTGAATCAAGCCCGTTCTGTGGACTCGCACGCATTTGGTTCCAGATCTGTCATACAAAGGAGATGCTCAACAGCCACATCTTTAATGACTTACACGTGCAGCTCATGGGGCTGATGGGCTGAAGGCTTTTGTTCCTGCAACACTTCTCTTGAAAGGAAAAAAAAGAGAGAAAAAAACCAGTGGCATCACCAAGGGTGCTGAAGTGGGAGAGGGGACTTTTGTCACGGCTGCAGCCGGGACAGAGCTGCTCCTTCCCCAGCCCTGATGGCTGACCCTCTCACCCTTCCTGCCGCTGGGATGGGAAGGCAGGGAGCAAGGCAGAGCCAAACTGAATTGCACTGTGCTGCCCTCGGAAGGGAAGAAGTTTTTCCTAGGAAACACCTGCACCACCACTCACCCTGGCTGCATGCTGCAGCCCAGCAGAGACTGTGCACCTGCGCTCATCCCGGCTGAGTGGCCTGAGCTGAAGCGCACCAGAAACCACTGTCACAGCTGCCTCACACCGGTCAAAGTTATTTACTTTCAGCTGTCTTTCACAACTATGTCCTGCCCCCCAACCAAATTACAGCACTCCACCTCCCCAGAACATCCATCTCCAGGCAAGCTACAACCAAAACTGGCAGCATGTGTTGTGCTACCAACAGGTTTTACTGCAGGCATGGAAAGCCAAGTCCTCACTGGAAGGGACTGAGGAAGTACTCTCCAGAGGACCTAGTTCTGAGGGCTTCTCCTTCGCATCTCAGAGATTTCCTCAGAGGGTATTCCAAAGTCACCAGTACTCCAGCATCAAAGCCAGAGGAAAAGCACTGCTGTGCTACTGCGTGGCTCCTTCGCCGGCACCACGGAGCTGTGGAGCACTCGGAGCCTTTCACTAATTAAACCCCAGTGACACTGGGACAGAAAGCACTACTCAAGACTGCATTTATGGAACCGCTGCTGTTTCTTCACAGACAAGACAGGTGACTGGAGAGGGAAGAAAGAAGGAAAGGAGAAAAGGGACACACTGACCTATATCAGTCCTTTGCAGTCTTCCCCAAGCACCCAGCCTGCCTCTATTGGCTGTGAAGGGACAGACTTCTTAGGGGGAAACAGGCTTTCAAATACAAAACCAGACCCAAAGTTCTGTCTCCCCAGTCACACCACAGCCTTCTGTTCTGATCACTTCTGTGATTCACTCAAAGGCATCCTGACATCTCAGGCTCAGTTAAGAGCCATCCTGCACACGGCCACGCTGCCTCAGGGGCCCTCTATGTCCAGGCTCAGCAGCAGCCAGCACTGCCCTCCTGTGATCTCATCTGAGCAACTTCGCAGCTCTGGCCCTCTCTACTATAACTCCCCCTCATCTGGAAGCCCCTCGCTCACCACCTGCTCCCCTGCTGAGCTGTGCCTCCCTTTCGCTGTTGGTAGCTTTCCTTTGCATTTCCTGGTCATCCACTTCATCTAAAGTACAGGAAATTGGATCTTGCCCAACAGTGGTACTTGCAGAGCATTGCTCCCATCTTCTCACTTCTTCAAGTATATTAATTTCCAGGCTCTTTTGACAGCTCACTGGAGATGCCAAAGGAGATACCATCACGTGGAATCACAGTTTTGTGGAGAGGTCTGTGGTACTTCTTGTTGCCCTGGCACCCACAGCACCAATTAACGAAACTCTCAGGTTTCAAGCAAAGAAGCCAATAACCCTCAGCCCTGGGAAGGACAGCTTGGAAACCTGACCTCATGTGGGGCTCAGCGACCGACAGCTAAATCATGATTATCGACCTGTCCTGACCACACTCCATCAGCATGCCCCATCCCTGTACTGTTTGCACGGACGAAAGAACACATTCAGCCTGTATGAACTCCACACAGTTGATGTCTTCCTGAGCTGTCCTGTGTGGTCCACCCCTTGTGTGGAAAAAAAGCATAAATAGACCAGAAACTTTCTTGATAAAATCATCTATCTGCATTTCTAATGAAATCTGACTGGTAACTCCACTCAAGTCTCCCTGTCAGCAGGATTCCCGGGCATGCCCTGTTTGCTTGTATCAGTAAAACCCCTCAGTCAACCACTCTGTCTGAAATACAGCCGGAAATAAAAGCCACGCATCTGAAAAAACAAGCAGATAAAAGAGAGCCTAAGCTGAAGTTTAAAAAGTAGCTGAGTTCCTCGGAAATGTTTCCAAGCGTTCAGTAGCCCAGAGAAACACAACTGAAACCACACAGGTCACTTTTCACGGGTCACCTTCCCCTCAGGTACCTTACACCGTTTGTTTCCTGAGGCGTAATTGTGACTTTGCTTTTATTTCTCATCTGAAATCATAAGCGCTAGCGAATCCAGAGCACTTCCCAAAAACTGTCCTCTTTAGGAAGAAGTTCCATTTCCTTGGGCATCACTCCTGACCGTTAGAAAGTTTGCCCTTGGCTGCTGCTAAGCTCGGAGCAGCTTACTCTATCCCACTTTCCGGTCTTATAAGGGCCTCCTCAGCTCGTTGAAAAGCTCATTAACGGCTGTACCTGGACAGGCACTGTCAGCTGTGCCGCAGACCAGGTGCAACCCCATGGAGTAACAGCAGGAAATGCCTGCTGTGGAATTACACATCGGGATGGTCTTGATGCTGTTCTCTGATAGCGCCCTGGCACCTTCTGAATAGATTTTCACATCAAAGAATCACTAATATAAACATACGTTGTTTACAGTGCTCCTCAAGAATCGTTGTTCAACATCTTCTAAACATCTATAAACCACTGATCAAGCCAACTTCTACAACTCCTAATGCAGCCAAATGCCAAGTTCTGCTTCGAGTTAAATCACTAACTCTCAAATCATTGCAATGCTCCGGCCGATGCACTGGGGAAGCTTTTCAAGAGCACTAAGATAGCTTCAGAGGGATCTCAGTGAGGAAAATGCCCAGCAGGTGAGTCCCAGAGAGCATTAAACAGTCCTTCAACACTGAACAACACCCCCACAATCTAGTGCATATGATTTTAAAATACTGACATTTAAGTAAATTGCATATTAATAAGGAAAAAAAATGGCAGTGCAGCCAGGGTAGGAACACATAACTTACTGAAAGCTGATTTCAACCAGTTGAAAGCAAACAGGTGACCCTAAGCAGGCAACATTCTGTGTTGGTGTTTATATGTTCATTATTTGGATACAAAGTGAAGCTTTAAATACAACCTGAGCTGGCCCTTTCTTTCAAGTACTGGCTGGATGTTGCACATGCAAATCTGTCAAAGAAGTCCTAAGAATGAAAGGCTTGGAAATGTCAGTTACAAATCCCCTCATAAAACACATTTCTTTCACAAAAGCCACAAACAGTAGCACACAACCACCAAAACTCCTTATGATCATGTCCGGCTGGGCAGTGGGATGCATTCTCACATCAAAGACTTCATGCTCATTGTTAACACACGGACTTCTGGCCCTGAGCCCCATTTGCAAACACGAGTCCTGACCATGAAACCAAGGACAGACACGACCAAACTGCTTATGCAAAAGGAGAAGTGGGTTCCTCGGTTCCTGCTAAGCCGTGTGGTAATCCTAATTAGCAGTATTTTCCAAGTAATTATAGTCTTAGAATAATGATGTTAATAGAAACAACAAGTAAGAGGGCACCTGGGACAGTTCTGGCATGTCTCGGTTGAAATTCCAGTAAACACTTCTGGAATTCATACCAGCAGACAGTTGGGGAAAAAAATAAATCTCAAACATACTTCACAGTTCAGCTAAATCAAAGCAAATCTGATTCCCCTGAAGTCAGAGTCAATGTCAGTTGATGCAAATGAGCATTTGTTGAACAAGTGAATCCCTAAATGCATTCAGCCTCGGAGCCAGAAACACACATGGTGTAACTTGTTGATTAATTTGCCTATATGGGGCATCAAGAAAATATTTTCTGCTTCTTTTTAAGAATAACATGAGTTATTCAATCTCCCTAGAAAAGTTCTCTATTCAACAACAACATCTACTCTACAGGATTTAATTCATTCCGATTTCCCTTATCCAGATGCATGCCACTGTTAGACATAAGAACTGGCACCAAAGACATTCTGGGACAGACTGCAGCGCATTAAAGTGAAAATCACATCCACCATTTGTAGTTCCATGGCCAGGAACGTCTTTTCCTCCTTTTGAACTGCAGTCCTCCACCGCCTCTACCTTTTGTTTTGGCAGCCCTCTAAAGAAAGGAGATTTTTGGCTACCGCAATAGACAAGTTTTCCTAGAACCCATACTTAGGGAAACTTTTGTTTCTTTTCAGTATTCCCTCAAACATGTTGACTAAGCGAATGTTCCAAAAGGCCCAGTACAAACTGCCATCTCCACAGGATGAAGAGAACTCCTGAGTTCGTTCTTTCCCTTTTCCTTCCTTTCTGTCTGTTCTTTGGGTTTTTCTAGAGTCAAAACCATGCCTCTCCAGCACAGCCATTGAACACCATTTGCCCCGTGATTCCACAAGAAGCCAAAGCCACATGCTGTCCTCACTGTGAACAAAGTGCCAGCCACCAAATGTACACAAGGTTCTTGAATATTCCAGAAATTCACCTTATCCCTTGACTGGTCTAATATCGCGCCTAGGATTATCACCAGATGAATTGTTAAGATTCTCTGGTGCTTTCGCAAGGGACCCGCGTGCAGGGAGGAGGGGGTGCACGCCCGGCAGCTGCACACTGGTTCTCCCTTTCTTCCCAGACAGCCACGTGCATGCCCTTCCCCAGGTCACCCTCTCCAGTGAGGATGGGTCTCCGCTCTCTGGAGCACGCGTGACTCACCATCTGACCCAGTGATTGATGTGCTGCCTGCTGCAGCCCTCCACTCCCACCGCTCACCCACCGAAAACAAACAGGAACCGGCGAGTCAGAGGTGCCCTACCATCCCACGATGCCCTCCCCAAAGGTAAGGCGGAAGACTGAGGCATCCCTTTGGCATGCTGCTGCCCGAGTTGGAGGGAGGCCATGTCCAGCCCTGCTTGCAGCCTGCTGCCCTGCGGTCTGCAGCCAACACGGCCCTCCCAGGGGCCAGCGGCGTGGCTATTCCCAGCCGTGTGGCCAGCAGAGCAAGGGGCACCGGCTATTGGATACCATGGCAGTGCTGGATGAGAGCCGACAGAAGTGGTGCCAACAGCAGGGCTGAGGGAGAGGTGGACCAGGCTCTCCACACGCTTGGCATTTACAGAGACCCAGTTACCACGGAGCCGAAACCGTCAGCATTCGCAAAGTCTGAGGACTGCACATAGACATGGCAACAGCTATGGAAGAAAGGAAGGGGTTAAGGATGGATTTTAGTCACCGTTCTAACCGCCTCATCTGCCACTGACCTATGGACCACAAGTACAATAGTGAACCACCATGCCAAATCTTTACAATTAGAAATATCTGAAATGCTTGTCCTTCAATGAACATTTTTGGAGAGTTCTTCTGTGTGCCAAGTAAAGGTTCAGTTTTACCCTTTACGACTTCAGCAAAAGCTCCTGAATGCAGGTGAGAAGCCCAGCTAAGATGAGAACACGCCTTTGCCCACTGCTCTAGCTCCAGCCCAACCCAACGCACCACTCCTTGACTCTGTCGGTGACAAGACAGCCACAGATTCTGGATTCACCCATCTTAAGCACTTCAAAACATTTTTGTGAGTGTCTCGACAAGCTTCCAGTAAAAAGTAGCTGTCAAAATGTGTTGTACAATATCCTAGCAGACCTCCTCCACACGGCTGCTATAATTAGGTTGGGTTTTTTATTTTGGCTTTAAATCAGCTTGCAGAGAATATAATTTTCAGTTTGGATAAATGAAATGTTCAGAGTACATCGGGTCTATAATTATATTTCAATTTGAGAAGAATGTGTTTGGTTTAAAAGAAAGCAAGCAGCATAGTTGGTGGTAATTTAATTCACCTTTCAAGGCTTCTGAAATTTCTGAAAGCCAAACCCTCAGAGTAACTGCAGTTCACAAAACGCAGAAACTGGGAAACTCCTTCTGAAGTGAGCACAGCGTCCACACGTCCCTTTCAATGTGGCACTTCATAGGGAGACGCTCGGAAGCTTTTACCTTCCAGCTGTTTTCCGACACTTCCTTGACTTCATCAACTTGGAGAATTCAAGTTCCCACCTCAAGGGCCGTGACCAATTACAGACAACAGGACACATCTCCTGTCAGGGTCTGGCTGGTTGTGGTGCTCGTGTGACACAAAATGCCAATAAATAAGGCTTAACTGCCTTTACAGACACTCTGTGTCAACCCAAGTATGCAAAACAGGCAGCAGGTAACAAGGAGCATGGCTCCAAAAACATCCACGAGCACATTTCTGACAGCTCTGTCTATGGAAACCAGAAGGCTGCTTATATTCAAGAGCCACCTGGACCAAGACAGGAAAACCAGAGCCACAGGAAGTTGCCGAGTCCCCTCTGTCTCCCAGGACGCACTGTCTTATTATTCCGACAAAACCGGTGATGGCCGATAGCAAAGAATTTAGTCCCTAAATATCATCTCCCAGCTGTCCTAACTGGGCAAGAAGCTAAACACGGAAAGAAAAAGCAGCGGCCAGTGAACCTTACCTATGACTTGAGAAGGCCAGCACCAAGTGACCAGCACTGCTTACTTTCCCCCCCCCCTAATTTATTTAAAGAACGTGTCTGAAACAATGAGCAACCCTGCAAATATGCAGAGGAGTCTTTCCCAAATGGGTACACAAACATCTTGAAGCAGTCACAGCCACTTTGAACCTCAGCCTGATCCTACCTAAAACATCAGCACTAGGGTTCTAGGGTTCTATTTTTATGCTGACAACTTGCCCTCTAATTATATTCCCTTCATATTTAACAAGATAATTTTCTCTCCCATTTCTTCAGCTTATTTTTCATTTGGCATTAAAAAAAAAAAAAATCCTTTCTATTCATGCTTCAGCTCCTCTGAGCTATTCCTACCCTTTCACTAGCCCGAACAGAAAATATCTATCACATGAAGCAAAAGCATGTTCTATTCCAATGCTTTCTTCTTGGGAGTGAGTGTGAACCCCTCCGAAGCCAAGAGCTCCAGTACCCTCCTTGCTTTATTGCCCCACACTACCCACTGGAAATGGAGGCCTATTTACCACGGCTATGCTGCCAAGTAGATGTGCCCTTGATCTTTACTTGGATACATCACATACTTAGTCACTGCTTTCTGTCAATAGTACTCCGTATCCTCAATACTTCTATTTAAGTCTGATACAGTTTTCAGTCAGCTGGTTTCCAAAGTAATGCAAAAGTCCTCAACAGCAAGGAGACTCAGGAACCTTTATGTCTTGCTCCAGTACATGAACATACAAAAGCAGTGTAATAATCCTTAGTAGAAGGATAAGGAATGTTCAGGTGAGGCAGCAGTATCAGCATCCCTACAGAAGCCTTGCATGTCTCTGATATGCTGTCTCAGTTTGTAGAAGCTCAAGGCTGAGACATCACGAGCTGCCTTGAGGCACAAGGATGACCATGTACACCTGCAGCCACAGGCATCTCCTTGCTGCTGCCTGAACACGGCTGACAGCACTGGGGCCGTATCCCCTGGGAAAATCACGCACCCGCCGTGCAGCCAGGACACCTGGATCAGAGCGACAGAGCACTGAATGCGGCAGAATCCGGCCACACATCTCCTACCTTGTTTCCAGGGTAACAGAACACAGACCATGGGCCACACCTTCCACTGGACCAAGCTTGCCTTTTGTGAAGCTCAGGCTGGTGTCCCCACCCGCAAGGACACGGCCGTCGCAGCCAGTCCTTTGGCTCCACGACTTGGGGGTGACTTAGAACAGGGCCAACATGGTTGCAGCAAACAGCACAGGCATCTGGAGGAGCTGGCACGAGCCTCCTGGGGGTTAGGAGAGCCCTGTCACACCAGGATCAGCTGTTGTTTTCAAAGATGCATAGGATTTAAGTGACTCGACAATTTGCCATTACCAAGTGTGAAATCGCATCTTCACACTCGGGCTCTTCCAAGGACTACAGCGGAGTCGCAGGAAGTGGGTGGTGGAAAGGCAGGAGTGGTTACACAAGCCTACAGGTTCAGATTAGTGCCCGTGCCAGCCTCGGAGACGCCCTACGTGCAACTCAGAGCACAGCTGCTCGGTGGGAGCATCTGCCACGGGGAACTGGGATATGCTTCCAGAGAGGCTGGGTGTTGAACATATGAGCAGCTACACTCCACAATAATTTATGTTTCTAAATGCCTAACTGCACGGTGTACAGTGAAACACTGTGAATGCCTGCACTTACTGCATGTGCACAGGACATTAAAGTCCTCTCCTCTGGAGGAGATGAATGAGTAACTGCTGAAAGATCACAAAAGAAAAGAGTTTTCTGTCTAAGAGCAGATGGAGAGAAGTGCTTCAGCAGAGCCCTTTCATAACCCTCGGTGCTGAGCGAGAGCTCAGATCGTGAACACACATCAAAAGTGGTAGCGCACATTGTCTGTCGAGGGTGGAGGTTTAATCCTAACCCATTCCTTGCTCAACTTCCCCAGCCTCAACTCATTCAGGATGGAGCGCTGTGTCAGCTGCAGCCCAGTCTTTTCCCACAGACATTGTGTCATTCAGTCCACAGCAGCAATAAAGATGACGCAGTATAAAAATGGAATAGTTAATATCTGCAATTAGTTAAAGCTTTAACCTCTGAAGACGCTAAAAAAAATGAACTAAAATCATGCCCTGAAACAAGATGACCACAAGCCATTAGGTATATGGCGTGCTACGAACCAGGTGTGAGACCAAATCTATCTCCATCTGTCAAACTGAGACGTATGCTGTTCCTCTATCCCAGCACGCTGCCAGGATCAACTCAAAGCCTCTCCAGAAATGAATTTGATCTCACCAAGTCCAGCTCTGAGATTCAGAAACCCTAAACCCAAATGGGGACAAGGAAGGATTCACACCACGGCCCTCAGGGGGGCCAGCAAGAGTGGATCTGGAAGGACTCACGAACACTTCCAACCCAAAGAGCAAATGCCATTTCACAACGTGGCTTGGCAAACTTTGAGCACCAATATTCAGGCAGGTTGGGTTTTTATTGAAGCCATTCGTATGGCACTGACCCAAACCAGCGTCTGAGTTTGGGGCCACTGTCCTTGCAGATTCTGTCATAAAATGGTCATGATCTTTACAAGAACGAGATGTCCAGTAATCTCTATCCTTTTCCAACACATCCGTTTTCTTCACATCGAATTTTGTATGGCAGCATCTCTCCATCCACTGGGATGCCAGAGGCAGAGCAAGTACAGAGAAATGTGGCAGCAGCATCTTTTAGGACAGTAACACTGACAGGACAAGGAGCAGCCCTGGCTGTTTCACCCTGAGACAAAGTTCGATTCTGCCTATCTTGACAGAAATGAACTATGACGGGCAGGGACTGGCAAGAAGTAAAAGGCCTAATGCAGCTCTCTAGGGATTTCCTTTCACTATTAAAGGATTTAATGCATCGTATTTGCCATCCGTGCTCAAAGACAGCATCCTCAGCCTTCACAGGATGAACGTTTCCCCTTCCTCAAAGTAAAGCTTTTCTTGCTGTTTTGAAACACATCCCGAGCTGTCCCTGGAACAACAAACCAATTTCCTTGTGCTGACTACAGGAAGAGATGGACAACTGAAGCAAGATAGTTCCACTGTCCTAATTGTAAACAGGATTCCATTGTATTCTCCTTTATACCAGACAGCTCCCACTATATACTCGCTATAAAAACACCCCGTAAGTACAGTGACCACCCAGAAGTGAAGGACTGAATTCCAAGAGGTTGTGGGGAGGGACACAGCTCAGTTACACACGTGTTCTTATTTATGTAATTCTTTAGCAAAATTACAGTGAGCTTTAAAAAAATAAAATTAAATATTGATGTCAACAGAATGCAAATGTCTAGAACATCTGTGTTGGAGAAATACGATCATGCTAGTCAGAGCAATGGATTGGCTACAATTACAGCAGTAAGATTTAAACAGAAAGGAGAATTTTTTTTTTTCCCAAAAGCAGAAAGTCCTCTGTGATGTGTCATAGAAGCAAAAGGTTCTGCTTCTATATCAACCAGTGCTGTAGAGTAGCTCGGTCTGACCTTATGACTCCGATCGCCAAGTACACTGCCATCCCCCCACTAAAGAGAGCAACTTCCTGAGGTCTGAGAGGCAACAGTTCCTCCCTGGTGTTTGCAGCACAGGGCTGCACCGAGCAGACTCGCACACCAACGTTTTTAAAGTCTCATGGATGCAACTGACCAACATTGCTCAGCACATTCACAGAGAAAAACAGGTCCGCACTGACATCTGCTAAACTGAAATTACTGTAAACTTACAGAAACGCACTGGCCTATGCGCAGCGCATTCAAATTCCCACCTGAGAAAGTCACCTTCACCACCCGCCTGTGAGAGCAGTACAAATCTGGAATCTGCCCTTAGACACTAACAGGGGAACCCGGCTATCCTCTGGCAAAGAAGAGGGAATTGGACATCGAGACCATGTTCTTATTTCCAATTAGGTCCAGTACACCTTCTAATTGCATAAAATAAGAAGACACTCACACTTTTACCTATCAATCATTTGGTCAAACAATAACGGGACAAAATCCTGCATCTGAATTCCATCTGTCCTTGAACTCTGCACTTCTCTGGAAATGAGCCACCTGAGACACCTTAGTTTACCGCCTCCTCAGAGAAGCCGAGAACTTTTTAATCAATAACGTCTTTATTGTCAAAATCACCCTGGTAAAAACCCAGCTAAGGCAGAGACAGGTTATTAATGTCTCATTTTATGGATTAGGAGCAGAGAATATAGCCCAGATTAATATCCTAATCCTTTTACCCAGCCCATCATTATGTGACCCAAAACACCGGAGAGGGAGCTCAGTGCTTTTACAAGCTGGGAAATGCAGAGACAATGAGCAAACAGCTGGACCGGTGCGTCCAGAAGGAACACACAAGTTCCTATCACATGTTACTTGCTTAGAGCATACATCCTCCTGTCAGTACTACCCAGCCTCATGGCCGTGCAGTCACCGATGCTGAAGTGGGTCAGCAATCTCCTGAGCACCAGAAGACTGGAAATAAAAGCAGGTTCCAGTCGCTGTTCAGGTGTTTATCTGTAATTACCTGTGGACACTCAGCTCGACCTCAGCATCCTTCCCCTCTCACTTATCTCCTCTCCACTCATCAGCCCCTCAGACATTTCTACTCTAAGCCTACCAAGCAGTCAATCCAGCCCTCTGCTGGGTTCGAGCGCTGTCTCTTCCCCTCGGCCACGCCAAGTCGTGTTTTCACAACACAGAGGTCTGCAGAACCCAGGCCCTCCACGGGGTGCCACAGAAACACACAAAACAAGTAAGACACCGGCATTACCGACCGACACAGAACCCAGCCCATGCCACTGACAGTCACACGCCCGTCCCACACCGGCAGCCACAGCCTTGACCCAGAGAGGGGCACTGTCCCCGGGGTGCACAGGTAGCCCGTGTTTGGCAGGGTTTACCAAACGCTGCTGTGACAGCAACGCCGCAGCCGCGGCATCAGGCTGGTGTGGGCACGGCTGCTGCCTGACACACGGAGCAGAGAACAGCTCGGTGCTTCTAATCCCACATTCAGGCAATGTTCCCATTGACGTCAAACACAAACATTGGAGAGTTCAGCTCGGTAAGCCTCTGCACTGGGGAAAACAAGTATATTTTCAGTATATTTTCAGTACTTAAATGCTTGGCATGTTCTTCAAGAGAGTTCGGACAAAGCCCTAAAGACAGCTCCTTCCAAAGAAGAACTTGCTGCCGTCCCCTCTTCCCGCTGAACAATGTTCCTGCCTACACTGAGGCACCAGAGCGTCAGGCCAAGGTACTGCACCCCAGCCGTGCCATCCTTCCCTAGCCACAGAACACGGCGGGATTTTAAGCCAGGGAAAAGGCGCTGGACGCAAGCAGTACCTGCACCTCTGTCACCTCCCAAGCTCCGCACATGTGTGGACACGCCTGCAACATCAGCCAGCCGGAGGAAAATCCTTCCAGGCTCCCCTGGGAGCAGTCAGTACAGACTGTCAACAGGGGGCAACTGTAATGGCTCACTGGAAGTTTTTCCCCTCTGCTCAGTCCTACATTCAGGGCCTAAAATCAGCACCAGAGCGGAGCTCCTCCATGACAGGAGGGATCACACTGCCGGGAGGAGGAACGGCATGGCAGCGTAGCTCGACCCACATCTCTGGTGCGATGTGCAGAATGGTGGGACAGGACGTGCCAGTTCCAGCCAGGGTAGTTTATATTTATTAGCGCAGAAGTGTAAAAATATTTGGTGCTAAAATGAACCCAGCGGATGTTTTTGCTGGCAGGAGCCTGGGAGCGACAACTGCACCACGCATTGTGAAAGAGCAAAAGCCGAGCGGGTGCTGGGGTTGCTTTCGCACTGACGGCGAGGCATCCCATGCTCTGGGATCAATCGGATTATAGCGGCTTTCCGCTTCCCACCCAGATCAATTGGCATTTTAGGTAAGTCACTTATCGCCCTGGAGAGTGAAAGGCTGAAGTAACTTCAGTAGTAGGCCTTTTGAAGAAGTTTAAGAGCCTTCTCCTCTCCCCAAGCCCCTGCCTCCAGCCCCTTTCTTCCCTGCTTTCCTGTTTTCACTACGTTCACTTTGTGCGCAAAACAATCAATTAATACAACACAAAATAAAACATTTTTGAGAAATTTCCACTCCCTCCTACCCCATGATAAAGCAAAGAAAAGATTTTAAACTTCATTTTATGTGAAATCAGAAGGAACATGCCCCATGAAACCAATGTCCAGCATAATTTGAAGTCCAATTTCAAGAGCAGCAGGGAAAGGTGCTCTTGGAAGTCCATTCCAGGAGCCATGTCCAAGAAGACACCTTCCTGGAGAGATGCTATTGTGCCACTGCAGGGGTGCTCTTTATACAGTTGGAAATTAATAGTCAGCAAATGCTTTGATCTTTCCTTTTAGTTTTTGCAAGACCTATGTGATGACTTTCAATAAATTCCTTTCTTTGGAACTCCCTGGCTCCACACTACAGTTCAGTACATTTGTCAGCATTCATGTTCAGTACATGAGAGTACATGTACATGTTCAGTACATTTGAGAGGGCACAGCCGTACCGGGGAGATCACTGACGGATACTCCTGCAGTCCACACAACTTTTCAGAGCTGGTAAAATAGACACTGGGCAAAACATGACTGAGCTAAACAACAAGATCCTACAGATTTTCTTTTGAATACAAAGGAAGTATAAAAATAACACTAACTCTTTATTTTTTTCCCCTGTATAGTAAGGGAAGAAAATGCAAGAGTAAGAAAGGGATCAACTGGCATTAAAGGGGTCATGCCAGCAAGTGAAGTGCCTGGTACCAAAGCCTTCACTAGGAAAGCAAACATGTTCTGTATATTTTACAGCACAAATTTTCTACCCTTTAACTCTAAAACTCATAGAGTCCCCAGGGCACCACCAATGAGAACGGTAATCATAGCATATCACAGAACACCTAGAATACCAGATACAGAATGGAACGAAACTAGCTCAAGTGCACATGCGCTGTTTTGCTGGGATGCCGTGAAACGTCGCTGGTTAATGGCACGTGTCCTTTGCCGTCACAGTGTGCCAACGATTATTTTCTCAAAGAAACCGTAGTCTCAAAGCTTTGTCCTGCAGGAGCTGATCCCAACTAGGGCAACCCCGTGCAGGTATATATGAAAAGGTGTTTAATACAGCCGAGGTCTGCCCGCATTCTCAAGGCAAATCCCTGTGCAAACCTGCCACACCACGCGCAGACAGAGCTCAGCCTCCGGGACAAGACAGACAGACCTGCTCCTACAGACACCCAGGCAGCAAGAGTAACATCCTCACTCCAAATAATGGGGATTATGGTAAGATTAATGGTAAGGTTCGGGCTTTCCTTTGTGTGACAAAAACAACAACCTTCCTTACTGTCTCTTACAGCTATTCCAGCGTGCACTGTTCCAGCCAAGCCCTACTCTCAGATAGGAAGGATCCAACAATTCACAAGGAAGTCCACAGCTTGCAGCTAAGTAAATATTTCACCACCTCACTGAGCAGCTCTATCGTTGATACAAAATAGTCTTTGTTATATCATCAAAAGCCCTCTACCTAGCCATCAGTCAGCCATAAAACAGATGTTGCGAGCCATTCCCTATCCTTGTACCTTATCCGCTGGCGAGAAACGACTGAGGTTCTGGTAGCACGGGATCTGGCACTTCTCTTCCATGGCCCCATTGGGCATTGCTGTCTCCTGAGCTCTTCTCTGGTGTAACTGCTTTGAATTTAACTGAACATCCATGAGAGCCAAGGAAGTCAAGCTTTTTGCTGAGCCCTGCATGAGATCCTGGGGCTGGTGGAGAAGCAAACTCTTCCTTACACCCCCCCTGCCACTTTCCCCATGAGGGAGGAGCAGGGTCCTCGTTTTGGGAATTGTTTCCACCACCAGAATTTCATGAGGATACAGCTTCCAGTTAAAGCAAATTCTCTAAAAAGAAAAGCCTTGGCAACCTCCATTCAAAAAAAACCCCAAACAAACAAAGCCGAAACAAAGCAAAGAATGCTCTGGAAAAGAACTCTCCCAGAAAGGCTTTTCAATGATTTTGAGATGCAATATCTAAAACAAACATTCCTATCAAGCCATAAACTTTGTGTGACTCAAAGTCCTTCTTAGTTATCATTACAGCAGCAAATCAGTTGCTACAATACAACACGGAAGGTGGGAAACCCTTTCCTCCAAGCGCCGTCTTGTTTACTATTTGCAGGATTTAATACACTACTGATCATATCAAACTTACAGAGGCATAAAATCTTGATAACAAAGCATCTGCTCTGCCACCTTTCCAGCAGGAAGGCTTGTGCCCTATTTCGCCCTGGGAAGCCCGTGCCCCCGGGCACTGGACTGATCCACAGCACAGCCAGGGTGGCAAGGCCCTGTCTCCGGGCGGCCAGGGGCTGGCACTGGCTGTGTGGGGACCATCCCATCGCTCCAGGTGCAGCAGCTGGCACAGATGTTGGCCGGGTGAGGACAGGGAGAGGAGACCCCCAGAGCCAGGCAGGCCCTGCAGCATCTCCCCAGCCCTCGCTGCACCCTGACAAGCGCCGGCGCTGAGCATGCCTGCATCAGCCACAAGGGGATCAATCAGGGCAGAAAAAGAGGGAAATGCCAAATGCTGTCACACACACCCCGAATAACAATCATTATTATAATCTCCTTTCCCTCCTGATCGACCACGGAGAATTCAAGAGTCTCAAGGTCTCTTTCATATGTGTCCCAATTATTCACCTAAGACAGAGCCATTAGACTTCACCTCACCCTTTTATCATCTGAGTGTGTCACAATCTTCCATGATGTTTGTGAGCCAGGGGTGTGAGACTGGTGATATTTTCCAGCAAACACAGGGATACTCAGATATGGCAGACTGTACCTAGGCAGTGCTGGAAGTCTGGAGAAACGCGATTTGCTTTTCCTGTCCCGCCACTGATAGCTGCCTTTGCACCTTCCCTGCTGACACCTTTACACTCAATGTATTTCCCCACAAGGATTTGAACCTTAAAAAGTGTAAAAACAAGTCAACAAAAAATGGCACGAAAGAAACTAAGACGTTCCTTATGAAGGATTACAGCAGAGCTACACAGATGAAGCTGACAACTTGACTCCTGACAGCTGCAATACTAAATCCCTTTAGAATGTCCACAAAACATCCCAAGGACCAAGTGCAACCGCTCAGCTTTGGACGCTGCAGTGAACTGCCAACGCCACTGAACTGTAGCAGAAAGCCGGACAGTTGTCATCCACCTGAGTCTGGGGGGAAAGAACTACTTGGGATAAACGGCAGGAGCGATGCTGCACCTCTTAAGGGTGGATGGAACGGTGCAGCTCGGATGTCTCCGCTGAAGCACAAGCCCTCTGAGGGCCTATGGCAGTTTTCCAAAGCAGCACAAAGATTGATAAGGAAAAACACTGAACCCCAATCCTTTCCTTCAAGCCTTCTGCCTTTTTCTGGCCCTTTTCCAACCGGAGGAGCCTCCTTCGCAACTTCCTGCCCCTTGTGTCTGTGCACCATGCACAGGACTCTGACGGGCCAAGACTGGGCACACCTGGAGAATCGAAGTGGCTTGAATGAGGAAGGGACAAGAAGGAAACACAGCATGGAGGCTCTTCACAATAAATATGGGAATATGCTTGCAAATGGAAGATTTAAAGCGTAATAACAAAGGTAAATCAATCACACGTTATCAATGGCACTAGCACACACGTCACCCCGAAGGATCCTGGCTCATGTACAAAAATAGGGTTGACAGCACTAAAAAAAAGGAAAAAAGAAAACACAACACAGAAATGCTACATGGAGAATACAAAAGCTTACGCTTAGTTGTGTCTTTTGAATCACCGGGCACACAAACCTAAAACCCCAGCGTAACGACCTGCCACTGTTTCCTTACTACTGATCCAGGGCTGTTGGTTTTGTCCCAGCAGCTGCAGAAAGAACAGGAGGATGACGCAAAGCACAGGAAAAGAGCGGGCATCTGGAAAAGCCAGTACTGAATGTTTCCAGTCAAATCAAAAAAACAACCAACCCATCAGAAAAAGCCCTAAGCCTAAAGGCCTTCGACCTTAGAACGGTACACGGGTTACTCAGCTGGGATCACCAGAGTCTGAAAGCCATTTTTTGTAAGTCACTCTCGTATAAGTCTTATACGTACGTCTCTATGCCCTGGGACATAGCCAAGTGCCAGTGAACACTCAGTTTATGTTTTCTTTTTTATTGTTTACATTTTAAGAACTTGTATTAGTCATGTTCATTTAATCAGCTGCCTGAACTGCATCTCACTGTGTGACACGGGTTTTAACAACCAGAGCTAGTAAATATTACGTAAGAGCACTGAACAGTAACCAGAGTTTACTTACTAAACCCAGGGTGAAAATACAACACTTTAGGAAAGCAACTCAGCTATGTTTGCACACATATAAAAACAGGTGCATGTCTTCAAAGAGCAAACAGTCATGGGGAAAGGCTGGCAGATGGTAAAGTCAAAATTAGGCGGAACTAAGATAAAGAGAGAAAGAAATTGTGCAGGCTGCAGTGAAGCTTTCCCAGCAAAGCTCGTGCAGGATGCTCTATGCGGGGGGAAGGCGTTCCTCACGCCCAGCGTGACTGATCAGATCGCTGCCATCGCAGTACTTGTGATCAGGCCTGGCTGGATGCAGAAAACCATTCTGTCCCGTTCCCAGGGAGCTGCTCTCTGCCACTTTGGATCACTCCTGCCACTAATGCGGGGTGAATGATGCCTTCAGGTGCTTCCCACCTTCCAACATTCACCCGTGGTAGACAGTCCTTTCCTATGCTCACCAGGTTTTGAGAGTGGGACTGTTTTTTCTGTATTCTCAAGCAAAGCAGGCTCTGTATCATTACTTGGCTTTACGGAAAAACAAAGAAAAAAACCCCAAGAAATGCTGAGAGCAAACAACCAGGGGTGGCGACAGGGGAAGGAACCCTCAGAAAGATCATGAAAAGTTCATTTCCAGAGACTCGCGAACATGAAGCCAACACTGTTACTTCAACAACACCTACACAATCTTGAAGGAAAAGGAAAGGTGGAGGAATGCTCTAAAAATGTCACAGCTAAGGGGAGAATGTGCAGCACATCTTAAAAATGAAAAGCATGGCAAGGGACTGCCTTAACCACAGGCTCAAAGCACATACCTCAGGCCCTGCAGTAGTCTCAAGGAGCTTCCAAGGAGACACAAAGAGAGGTGGTTACTAAACTGAGCTGGGTCAACTTGACCAAAGCATAAAAAAAAGTTCTTTTCACCCCCACAGGGAATAAGCTCTCATCTCCACAAAGCTAAAACCAGAGGTGACCAAAACCAGAGGTGAGCAATACCTCCAGTGTGGTCAATTTTCAGCAGAAATGCAGAAATCTCTCTTAAGAGATTAACGTTGATTTGCGTGGGGTTCTTTTAACGGTGTTGAAACCAAGTTGTTCATGAACAGGCAGCCATTCATGCTTCCTTGTCCTGGACTGTTGAACCAGTTCATGGAGTCAGCTTTCAAGGGTGCCCTGTCTAAAGAATAAAGTTTAATACACTCATGTCCTCATCTCAGCTGATCGGGACATCTTCAAAACATCTGCAAGTTTTGGTACAGTGCCCTGGAATCATAATTACTGAGGAGGAGAAACGCAGATTTATTGAGACAGAGCAATACCTGGAAAATTAAGACTCTTAGGCAAGACATGCCATTGCTAACAGCATTTCAAAACTCGATCAGAGTCGGCACTGCGGAATGGTGAACTCCAGATGTATTTTTAATGATGTTTTTGGTTACACTCCATTTCAAAGAATCAGCTGTCAACACCGATCATTTCCTTCTGTATAATTCATAAAGTGGTTAATTTCAGAAGCAAAAGTATTATGGGTTTGAGTAATTGGCTGCTGAAGCACAGTAGGTGCTCGATCTGCACATCTGGCATCTGGGAGCACGTGCTTTGCCTGCTCCGAGCTCGCTCCCAAGCGTGCTGTGGGAAGGAATGTGCTTCCACCCGCCGGCTCGCTGCCCACCGCGGGGGCAGGAGCCCTCCCCGGCCAGCACAGAGGCCGTGCAGGAACACAGAGCTCCGCGGGCTGCCAGCGGGACGGCTCCGTGCCGCTCCAGAGGACGTGGATCTCCTCGGGCTCGAAGCACAGCACACGAGAGGTCGTGTCAGGGCAGAGAGAGCCCGACCCGTGCCCCGTCGCAGTGCTCGGGGCTGGTATTGGCCCTGCCCCCCGCCACCCAAATGCTGCCACGCTCCGTCAGAGCCTCCATCGGCCCTGCATTACCCCAGCTCGATGCCCTTACGTGATTCAGACACAGACCCCTGACCTCTAAGGCCTCGTCCTGGCCAAAGAGCCAGCGCGATGCCAAGCACCCCGTTAGCCATGCCCCCCATGCGCTTTCAGGGCTATCGTGACACCCAGCCCCTCATTAACTACTTTTTAATGGGCACTTGTAAAACACTTCTCCTCATTGCTAACCCTGTGTGTGTCTTGTGGGATCTGAAAATCAAACTGGGCCTATTTCACTGATCATCAGCGACAAAAATAAAGCAACCCATTAGGCTCTGCACAATTTCAACCGTTCTGAAGGGATGGCCGGGATTAAGAGCAGAAGTGCAAGTTTGTTCACAGTTCAGCTACAGATCCAAGATAGGGAACATGTTTCAAAGCATTTTTTCACAGAAAGCCTTTGGAGGATTACAAATAAGCACTATTTACGAGTTACTAAAGTAAGCTTGCCACGGAAACTTACTAAGGATGGAACCCCAGGTTTCTTCCTCTGAACTATAAAAGCAAGTTTTCACTTGAGTGCTTCAGCAACTCACACGTCGGATCTGACTTGGCCTCTGGACTCCATTAGGAAGGAACCCCACAGTTTTACCTATGATGCTTTCCCTAGAACTGGAAACAGAGACAGCGGCACAGCCCTCCTTGCACAGAACGGCAAACCTTGCCCTATGGAGACAAGCCGGGCAGGAATTTCTAATACTTCTGTGTTCTGAGTCTCTAGATTTAAGCAATCAGAAAATGCTAACTGGTTAATTATATAGAGAAGTCCAACATGTACTGCCTGTCACCAATGCTTAGGGCACAACAATCATTCTGCAGAGAAAACCATCGACCTCAATTCCCACGGGGAAGTGACAAACACACCCCGTCCGGACAGCAGCAGCCCAAGACAAAGTCTCCAGGCAAGTGCAGGGCCTTTGGAAAACAGTGCGTAATACAGCAACAGCCAGCCGGCCACTGTAATTCTGTAGAACCCGACAATTACTTTTCCCTGATAATTAGGGGCGGGGGAAGAGGCAAGCTGCTTTCCCTTTCAGGGATGTTTGATCCGTGTCCAGCTGTAGTGCTGAGTTACAGAACCAGCGGCTGCACCGATCCCAAACACTGTCACCGTGGGAGGAGACCAGAGTGTTCAGGAGTAATCCATTAGAAAGAAACAAGCTACAGGCAGGATTGAAGAGAGACAGGGATGCTGTCCCCAAATCCTGCTTTTCTTGGGAAGTTCAGAATGTCTTTGACAAACACTAACATAGCCCTCCAACAATGCTCTCCTGGGGTAAAGAACCCCAAACACCAAGACCCAGCAGCTCTTTCAGAGAAGGAGCAACTTCTGGAGGAACAAGAAGCTCCTTTTGGGGGCACCTCCTTTTGCAGCTGTCTGCTACCTGGCTCGACTAACACTGGAGCGGCAGGAACACGCTCAGCTGCTCCCAGCCAGGGTGAGCTGCGGAGACAGGTGCCGCAGAGCTGAGCTCTGCGGGAGCCACCTCAAATGGGGCATCCCCTGAACACCTGGCACTGCAGAAAATGCAGCAGAAAATGCCACGTGCACTTCTGGAAATCATTTGAAACTGCATGTTTTCAAGTTATTTGAGCCTGCATAAAAATATTAAGTGAAAAAATACCTTGACTGGTTCATTTTTCCAAGTTAAGAGTGATTCACAGAAACCTTCTGGGGTGGGAGGGGAAGGCACAAAGCAAACCTGACATTTTTAGCTGTAGAAGGCAGCAAACAAACAGGATGAAACCGAGGGAAGTGCAAGCAAAAGGTAAGGCCATGTTTCCACAGCCATAAATTACCCAAGTAAATCAGCTGCCAGGGAAACATACATGTTGTCAGCCATAGTGAGAGCAGAGGAAACCACCCCCCAAAAAATGCATCACAGCCCAAAGCAAAGCTTCTCCCACCAGAGCTCTCAGTGGAGAGGGGTGGTAAAAAACCTCAGAGCTCTGGATGAATGCAATTTCCAGCAGGGCCCCAACAACTTTCATTCTGTGCAACTCCTCACGCTCGCAGCAGAGCCGTCAGGAGAGCTGGATTCCCCTTCTGCAGGTGCAATTTTACACATGGAAAAGGAATTCCAGATGCAGAGTACTTGTCCATCTCCAGAATACAAACTGCAGTTTGAGTGACATTCACTTGCTGAAATTCCCACCTGCAGTTCAACTGTGGGTTAACATGGAGGGAGCCCTCTCCTCAAAGCTTCTACCATCCATCTCCTTCTGCCCCACTGCCACGAACACAGTGACACAGGGGGCTCAGTCAAATAAACCTGCACCTGGGCCTCGGGCAAAGTATTTTAGGCGTAGAACTCACGTATGCCAATTTTTTGTGGTAGGCAAAAAGACTTCTTCAATTCTAAATTAAACGTAAAGAGAATAACAAACATCTGGAAAGGTCTTTTGTGTACTTGCAAATATGGAATTTTGAAAGAGTATGAAATCTTTGGGGATGTCAAACTGTTCTACATTCTTGATGATCACGTTTCCAATTACCTTTTTTCCCCCAGTATGCACAGCACTGCAATGTGAGCAAAGCTCAAGGTACAGTTCTTCTGTAGGAGCAATCAAATGCCACAGCTGGCCCTAAGGCAGTGCAGTGAGCTGAGGAGGTGTTGTGCCTGGGATCCGTCCAGTTCATCTCTGTCATGACTCAACATTCAACACTTGCTGAACCGACACCTGACACGAGGAGCGGGATCCCAGGCAGGGACACACCGAGCACGCTCTCCTGGGCACATCCATCGCCTGAGGCTGCACGTTCCAAAGCGCACAAGTGCCCTGATTCCAGCAGTCACAGCCCTCAGCAGCTTCCCAGCAAAGCTCCACGCTCAGCCATGGGAGCTTGGACAAACACTTTCTCTTACAGGTTAAACTTTTCTATTTCATTTTTCACAAGATGGAGGTGAAAGAGGAAATGATGAAAAAAATTCCTTAGTGGCACTCACAACTGCCAGAGTCAGTACAACCCGACTTACGTTTTACAAACGCAACGCTACCAAAAAGACAGGTAAATGTCTACAAAAAGGGTCTTGATCTGCTGCTATCTGAAAATGAATGGCAATTGGCAGCAATAACAACTCCCTGCAGTTCACGAAGCCTCACTTGCTGTGAGTGCTTCTGTGGTGCTCTGGAAAGCAGAGGCATGCTCCAAGGGGAGTCAGGCTTAGAAATGACAGCTGTAACACAGAGAAACAGATCCCGAATGTCCCACAACGGCGCTTTTCCTGTAGGAAAGCTGTTTGCTCTGAGCATTGCAAGGAGTAAGGCAGACACACACCAGCATTTCTGTGTGCGTCTCCTTTTCTCACCTGTTTAAATGTGAGACTCCTGTCCCAGCACATCCCAGCCCAGCTATGCCTGACTACATTCCAGCTGCAGAACAGTACACCCTGGGGCAGCAGCTACCAGACTGGGGTCACACACCCAGCAGGGAGAAAGTTTTCTCCCCCGGGGCAATAGGTACCAGATCCTGGGAGGACATTTCGGCCCGTGCAGCAGATACCAGGCAGATTAACCAACAACCGGTTGGAGCAGCATCACCCACACAGGCCACTGCCTGTTGTCATTATAGATTGTGGACTTGGAAAAGCTGCAGCCCAGGCCCGGTGCTCTGGGAACTCAGAACTTACCGTGTACTTGCCACCAAAACACAGCCTAGCCAAGAAGGGGGAAGAGAGAGGTGTATATTGGAATTATGGAGCCTTTCAAGCTCACCAACACGGCTACAAACACAAGGTTTCTGCTAACAACGAATCACTCCTTTAACCAGATTGCTGTGGTGGATGAAAGCAAGCCATCTCAGCAAATCTCATGTTTCCTGGGCTGACCCTGTGCTGATCAAAGAAGCCCACGGGTAACACCACACCACTTGGCATTTTACAGTATTGAAAGCAGCATCCGTGTTATTTCAGGCGTATTGTTGGGGAAAGCTGTATAAAAACATCCTAAAAGATGGTTTTCATTCCAGTGAGCTCACTGTGTGGATAAGACAAGCAAAGGGTGCAGGGGGAGCAGTAGCATAAGCCTGCTCAACAACTTTGCCAAAGATCAGAGAGCAGTTCAGCAAAAAAGGAATAAAATTTTCATCTCCTGATTCTCAGCCCAACATCCTCTCTGCTAGACCATGCTGCTTCGAGTCCTCTGCAAATACCGTGTTCACCCATGGACCAACGAGCTTTTTTACCATCAGAAACGGCCACAAGGTCTGACCACACAAGGCTGTGTAGTTTTTAGGTATAAGAAAAAGAAAAGTAGCATTTTTTAGGGTACCGTCCCACTGAGCAGCCCTCCTGCCCAATTACAATGTTACTTAACAGGCAGCACACTGTTTATTTTTTCTTTTTTCCCCACAAAATTCAGGCTGTGACATCCCTTGAGCTCTTTGTGCATCTCCACGCCAGGACAATGATATATATCCGCGTGCCAATTTTAAGCAGCCTGTAAATCCAAGGCTGTTGATAAGGGCTCTGAAATCGCCCACTATTAAGATTGTCAGCGTGCTGGCTCTCCAGCCCTCCCCAGCACCACTGCCACCCGCGCCACGGGCAGAGCAGGGCTGGGAGCTCCCAGCCCCAAGCGAGGCCGCACGCACCTGGGAACCGACCCAGAGCGGGACTTCGGACGCGGCTGTTCGGGTGCCCGGTTCAAAAGCTGTGTGCCTTGGAGTGCCCACAGCCAACCACCAAAGCAGACCAGGGCAGACCACGGGTATTTCCAGCATGCTCAGACCGTGCGCTGGCTTCGTGGAGACTTGCTGAGCCCAGGTAAGGCTTCCCCCACAGCCATCAGCACCTGCCGTCACCTACAGAGCAGCCACAGCCCCTATTTATACGCAGGAGACTAATCTGAAATCTCCCCAGCCCAAACACTTGGGTCTGTCAAGGCTAAAGAGAAAGCTCTGCTTCTTTCCAAAGCACATCCAGCCAATTAAAAGTCTTTTTCAAAAATTTCCTAGCCCTACTTCTGGTTAAAAACCAGAAAATTGAAGCATGGAACCCCAGTTTTCAATTGGCATTAGTAGGATCAAAATGGATCCCTGAATAGTTGCCATCGGTTGCCACACTACTCCCACAGACACGAGTAGTAAATTAGCAACTTCCATTTTACCGCACTTTTGAAATCATACAGCAGATGTGCAGGCATTTAAGGATGCAAACACTGAATAACCAGCCTTTATCTTGAGATAAGGGGAGACAAAGTAGCATTAGATCCAAGCCAATGTTTGACAGTTGGGGCATTATTTTTAATAATCCGTAACTCTAAAGTAAGATGAGGAACTTAAGACATATAATTTGCTGTAAGTGTAGGAATTTTCAAGCCAAACCAATTTTTCAGGCTGCCGTTGTAGCAATATTGACTGGGGGGCACCTTCAGCCTGAAGAAACTGCTGCTGTTCACAACACACACGGATTGCAGCAACAGTGGACGCTGCTTGCGAGTGGTCTTGGGTTCCAGACAACCTGACACAACTGTCCCTAGCGTCTGTTCAACTGCCCTTCTTGCTTTTGGAAAGTGTCCCATTTTGCCAAGTTTTCCCTAGACATGCCTTTAAATCGACACTGGCACCTGATACCACTAAAAGCATTCATACCTTTCACTGTGAGTTAGGGTTAGGGTTCTGGTGTGCTTTTACCTCTGCGCTGCCAGCAGACAAAAAGGCTGTGAAGCCCTGACCTTCGAGGAGATGCCCTGAGCTGAGAGGGAAGGAGAGGCCAGGTCTGACCACCAATGACAGCACATGCTTTGAGAATGGGTTTCTAGCATCAGTGCTAACAAGAGTGAAGAGAGGATCGTGTTGAAATCCACTGTACGAGAGACAGTTGGTTTGCAGATTTTGTTTGAGGCATCAAACTCGGTATCTCAGAGGGGAAAAGTGCGTCTTCTGTGCCAAAGAAGATCCTCAGCAGTAGCTCTATTAACAGTATTGCCTTTTATTCTGAGCTCAGATTAATAAAGGTGCCAACCAGAAATTCCCACAGCTGCCAGCGGGGAACGACAACACCAGACGCACTCTGCGGGTATCTCAGGGGTTCAGAGAGCCTGTGGGATCACAGAAAGGCTTTCTGCACAAAGAGAGCAACCAGGAACTGCAACTCCTTTGGAAAGCACCCGTGTGCCTCAACCACAGCTCCGGGGGCTGCACTGTTTGCAGTGCCCCTCCTGCCAGACGCCCGGCATCTGTAAGCGTGCCACTGACCGAGGCCACCTCCACAATTGGCCAGTGGTTCCCTCACTGCTTGCAGCTCCTGTGTCTCAGAGGAGCCCTCGCCCTGGCACGGGAGTACCGCTGGCGCTCAGCCTGCGCCCGGCTCCAGCACGGCCTCCCCAGCACAGGCTGCCAACAGAAACCAGCGCACGGAACCCCACGTCTTGCGCTGCCTTGATCAAAAGGTGACCTCCACATTTATTCCCACAAAAATGACCTCCTCCGGTAAGGCTGGCAGACTGCCGAGTTTCACAGCTCCTTAACACCGACTTAAGCAGCCAAGTGCCTGGACACACTCTGCAGGTACCAGCAGCCCATCTCGGCCACAGCATCTCCCTCCTGTCTGCACTGCCCTGGCAGCGTGTTCCTCTTTTGGAGGCTCCTGCCTGGGCACCCCTTCCTGGGAAGCCCAGCGATGAGGAACTGGTTTTCCTTGTTATTTCGATCATGCTGCTGAACCTGCTGACCTCCTGGGAGACTGAGCACTGATACAGTCTAAAACCAGAGAATTCTATTCTGATTTCTATCCCAAACTATGTTAGTAAAAACCAAACAGCCCTTAAAACAGCAACTCCCCAGCACACAGCCACCTTGGGGAGCCAAGAGCCCGGCATCAAGGCACCCGTGACCCCTCGTCGCACTGTAGAGCTCCCGGCCCTCTTCCATGCACCCGCTGCCCAACAGCCCTGGGAGCTCTGGCCATGCCCGGGCCCAGGCTATGGGTACCGGCAGAGCGCTGGGCCTTGTACCTGCTGACCTTTCAACCCGAACCTCTGACATGTCCCATCCCTCCCACAGGGTTGTGGCTGACCCTGGCTGGTGCCACCAGCCCCGGCTCCCTGCCTTGGCAGAGGTGCTCCCGACTTCTGCTGCTCCCTGACGCCTATGGGAAACCATAAAGGGGAATTTACTAAGCTTGGAAGTAAGCCAGGGTTAAAGAACTAGTAACAGCTTTAAGCGATTCACCTGTGGCCGGACAGCAAAACTGAACCCGAGCTTTTCCACAAGGCTCACATCTCTGTGCCCTCCACACAACTCCTGCTCCACCCCGACGCCCGCGGAGCTGCGGGATGCCCAAGCCACAGCAGGCTGCATGGCTGCAGGCTCCCTCAGGATAATTACTCCATTATAAAACAGATTCATTTGACTTGAGACTGTGGATTGGAACACCATCTGTGTATTTTGTTGTGCTTTTTTCCTTTTTCTGGTATGAGCTCCCTGTGCTCCATGTACAAACACAGCACAGTTTGTGAATTTCTTAAACAACTAAGTTGTGAATTTCTCAAACAACTAAGTTCCCACAACAGAAATCATTGGTCTGGTATCACCTGCTTCCCCCAGCAGCCGTTCATGTACTTGTTTGAGAGAAAGGATTTCAGTAGGAAACTTTCCAGTGCTAAAAGGTAAACTCTAAGCTTCCATCTGCGCCTGTGACTGCCACGACTTCAACCTCTCAAGAGTAAATCGAGCCTCAAACCAGGCAGCAGCAGGAGCTGCACAGTCAGGTGAGCACGCTGAGACACAAGTCCCATCGGCCATCTGCACCTCGATTCCCACCAGAGAGAAGCTTTCTGTAAGCACAGAGACCCGTCAGCCACCACACAGCAGATTCTCTCTGCTCCTGATAACCTGCCAAATGAGAAATTCCAAGGGCTGCAAGAGAAGGGTCGGCTGGGACAGTGGGGCACTGGTGTCCCCTCAGCAGGCTGCACAGCAGCCCTGCCCCAGGAATAATTCACAGCTTCTCCAGGTTCCTAAGCAAGAGATGGGACCAAACAGTCCAAACCCCGTTGTTTTCCAGCTGATAGCTGCCATCTTGCTGGAAATTAATCTCCTGTTTCACTCCCCCTCAGCCAAGAATCCAGCATAAGCATCTTTCAAACCTGCAGTTTTTACTTTTTTCCCTTAAAGAATGCAGTGTTTGATGAAATATTACATTATGTAAACAAAAGCCTTATCCCTAGCTATTAAATGTAAAGTCCCTTGTTTTGTTAAAGACATACCAAAGCCAAGTCCAAAGTCCCCAGATACGCATGCAGGATACTCGGAGCAATTAACCCCTCTGTCAGAGTGCCCTGACCTCCAGACGGATCAGAGACTTTGTGCAAGTGTTTCTTCAGATATTCTGGAGCACTAATGGTCTGTTCTCACCTGCGGCAGTGCAGGTGATGCCTGTCCCGGGACGAGGGCAGGTTGGACGCCAGGATAAAAAAAGGCCCTTCTTAGCCTTGGGAAAGCCAGGTCGCTTTTCTCAGTGCTGCCCACCTGCTGCAGACAGCAATGCTGACCACAGCTATTTTCACAAGCCTCTTTTTAAGGTCGTTTAGAGGCAAACTCTGGCTGCAGCCCCCAGAACAGTCATTCTGAAACGCTGTGCATAAAAGGGATTATTCAGGAAATCTGAAAGAGCCCTCAGAAACTGAACATTAAGGCCCCAAATCCTTCCCCAAACACCAATACTGCAGAGCAGGTAAGAGAGAAATCCTGGACTCTCCCTCTGGAGAAAGAATTGCTGAAGAGTGTGTAAACTGCATTGAGGAAATGCTGATGTTCATATGGCTCCAAAGCACAAGGCAGCAATGTCTTCATGCTAAAAACATGGAACCTACAACGCTAAAATGGGCAGATACCAGGATAAGGCGATCACACCCTCAAAGAATATAAATCAGCAAAGCTTCTGGGCAACAGCTTCCCGTTCTACATACATGTGAAGGCACAACGTGAACTACAAACCCACGGTTGTACCCTCTTCTGCTGGGCTGACCCCACAGGCAGCGAGGCGTGGGGCTGAGAACACTTTTACTGTCTTCCCCTTGCTGTCTCGCACAGCGAGCATCTGACCTGACAAGGCAGTCATTTTGAGCCTTCTTCCATAATATTTGTGTGCAGGAGGTGCAATGCCATATTTTGGCAATATATCCTCCCTAGTACAAATGTCTGGTCTGCACGAGAACAATGTAGAAAAAAGAAGTTTGGCTCCAAAATCAGACTTCAGCTCAGCAGTAGTCAGACCATGTAAGCCCCAAAAGCCTCCACAGCCAAGACCAGGGAAATCTGGTTTTTGCATCTGCTCAGACTTCTAAATTAAAGAATGTGTTTGCAGAGCAGCCATCGAGGAACTACACAAGAAGTGCTTTTCACTACAGTTTCAAACAGTAACAACGATTCAAAAAGAGGGCGGGGAAAAGAAGTTTAAAAAAAAAAAAAAAAAAGAGACACCTGTAATCAAAACTCAGGAACTATATGGAAAACATATTTCTGAAGTAACCCCTTTCTTACCATTCTGTGCAGCTGAGAAGGACTTTCGAGGAAGGTGTTTTCCTCTAGCTAGTGACCACAGGGAAGTGCCAGCAACCCAGCTCTAACTGTTCATAGCTCAGGTTTGTGCACTTGCTATTAGCCATTTCTACCTTCAAATATCAATTAAATACCATTCTAATTTTGCAAAGAATAATTTACTCACCCAGCCAGCAAGCAAAAACTGCCAACTACACCGTACACCTGTTACTATGCATTACAATGAAATTAAAGTCTTTAGAGAATCTGGCAAGTCCACGCTGCTAAAACTGTGGTGGTGGTTGTAACTGCAAACGTGCAGATGAACGCTGCTCCTGCCTGCTAGGAAAATACTGCTGCACAAAGACCTCCTGGTGCCCAGCAGCTGGCCTTTCAAGATGAGTACCCACAAACATGCCCTCTGTGACACCTGCTCAGGTGGCACAGGCGCCAGGCTCCGGCAGAGCAGCAGGAGCAGCAGGGAAGGGGCCCAGAAACGGCCCCACACAAGCTCTGCCCTCAATGGGGGAAGTGCAGAACACTGTTTATTCAGGTGCAATAACACAAATCTTTGTGGGTTGTTCCACAATGATAAAACAAAGAGGATTCCAAAGAATGCGTTCCCTGTGTGACTTCCCAAGCCCCACTGTAAGCACACCGTGTTTGCAATATCCAGTGATGGCCAGAAGCAAAATTATTGTCATTCGGGGCCTCTGAGTGCAGAACGCGATCAGCTTTTCAAACTGGGAAAGTTTTACGGCGCTGCAAAGTGTAACTGCGACATGGGGAATAACACAGGGACCCAGCGGAGATAAGCTTTTTCTCCCCCAGGCACTCATTACAGCTGTCCCAACCTTCTCACGTACAAATAAACAGGACAAGCCTGCAATGAAAGGCAATTTACGTGCTGTAGCTGCACCATGAGAGCCTAGGGAGCTGGGGGCATCCCAGCACAGTCAGCGACCCGAGCTTCTGTCATTAATTACTGTTTCTGTTCGAGATGAGAGAGTTTATGCTCAGTATGAAACACCACCAGCAGAGGTGGAAGCTAGATGTCTCTAACTTACGGAAATGCTTTCCTCGCCACGTACAACAGAAAGTAGGGCAGACACCTCAGCACCAACAATACCCAACCACGGAAAACGAGTCCAAATGTGGGCTTCACGCCCAGAGGCTGTGCCAGATACACACACCCGGGGCTACCTGTATGCGGTCGATCACTCCTGCAGCCCTGGCACGATCACATATCTAAAGGACCTGTGATTTCCCAACACCACACTGGCTGTTTCGTATTGGATGTCTAAACTGAATGATCACTGACAATTTCCAGGGAAACTTACACTCACTGATCTTTGGCAGTTTCTCTACAAATCCATCAGAGACACTCGCTGGATGCAGGCAAGCTGCTGCGCTACACCTGGCCTGTTTCAGGGGCACAGAGAGGGACAAGGTGAACTCAGGCCTTGACTAAGATCAAGTCAAATTGCCACCCTGAAGAAAAAAAGTAAAAGAAACACTGGTATAGAAGCTACGTAAAAATACTCCTGAAAGACATTTTCCTGCTTGTCTGTGTGAATGTGCCTTGTGCCTGCCAGCAACAGCTCTGTTGCATTTCTGAACAACCGTGGGGTTCAGGCACAACCATCCATCCTGATGAGCAGGAAAACTGCAGAGGCACGGGACACAGCCAAACATCATGATCCCGGTGCTGAGATGAAGCTCGTAGGAAAGCTGTCGGATGAACTGGGTGTTCCTTTGTCAAAGCCAAGAGGCCTTGGTCCTAGGAACAGATCTTACCAGCTGGAAGCTTTTGAGAAAACATAAGCCTTCCGCTGCCTCATTTGCTTGATGGCTGTCAGAGGTAAGGGCATTGGAAGAAAAGCACAGAGGATCCCTCTGCTAAATGGAATTTGTCAAGGAATCCATGTCTCTCTCTCATCAGGAAGTTGTCTCATTTTACTTGCTCCACTACCAGTCTAGATCACCAACACTAACATGAGTAGGTACCACCAGCATGAGGCTGTTAGCACATGGCATTCCGTGACAAAGGTTCCTGTGGTGTTCCTCAGGCACAAGGACGGTTTGGAAAACTAACCTATGCTGTTCCCACTGGAGTCTGAGTTCAGCCATTAAATTCAACACGTTCCCGTACAAAAGATTAAAACAAAAGCGCAGAGGTAACAGGGAACTGATGTGCCAAGTTTAAAAATACCCTTGCATTCTGACCAATTTCAATCAATTCCTTGTAATAAAACAAGACGGCTCTCGAAAACAAAAATCACTGATTTGCATTGGGAAAGAAGAAAGGCAGGCCCAAACTCCAGTGCTAGAGTGGTCCAAAAAACCCAACAGAAACAAGACTGAAACATAACCCTCTCTTTCATTTAGACTGAATGGTCAGCCATATGTGAAACAAGCTCGTTATCACACTGCTGGTTCGGACAGCAATAGCGTGTACACATCGAAGAGCACACAGCAAGATCAGCTCTGCTAAAAAACCCCACAACAAAGCAGGTTTGGAAAGAGAAGAGCCTGTGTACGTCTTGCTGTGTAAACCAGACAGACGCTGGGAAGAGAGGACAAGAGTTGTTTGATATGAATCCAAGATAGAGACATTTTAACAAAGCTGTCTGGTAAGAGCTCACTTGACGCACTACATGGGCATTTAGTCTTTATTTCTTTCAACCTCAGAGTGTTTAGGAGGAAAATGATACAGAGATCATGAAAGCAATGGAGCTGGCAGGATTCAAAAAGTGGATATTACAGTTCCATAGCAGTGCTGGCCCAGGTGGAAGGTGCTTTCTCCCCTCTGAACACCTGAGGAGCGGTAAATCACAAAGCTGAAGCGCCCTCCCCTTGATTTGAGGTTTGAGTATCCACACCTCACATCAAGCCGGACACGTATTCTGTCTCCATTAAGTGCATTGCTCTATATCAGCTAATGAAAAGCACTTGCATTGCCAGTGTTCACCTTTTAGCTCTTTCAATAATCACACGGAGCACTGCACAGAAATAAAACTAAAGATCCCACCTTATGAAAAATACTTCCTTTTGCCTGTGGAAATGACAGCTTCCATAAAACGGATCTTCTTCACCGAAGGACAGCAAAAAGGGCACTTGGGTTACAGCAACTCTGTGCTCTCTCCTGGTGAAACTGATTCACGTACAGTAAAATCACAACTACTTTAAACAAGTCCTATACACGCATCTGTGATTTGGCTAAACACACTATCAGCAGCTCCGTTCCAAACTACAGTAACTGCTGTAACTCTGGTCGTTTGCGAAAGTCAGACCCATAATGGAAAGCAACACTGCTGTCCTGTAAGAGATCCAAAGCCCCATCAGAGACTCCCAAATGAGCACTGAAAAGGGACCAATAAAATTTTGTGGAAGCATTAGAGTGGGTCTTGCTATTATGCTACACAGCGACAGCAAAAGCACCTAGAATGCACCAATATTATCAAGTCAGCGAAAAAGCAAAGATGAGCAGAAACCCGAGAAGCAAAACACTCTTGATTGTGAGAGGTTAACACTGATTAAGAGCACAAAAACCTCTGAACGAGGCTCAAACTCACAAGTATGTAAAACCTCTTAACCTGTCAGTAAGCCAAAAATCTAACCAGTGCAGCCAGTCTCCACATGAGAAAACACAGTTCAGAACAGTCCCATTTAAGGCTCACTCTGGAATTCCTGTCAGTACCCAATCTACAGGCTGAACGCTTTGATTCTCCCACGGCACCAGGGAAGGACGGAACCGGTCAAACACACCAAACCATAAACTTGGTTCAAAACAGAAATGCCAACCTGTGTAAGGCCTCCCAGGCCAGCAGGGAGCACTCCCATCGTGGAGCCTGCAGCCTCCCCTGCTCCTCTGGCACACCCACACCGCAATTCCAGGGCTCATAGCAACTTCAAAGCACCAAGGTTCTGGGCTGGCCAAGCACACCAGAGGTAAGGGTTCATTCAATATCATCATCTTATCCTACAGCACAGATCCAACCAAAATACAGGAGATTCGACACTAAGCTTGGCATAACCCAAAAGGGTGGCAGTTGGTTTTCTCCTCACTATCTCTGTGAACCTGGAAAACATTAAAATTCCTGGACTGGCCACCTTTGCAGACCAAAGGCAACATGCAGCTGTCTGATGCAGCCTGCTGTCTCTTGCATGCTGAAATTGAAATACAGCACATCATGCAAATAGTCAATTTATTTCCTGCTGTCTGAAGAGGATAAGAAGGTAGGCAAGGGCAAACATTTTCCATATATGTAAATATATATATATGGATATATATTAAAAAATGCCCTAATGAGGTATTCTGATAGTGCTGTTTACAAAGGAGCTCCACTTCACATGTGTTAGCACTGTCAATATAAAACTCAGCTACAGGTACACAGAAGATATATCCCTAAAGCAGCAGCCCCTCCTCTGCACCAGCTGCCCTGCTCACACTCGTGCCTGTGCCCACCGCACTCCGGCACCCACGGAACGGCCCGTGCCGCTGGAGGGAGAGGGGCAGCAGAGCCAGGACCATCTCAGCCCGCACGGGCTCACTGTGCCAGAGCCTCTCTGCACGGCAAACCCCGGCCTCCGCAGAGACACGCGGCGCAAACGCCACTCGCTCAAACGCCGGGGCTGAGACCTGGGTCAGCCAAGAACCTCCTGATGCTCTGCTGCCAATTCCGCCGCTCCAGAAAGGTTTCCTCAAGCACAACAGTATCAAAGGGGCTTCTAACGGAGGGAGGAAATAGAGGAAGGTAACTCTTCAAGCAAAACCGAAATAAAGAATTCAAGCACTAGAATTCATAGCTGTCTAAATATTTTAGTAAATAAAGATTGATCCAAAACCTCCTTCCAGTCCCAGAAATGCAAGGCCATCACAAGTGTTACACCACTTGTTACTGTGGTGTAACAAACTTTGGCTTTGGCCTCAGACACATCTGGTTCAAATTAGCACCTGCATACCTGGGTTATTAAACAAAAACCAGCGCCCTCCACACGACCTGCAGAGTCCTTGTGCACAAGAATTTAGCCCATGACAGCACGTCTTCCCTTATCAGATGCGTGTGGTATGACATAATGAGCGCAGTGCTGCAGCGCCACTGGCAGCAGTCCCATTCCCAAGCACCAGGTCACGTTTCCCATCGCGCTGTTTTAGCACAAATGCTACGGGCTTGGTGGCTAATAGACCGAGCCCTGGAACTTCACCTCAGATCCTTCACATTTAACCTAAGTCTGATGAACTAAATGCAATCTCTAGGGAAAAATGCATCTGTCTAAACCATCGCTTGCAGCATATGGCCGAACTGAGAAGTATGCACCAGCCATTTCCATCTTGATTTGTTGCACCTAACCTGCAGTGCCTGCTAATGAAAGCTGGATTACAAATGGAAAGCTGCTGCTCCAGATATTTTTCCAAAACAGCACCTGGGGATTTGGATGTGGAAAGCAAATTGTTTTATTGTTAAAGCCTACATCTTGGTGTTGGGGAGACCTCATTTCTATTTCTGACTCCCCACGTGTACCGTGTGAGCCAACACAACTGCTTTACTACCGTCTCCGCGGCTCAGCCCCAACCTGGCGTACCGGTGCTATGGAGACAGAGAACTTGCACCAACTGAGGGTAAAACTACTGACTTCTTACTGCTCTCGTATCCAAACAACACTCAGCAGCCATTACAAACTCCTTCAGGTGATGTACCTGTCACCGGTGTCCTGAGACTCCCACTGCTGCCTTTGGGCACTGCACCAGGTCCAGACTTCTGCAGGCCTTTAAATATCAGGCAAAAACTCATTGACCCGTAGAAAAAGACCTTCACTAAAAACCAGTATTATGAGAAGGAAAAAAAAGCAGGGGATATATCTGCCTATTTTTTGTTCGATATAGCAGAAACTGTGGGGGCAATAACATCCGGAACACAACACAGCATAGAGTTAGACATTCAGCTGCCTATTAAGGCATTCTGAGTTAGTCTTGCCGACAACTGTCCATTTCCATACATTTCTCCAGCCTTTTGAGAGGCTGCTGTGGGTGACTGCCCAGTAGATTTCCCTAAAGACCGAGTGTATTTCTCACAGGAGAGCTGTGACAGTTAATTTCTAGCACAGAGACACCTCCTGGCAGTCTGCAGTCCTTGCAGTGACCACCCTGAGCACAAACGAACCGGGCAGATGAGAAGGAACTTCCTCACAATGACTCTCAGCATCCTGAATGACAGTCCGTAGGTTGGGTCACGTCTCCAACCGACACAAGCTGGACTTGGGCCCCCCGTGCCGCATTGTGAACTCACTTCCATTCAGATCTGAGCGCCCTTCATGCCTCAATGCGGGCTTGAGTTATCCAAAATGACTGAACAAAACCTTCGTTTTCATGTATTTCATGAGGCTCATGTTGTGGTCTAAACTCCTTGTTAACAAGTTGAAGAAACTCAGCATGAGTTTCCTCAGATCTGCTGGGATTGATGCTTAAATGCAATTCTGAGTAACACTGTATTTCTTTTATATGACTGCTGCCTGTGGCAAAGAGCTCTTCAAGATGTGCCTCGGGAGCTCCTGGCAGTAATCACGCTCAGAGGGCAGTCAGTGTCAAACTGCAACATTAATTTGTTCTGCACTTGCCCAAAGGCTTCAGAAAAGAAAACTTGCAAGTGCAAACGCTGAGACATCCAAGGAGATTAGATTAAAAGCCTCCCTTTCCATCTCCGCAGAGTACTGGCCAGTAAGTACTCGAACTGGTGTCAGACAATGAGGTGCAGCTGTTTGTTAGAGCAAACAAGAGGAAATCATTCAAGATAGAAACTTCCATCCACTTGACTTCCACACCAAAACAGAAGTAGCAAGCAGACACGGCCGTGACGCGATTTCACGCTCACGAGCAAACTGCGGAGCGCGGCCCTGCCTTACAACACAGATGAGAATTTTTCTCCACCGTCACCGAGCGCTTGCCAGTTCCGCTCTCCTGGGCTCCCACACTTACACAGCCAGTAGCTGCAATTTACATAATTGCAATTTCATTTCGCAAATATGGTTGGGCTCTCTTTATGCCCCATTTTCCCAACAGCCGCTTCTTGGAGTTCAAGTCTTCACTAATTACTTCAAACGTTTACCGGAAAAAAACGCAAACCATAATTGATACAATTATTACACAAAAAAAAGAGGAAAAATTCTCATGGTTTGGAAGATGAGGGGACCGAAGGTTTTTGTGTTGGGCTTTTTCCCCCTTTTGTTCTCCTTTGCTCTTTAAGAACAGCACATGCAAAACATTTGTGAAGCCAACACAGCTGCGGGGCCCGCTCACCAGACCAGGACTGTCTACTCAGTATCCTTCCTAGCTTTTTATAGATACAACTTAAAAACACCATGAAATTTATTTCCTGTAATAATGATCCCCAAATATTTTCTTTAAAAGTGGACGTTTCAGCAAAACTGTCCCAAGAATGTGGAATTATGCACTTACATTGTGTTAGCACAGTCCTTGCCTCCCCGCTTCCTTAATTGTTCCCCCTCAGACTCTCCTTGGTGTTTTATTTCACTCGCCAGGGTCTCTGAGGTTTACGAAGCCCGGCTGGCACCACCCTACCCATAGGCACCGTACTGGAAACTGGCACACCCCACGCTGGAGAAAGGGTCGAATACACATAAAAACATACAGGGCCAAGAGTTCTTCCCCTAAATTTCCCTTTTTCCTACCGTAAATTCCTGGGCAGATAACTTTATAGCTCATTTTCCTCTGTATGCTTCAGGCCACTCCCGGTCTCCATCTCTGCATTTCTAGAGTCTAGCCTAGCCTCAGGAAGGATCTCTAGAAGCTGTTATAAAGTCAATATTATTTTAAGCTAATAAATATAAAAGTCTCCTGTCCTGCACGCACAATCCTTTCCAACACACCGGTACCATTTCCTCACACGGCACTTGCTCTTTTAAACAATTTACAGCCTTCCTTCCATAGCAGCACTCCCTCCCCGGAGCAGGCACAAAGGATCCACACCTGTACACACCAGGTTCCAGCCTCTGCTGTGCACAAGACCCACTGACGCCCCCCGTAGTCGCTGGAAAGCTGACACAGACAATACCTGGGACACTGCGCAGAGCGTGTCAGGGTTTGGTTCCCGATGCTGGGGGAAGCCCAGGATCACCACTGCACAGACTGCGCCTGCACGGCCTCTGCTGGATCACAGCAGCAAAGCGGCTCCAGAATTCGGTACAGGGCAAACTGGATAACAAGCATCCCCCAGCAGAAGGAAGAACAGTGGGCATGCCTGAAAGGTGATTTGCTCACACGATTTCAGCAATATCCACCACGGACCTCTCTAGCTTCTGAGTCTCAGGGAATCAATCAACCACTAGAATGAAAAATGAGTGACTCAACAAATAATATTAACAGATTTATCTAATTTCATATGTCCAGTAAAAGATAAAATTAGGTTTATTTTATCCCACCTTGACAACTCTATTTGTCAACGCTAGTTCAGAATCATAAGATAGACAATAGTTTTATCTCAAATGCTGCTAGCTGAACAAAAAAACCTCCTACAACTGTTACAGTTCCACATGGAGAGCACAAGTTGCTTCGTGTGCAATCACCATCTCACTGCTACTGATCACCAAACACAGCAGTCTGTCCCTAGGATATTCACAATGCCCAGAGATTCCTGTTGCTAAACAAAGCAGAAGCACTTACCAAGGAGCACAGAGTGCTCAGGGAAACCCTCCGGAGGAGAGCGTAGGGAAAAGCCTTTAGAGGCAGGCACCTGATGGAAGCACTGGTAGTCCTTGTGCCCATTCCAACTGCAGTGCATTCCAAAGGAAAAGAGAAGGGGCCTGCAGTGGCACTGCTGTTTGCTAATACATCCCCCCTCTGTCTTGTTTTCCATGACAGACCTGGAATAACTAACTAAAGTGGGAGCAGAGTCAGTCACAACTAGTTACCAACTTCAATTGAACTCAGGCCATCAGGAGCAGTTCCTGAGCACTGAAACCACGGTGGAAGCCCTTCCAAGCTGACTAAATATCCTAGCTGTATGAAGCACATCCAATCCTCTCCTTTTCCTTTTATTTCACAAATATTGCATGGGATGAAGGAATGTCAGGGCTGAACTCTCCAGGACAGATGTAGAACACATGTACTTGCATCAGTTTAAAGCAAGATCCCAGACACTAGAAAGCAGTTGTGGTTTGGCACTCGAAATCTCTCATTTTCATTAGCTCAGGGTACAAATGATTTCTAGAAAGCCTTCCTCACGCTGCAGTAGTAGGGTTACTTCTATTGGGACAGGCCTTCCATGAAGATTTTCACGGGGGGAAAACTGCAAGGGGTAACCATTGCAACTCAACACACTCGGTCCAGGGCAGCGAGCAAACTCGTCCATAAGCAGGCTCCCCTGCAATAACCTCAGAACTGCGTGTGACTGTAGCCCGTGGAGCGTGACCCACCACAGGCAGAGCAGCACCAGGTGTGCTTCGCGGGGATCCTTCCATGCCTTTCAGTTTTCTTCGTCTGTCTTCTACAGATGTGCGCTTCTTCCTAGCTCAGCTCAAGGGAAACTGAGCCAAGGTGGGACCAACTCTGCTAATGAGCAATTGCCATTTCCTATCCACTAAGTAAAGTATTAACATCACCCAACAGAAAATCTTTGTTCTCCCTTGCAAGTATTTCCCTCTTTAGTTTGCTTAGCTTTCAGGGTCTGAGGGATTGTTCTAAGGAACACACAGAATTATTCCACGACCAGAAACTTGCTCTTAAGTAGCAAGAAAGAAAATGTAAGAAAGAAAGAATCAATATGCCTGCTTACATTTCCCTACATATTAAACTACAAAGCCTGTGATATTGCTCACTTGTCATGTCCTCAGCATCAGTGTTCAGCCATTAGTCAGAGTATCGGTCAATGACATCACCACAGCAAACAGAAAAGACAGCACTCACCTTAAAAAGGGAGGGTGACAAATAGCTAATGACATGGAAAGAGGAAATGGTTTCATTTCTCTCAGGACCCTGCTTAAACCTACAAAAGGCCAGGGAGAAATTACACGCTATGAACTCGGATCAACTGAAGCAACCCGAGAACAGCAGCTGGCACGTTACAGAAGTCCCCCGTGCTACACAGTCCTGCCCGAGAACCAGGCTCACTCCAGTGCCCGATGCCAGCCCCACCAAGAGGGCGGGAGCCCACCCTGGATGGGACCCTGTCGAGCTAGGACGTGTCCTTTCCCTTGCTATTTGAACAACTACCAGCGACTGCAGCAGAACGCTCGTTACGCTCCGGTCCCTTCCTCATTTACAACGCTTAAGCTGTCAGCACGAGAAGGCAGCGAGTTTTCATCACGTCACGCTCTGGGTCAGCCTTGTTCAAAGGGACAGCAGGGGTTTTCCTGCACACAAGGGCCAGGGGCAGCCAGAGGACAGGGTAACTTCCCTAAGGCACATCCCCGCCCTACAAACCAGCGGGATGCTCCCTCCCCTGCCATCTGTAAGCACACGCCCAGCCGGCCGCGTAGAGATCGGTCTGTGCTCACACTTAGACGTGCTTCTCTCTGACTTTGAACTTAAACGTGCAAAGCTTTGCTCCAGTGAAACCAGAGGCATTCAGAACGCTTTGGAAAACGTTACTATTTATAGAATGTCCAGTGCTTTTTTGCTGTACTAAGGTTTCATCCCTTCTCCGTTGTTCAGAGATATTTTCCATAAAAAGCAAGCTTCACTGCTCTGCATTTAATGGATAGACTGAGGAAAAAAGCTAAAAAAACCCCCAACATCCCTGGGAGTTAAATCAAAGGAAGGGATAGTTTTTCCAGCTGGGTTCTGGATGATGGAAGACAGTCTGTCATTCTGGGGCCAGAAAATGTCTTTTACATACACCAGTTTCAGCAAACCTACCCTGAGTTATAAGGTTTATTTTAGAATAGTTTAAGTCTTACATTGTACTTGACTTCTGCTGCTAACAGCAAAGGCCTATGCAATAGCTATTGGTTAGAAAGCAGCACCTGGTTCATTTTATTTTGCCAAAACACAACGTGCAGCCATAAACGCAAACCAGTCCTTCCCATGTGGTTTATTATTATTATTATCATTAGACTAACACTGAAGTTTCCAAACTGTCACTGTAAGTGAGGAGTGTTCTTTAGGGGCAGCTCTCCTGGGAGGGCAAGCAAAAGCTGTAGAACATCTCCTGAATGCAAACTTGGCCTGTATCATTCTGACACATTCATTTGGAAATCAAACACTGGAAATGCATCCCGTGGGTCAGCTTCGGGCACTTGAGAGGAGAAATATGACAGCAAAACAAAACACAGGGTAAGGTCTCGTAGCTGGTAGAACACGGAGCTTCTCCATGCTGGAAAGACTTTAGATTTGCCCTACGGTGCTCTGAAATTGTGCGTGCTGTGCTCGAAGTGCGCCTGCCCCTCCCTGCCAGTGTGCTCCGCACAGGGCGGTGGGCATGCTGAGTAGCTCCTGGAAAATCTCCCTCTGCCACACATCCTTCTCAGGCACTTCAGAGCCAGCTCCTGACCAGCTCCTGCTGCCAACAGCTGTCCAATGCTCCATCAACAAGTTCTACAGAGCAGGTAACAGATGGCCTGAGCATTTCATTGAGCTTACTTTGGGCAGACAACCTCAAATTACTGAATCCAATGGTTGGATAAATTCATAGGAGGCATTCGTACACATTGTCCTCCACTTACGGAACCCCTTTCTGCACAAACAGTGCAAATCGGGCGGGTGAGGACTAGTATGTCCCAACTCACCCAAGCCACACTTCCAAGCAGCGTTTAACTTCCTACTAAGTGGTTCAAGAGAGCTAGTCCTTGTTTTTAACTCTGGGATTGCTGCATCTGCATCGGACACCTGGTCAGGAACGGCACCCTCAGCACGTTCCAGGCTGCTGACTTAGCACAAGCTTGCTGGCAAAGCAGCAGCAGGCAGGATGGATGTTCCTGGCTTCAGCAATTAAAAAAAGACTTATCTATTTACAGGAGTCGGAGACTGGAGAGAAAGCAGGCAGGAAAGAACACGAGACAGGTAAGGTTCCTAAACAATTGAAATCTTCACAAAAAGGTCTGTTTAGCCAAACTTTTCTTCAGCTCAGTCTTTCTACCAGCACCTACAACTGGGAGTGTTTTGGGGTCAAATCCAACAGTGACAACATAAAAGGCCGAAGGTACGCAGAAATCTCTCCAGAGAGCAGAACTTCCCTTGCTTTGTCCCATTTCAGCTGCAGCAGACTAGTGTGACAATGACCATTTTGATCTCAATTTGCTTTTTCACCTATTTTTGTCATTAGTCTGAGCAATGACCCGCATCACTGCAATTTAGCCGAGACATGTACAAGCGACATAGAGTTCCTCCAGCAAGATTCAGAATCCTCCCCACCAACCCAAATGCAAACCAATTCAACAGCATTGTTCTGCACAAAATGAAGCGGAAGGTATGGGTTAGAAACCTCTGAGAATATCAATAATATAATTCAGTAAAAGCCAAGTGCTTGGACACACTCTTTGAGACAGGTGTGACGTAGACTCGACGCACAGGGAAGAAAGAGTCCCCCACAGTCCTTGCACATCAGCTGATCTGAGAGCTCCAAGAAAAATTATAAAAATACAAGAAACTGGTGAAAAAACCCTACAAAATGATGATGATACACAGACCAGGAAACCTGCCAGCCACTCTTCTGGGTGTGCAGACCCACCCGACACCAGCACAGACCTCTGCTTCACAGCAGCATGTCTGTTCATGTGTCTCTGCTAGGTTTGCACTGCAGCTTCTCTGCTGGCTTCAGGAAGAAATGAGTATTTTCATAAGACACCTTTTCCTTTTTTTCCTGCTTTACTTTGCTACTAAGCTGCATGGAGTATTGCTAATATTTTATTAATGCTGCTCTGCTTTGGTCAGCTATATATAACACTGTTTATTAGAAGAGACTATCACAGGTATGATAATGTTCGTTATCATGAGTAGTGATTTGTGGAGAATGGAACAAACACATTCCTACGTGATAATCAACACGGTGATTATCAGCTCAGGTTTCTGGTTTACTTCAGAGCTACCGGGTATCTCTTTCCTTTTCAGTGTAGGAGTGCCAGTGCTCCATCTCCCACCTGGTTTGCTTTCCAAGTGCAACAAGCACACAGCAGCTGACACTCACCTTCTAGGCATGGGCGCTCAGTATTCTTTCAGAAAACACCTTGCAAATACAGGTTTCCAGGAACTGCCTTAAAGGGTCATTAGGAAATGTCCATAGACACCTGTACATTCCAACCAGGTTCCTTGTGTTCTGCTCTCCACCTTGGCAGCTCAGCTTGTTAAAGCAAACATTTCCAAACAGGGCAAGTACTTGGGGTGCACTGTGCATCATTCCCAGCAGCACAGGCTTGACCCAGTCCGTCCCTGTGCCACCGATTGTCCCATTTCAGACTGCCAGTGGGGTGTACAGGAGCCTCTTTGCAGTCTCCAGACACCTGTGCCCCATGGGCTGGCAGGGACAGAGAGGAGAGGGGAGGAGCTGACCCTACACAGTTCCTGCAGGCTCCTTGCTGGAGCCCAGCTCTTGACCTGCCACGCTCCCACTGCTCCCCTCTGAACCTCGAGCACATTTCTGACTGCCAGTGCAGGGGTGAGCTGCGCCTGGTCAAGCGTTACGTTTGTTCTGTGGTTACCAAAACAGGAGGTGCACAGGTGCACCTGTTGGTGTGAGGTTGCTGGACTGCACCTGAGGGAAAGGCCCACAGCTGCAGGGTGACTGCCCGGCTGCTGCTGTAGTCCAGTGAAATCCTACAGAGCGCAATTTTCTCTTAGTTGTGGTAGATTTCTTCCTGCAACGTCTGAGGTCTCTTGCTCAGTTCAATTTGCGGTCCCTGACGTAATATGTCATCTACTAGACTGTCCAAATTCATTTTTCTAATGTTTTCAAAGACAAAAATTTTCTGGGTTTTGCTTTATGTCCTCTTATACTGTGGCCCCACTCTAAAGTCCTTATCAAGTTCAATTCCACTGAGCTACCCCAGAAGCCAGTGTAACACATCTGACTTCTCTTGGAAAGCCAAGATGTGCTTTATGGCGACTAAATTATCTTTTATCAGCCAAAACCTGCACATAGTTCAGCTCCAAGTCCAGAAGCACATTTAGTGCTGCAAAGAGATGCAATTAATGACTCTTGCTAACCAAATCTGAACGGGGAATGAACAACTCTAATCTCAAGCACTGGGATTTCTCTCTTGTAATCATGCACAGGAAGGAAGAACAGTTCAGAAAGACTGTAAGAAAGGTGTCCCTGCTCATGATAGGGGGGCTGGACTCCTGACTTTGAAAAGTCCCCTCCAACCACACCTCTTCTATGGTTCCATTCTACGACCTGTAGACATAGCTTCTATTCCCCAGGTTAACGGAAGCGATCAAAATGACTTTTCTCTGCCTCAGCCGGCTCCGATAGAACACGCTGGGGCATTTCTGGACACTGCCAGGGCATGTCCAGATGTCCCACAGCAACGGCACCCCCCTCACACCAGCAGCATTAACTACATCAAACAATTCTTTTTAATTCACCGGATGCTCACAAGCCTAACCCAAATCTCACTGAAACAAGTTGGTGCTTCTCAACCAACTTCTGCAGCACCAAAATTCAGCCGTACGTGAACACAGAGGCTGAAACGTCATGAAGTCCTGCTAGCAGCGACAGCCAGCTCCTGCCAACTGGCAAGGTGTTTCACAAAGGCATTCAGGAAGGGGCACTTTGTGGGTGCCCAGCAGCAGGAAAGAACTATCTCCAGAGCACCAACTTCCCAGCAGAATCTTGGCTGAAAGTGCTTTTAGCTTTTGCAGCAGTCGCTGGGCTCACACCTACACCTGTGATAGGCTCCTGCTGAGAACACGAGGCAACTCCAGCTCCAATCCTGCTCCCAATTCCACACAGGCAGAACCCAGCTGACAGCAGCAGAGGAAGGCTGGGCTCACAATGGAGCCCAAGAGCCTTAGTCACAGTGCAGTTTTAATTTCATAATACAGTGCTGTCTCAAGCCAGATTATAGCTCAGCAGCACACACACAGAGATGGGCTTATGGCTCCCTTGCACTTAAAGGTGTCACAGCAGCCGCTGCCTTCCGCAGGGGCACGAGTGCACCTCCCTCCCGAGCACCCCAACACCCCCACGGGCGGTGAACAGCCAGCACGGACACGTCCTCTGCTTTGTTCGAGTGGCCTACGGAACAACAGCCCCCAACACAAACACACAGCCCCAAGGGAAACTTGCCTTTTTATGGTCTGCACTAAAAAAGCTTTCTAACTGATATTTTCTGCTTTTAAACATGGCAATTGCTTTGGAACACTTAACTAGCAAAAGGCTACTGCAGAAAGCAAATTCAGGATAGAGAAGTGATGTCTGTATAGCCTGTGTCAAAGTTACAAGATGCTTATATAACCTGAATTATAACTTTCTACCTGAATTGTAACTTTTTATATCTATATGACCTGAATATACCTATATACCTATATTACCTNTATGACCTGAATATACCTATATACCTATATTACCTGAACTAGCTCTTTATACCTATATCATAAGTTTTATACAATGTAATAGTCAGTATGTAATTACTTAGTTGCTTAGTGCTTAAACAAGCAGAAACTCCCCAGGTGGATAGTTTCAAGATAGACAAATAAAGCTATAAATCAGTCCAGTATAGCTACATTAGAGAGCTACAAGGCATACTGCTGAAAAGCTGGCAAAACTAAAGCCAATTACCCACAAAGTG